>RWGZ01001009.1:287121-353107 GCA_009725065.1 Utricularia reniformis | reverse complement strand
TCGTATTATCATTTTTTAATTTATTTATTTTTATTGTTTAATGACACAACAATAGAGATAATAATATTTTATTTATTAAAGTAAATGTAAATTAATCATATATCAAATCGTGATAGTGCCATAATTGGTTTAGTAATGACGATGAAATTGTGATATTTTAATAATGAAATTACTTTTATTTTGTTTTCATTTTCACCACATACACTATTTTTAATTTGATTATCTAACAAAATTATTACGTGAAGGTAGTTGCACCAATTTTTTGGCACACCGACAGCCACTTATGACAGCGGTACCCATGGCATTAATCATTTTTATTGTTTAAAAAAATAATTTTTAATTAAAAAACGTTACAAATCAGTGTTTGTATGAATCTCAAATGGGAAAATTAGCTCCCAATAAATTTAGTTTATAAAAATTGCAACTAAAATAGACAATGCATGAAATATGTGCTAAATTTCTTCCATTAATTCCGATTTATGTTCACGGGGCCCATGTTGAAGTCGAATATACTACATTTCTCGAGCTTGTTAGATTTTTCACTCGTAACATCCATGGTTTTTGAAATTGGTTCGCACCGGTCGGTCCGTCCAGTCAAACCGTGAACCGATGCTAATACCGATCCGATCCACTCCGAAAAATTGTCTTATCTCGGAGTTGTGCCACATCATCAAAAAACTAGTTCGTCCCCAGTCTAAATGCTAAAAATCAATAAAATCCGGTTCGACCAATTAGGATTAGACTTTGGCCAAAATGTGACATAGAGAACCTAAATTTTCATCAATGTTTAATAAATTATAAAATAGATGAAAATCATAATTTTGACTTATTTACAATTAAATTAATTACAAATTAGGTTTTAAATTTATTTTATTATTAATAATATAAATATATATATGTTTAAACCGATCCAACCTTCTTTTAACCAATACAAGATGTTTCCGATTCACCGACCAAACTTGTTTCAAAAACTATGGTAACAACGGAGTTGCATCGAACGAGATTTTCCCTTCAATAATAGTTGCTTCATTAATTCTAAGCTAGAATCAAAGTTTGTAATGCATGATCCATTATTTTTATACTACTATTATAGTTAAATAGTATAATATTTCACCTTATTTATGTAATTGTAATATTTAATGTCTTTAATTGTCAAAATATTTAAAGATATCTAGGGAAGTTGGTGGGTTCGGTTTGATCAATAATCGCATAGGGATAATATTTTATTTGATTTAATGTGTTTAAGGTACTGCCTGAACACAGACACACAAACAATGAATGAAGAGGGTCGGATGAAGGTTGAGGTTGTGGCTAAGGATACGAGGTTTAAATGTTTGATTTTTATTTGCCACAAATTTTTCTTTTCTCTACAGCTACTTCTGCTCCCCTCCAGCTCACTTTTTCAAATAAAATTATATAAAAAAACTACTACAATTATTGCCAATATCAAATAGAATATGAGGAATCATTGAAGGCATACAAAAATATCAAATACAATATGAGTAAATGTTATAGGTTAAAGGTTCAATAATTAGGTGGGAATATAAAATATAAGATAAGTGTAATATGTTAAAGGTTTAATCATAAGACACAAATATCAAATAGAAGATGAGTAAAATGTAATGGGTTAAAGGTTCAATAGAAGCAAACATCAAATAGAGGATTGTTAAGTGTGAATATTGATATTCTTGTCGATCGAATACACTTGGATGACTATCAATATTGTTGTCGATCGGCCAAAACGACCAAGTACACAATGTCGAAGTTGATAAGGGGTCGGTCCGAGGATATGAGATTGAGGCAATGGTCGAGAACTGAACTGAGACATAACGAGATCGATCCATCTAGGATAGAAGTTTGTTATGGAACAAGATTCTTTGTCAGATCGTATCCAATTAGTATATATAGACGAATATATATGATTTTATTATGGAAAAATCATATATTTAGATACGATAAAATATTATGAAATATTTGTTAGTTACTTGAATTATCTCAAACAAACTCATTTATATAAGGATGATGAGACCCTCGGAACCCGGTAACCCGAACCTCATCAGGGCCAAGCTTAGTCAGGCCAGCCCGAGTGACATAAGCCGAACTTGGAGGCCCAAATCCAGATCACGTGAATGGACGGCCCAGCCAGGCCAGGCCAGTCGGGCCCGAATGCCCATTCTTATCGATCGGTCTCTGTTATGGTCCATTTTTAGGGGGTACCAACAGTCGTCTGGTTCGTCAACGAACGAATTCGGTTTTGATTTGTTTTTGGTGAGAAGATGATTAAGAAACTATAAATAATAACGAGGCAAGACAATTTATAGTGGAAACCCCAGGAATTGAGGAAAAAATCACTTGGCTAAGAGCGAAATGAGCTCTTAGCCTGTTCACTAATCAAATGATCCATTACATAATACATCAAAGGCTTTAAGAAGATAACAAGGAATAAGAAAGCAAAAAGAACTCCGGAAGGGTAACGGCCTATTCTTATGCATCCAAAGGGTCCTGCTTTTTCCGTCATTGTGCTATGTATTTATAGAGTTGAGGGCGTGCGTAATCCATGCTCCGTAACTGCCTCTGACAGGTTTGTTAGAGGTTGTTGTCACGCGATGTAAAACGAGGCCGGGACCGAGGCATGGTATGCGTGATCTGGCCCGAGGCGTGGAAAACGTGTGGAGGCCCGAAGCGTGGAACGCGTGGGTTTGTAACCGTTTGAACCGAACCATGGTGCCAGCTGTCAGAAGCCGTTTTATTTCGCCAAGGTTATCTTCGGTCCCATTGTGGAACATCGTGCCATTATATCTTAAGTATACTACTGGGCTGTATAAGTTCGTTTCTATCATATGGATAGACCCAATCGTTATTGGGCCTCATCCATTGCAGGGTACATGGTCCTAGAGTTCTCATCACTAGCCCCTCAGGCTTGATTGCCATCGTAGAGGTGATATAAGGCCGATCACACAATGTTTATACACTCGGGAGAATATATGACCGTACCTGCTCGTGGTGACCGTCCAGGGACCGATCTTTCACTTATGTTTATAAGTGAAAGAGTGAATTTATATTTAAAGTTCAATAATGTACGTTTAGGTTATTTTTAAATATTAATATCCAGAGTGGCACCTCTTCACATTCGATTATTCAGCAGGCGTAATGAGTGTGTTTATACTGCAATCGCCTGTGATAATATTACTTGGCAGCTCACCATTGGTCGGGAGATTACTATTTAAATCGGGGTTTTGGGTACTGTTTCTCCTCATCGTCATTTCGCGAAGGAAGAAATCGCCCAAATCGAGCTCTCTGCGCCTTTGTTCTGTTTCACGTTGAAACCCATTTCGTACCAATTTTCGTTAAGGTATAAACCATGGCTCCTCATGAAATGAGATACCCAGCCATGTCTGAGTTGGATATTGAGGAGTTTAGGTCTAGGTTTTCGATTCCTACTCATTACTCTATCTGGAAGGGACGGGAAGATATTCCATGTTTCCTTCCGGCGGAAATGAATGCGCCGGCTTTCGCTATTCTGGTTAGTTATGTTTCTTTAAAGTGCGGGCTACGTTTTCCGCTGCATCTCTTTATAGTAGCCGTACATAAGGAAATTCACTGCCCGACTTTTGCGTTATTTCCGGGTAGTTATGTATATATAGTGGCGTTTATATTCTATTGCCACCAATAGAAAAGGGCCCCGACCTTGGAACATTTTTTCAACTTGTTCTTGGTAGGGTCCCGAAGGGGTAAGGGTCTGTTAGGATGCCGCAAATTATATTATATAGCGGTGCGCACCAAGGAGTGCGCTATAGTTGATAAGGAAGAGTCTCTCCATGCGTGGGAATCTTGTTATGTGTGGATAACAATCCCAAAAGAGGATATGTTAAAGGTGTGGCCACTTATAACTCACCCACGCATAGGCCAGTTGGACCAAACCAGGTTCAACCCCTCCCGTCCGGACACCGCAAACACACTTGCGATGTTCCCCCCTCCCGAAGCACGCCTTAAACAAACAGAACTGCTTCGAGAGAAAAGGTTGATAGAAATAGGTGTCGCGGGTAGGACCGGAGCCCCAGCCCCGAAGGGGATGTTTTCTTGTTTAGATCCGTCAGAAGGATCGGGTATGAAGTAATATTTTCATTCCTTCCTTTCCTGATCCTTATGCATTTATTTTGCAGACTCAACTGAGACGATGCCTAGCTCACGGTTCAAGCGTATGGCTGCTGCTTCGGTCCGTCCTTCCGAAGGACAACGCGAAGCAACGGGCAGTACTGAGGAAAGTGAATCAGCAACGGGGGGTATGCTGGTTCCATCGGGGTCCGGGAACCCCCCGATTCAAACACCAGCGTAGACACACTAACCCTGCGTTGCACAGGGCAGCCCTCGACGGGAGAGGGGCCTGCGTTTCGGGTATTTGGAGTGGTAGAGGAGGTGATAATGGCTCGGATTCGTTCTTTGAGCTTATCCAGCCTCTACCAAATCGGAAATAATTCCTTCATTAGTGCTAATACAGTTACTTTATTGCTGCAGGGAGCCGTTCCCGTGGATAAAGTCCTCCCCGGTCCCAATATTAAGGCGAACGTCTCCCTGCAGCCGATCCCCTTGGGAAAAGGAAAGAGGGCGACCGAAGCAGAAACCCGAACGATTCCAAAAGGCTGAAGAGGGGGGGGAGTACTTCGGTCCCCACTAAGGGGATCGTTTTGAGGGAACTTGCCTCGGGTCCTAAGACCAACTCCGATTGGGGTGTTGCCTTAGGCCTACTAGACAGGTTTAGTAAGGGAAGGAAATTGACCTCCTGGAGAAGTGTTTTCATAAAGGACTTCCGCCTTTATGGAGAGCAAAACCCAGACAATGTTCAACAAGACATGTCTGGGGAAGAGATCATTGAAGGCTTCCTCGACCTCGCAACTAAGGTAATTTCCTTCGAAATTAAGGCCCGAAGCTTTGTGTTCTGACATTATTGCCCTATGCAGATGCTGAGGAAGGCTTTCACAACTGCCATCACCGTGGAGAAGAACCAGGGTAGCAACGTTGTGTCCCAACCAGTCAAGGATCAACTTGACCTTGCAAAAAGGCAAGTTGAGATCAAACATGGTGAGTTGGTCACAGTACGAGAGGACCGGGACCGACTGGATAATGAACTGCTAAGAGCTGGGACGAAAGTTTCACTCTTAGCAGACAAAGTCTCTGAGCTGGAGAAGATAGAGAAAACAGCTCAGGGCCGAATTTTTGACTTGGAAGCCAAGCTGCGGGCCAAGGAAGAAGAAGTTAACCAAGTTCAGGGTCGGGCCCAGGAGAAGAGGAATAAGCTCAACGAGCTTCTCCTTCAGGCCCAAGAGGAGAAGGCGAACTTGGAAGAAGAATTGACAAGAACCCGCATGTAACGCCCTCAATATGGGCCTAGTTGTTTTGTAAAAATACGACAATTAAAACGGAAATATTCGAATGCAAATTTAAAACATAGTTCGGAACATGAAAATACGTCAACATAATTTAGAGTATTCTCCAAAGGGCCGGACTCTATCACCGGACAACCGACGACCTTCTTCCCATTCCCCTCTCATACCTCGTCTGCGTCACCTACAAAATCTGTAAAGCGGTCACAATTTATTAAAGGAAACTTCACACACGCTACACGTTATCTTTTCGTTTCTTAATTAAACCGTACACGCACACGTGAATCATTCCACTTAACCGTTTTCTTTATTTCCCTCTTCTTTTACCCTTATCATTCCCATCATTCATTAACTTTTCTGTTGCCGAGATTACATGATCGGTGCATGTCCCGCCCAAGCCAACCGTTAGCTGTTGGATGACTCGACGGGCCAAATGCTTCCCTTCCCCGGGTGGGTACTTAGGCGTTACCCCTTTTTCCACCCGGATCCGTTCTGCCCTATTCGTACGTATCTTTTCCTTTTTGGAACTTACCGTTCCCTTCATCAGGCATGCCCTTCCTTTGGCGAATCGTGTACTAGGCACGATGCCGGGTTCGGTCGGACGGTCCATCCTTCCTTACCCCGAGTCTTATTATCATTTATCTCGTTCATTCGTATCCTTACTTCATTCTTTATTAACCCAATCCCGTTCCCTAGGTCTGAACCTTCCCTTACTATATTGCGTTCACTCCGCTTACCGTTTACTTTCGCTTGCTATAGTCTTTCCGCGCTTTCCTGCATTTCGTAATGGGTTTCGGTTACTCGAATTTCGACGTTATTATCCTATTGTTAACTATATGGTTACCGTAGACTTTACGTGTTCCTTTCCTCCCACGATCCGACGTCGCGACGCGACGAAAACACTTAAACTTAGTATTTCCGCGACAATTTACTTATTTCCTCGAAATTCGCGATAATTCTATGCTGAAACTCCAAATCCGCGATAATTTTACTCTTGGAACCAAATTCCGCGACAATTCTCTTCATCAAGGAAATCTACGATAATTCTCTTCATCATCAAATCCGCGATAATACTGCACTGATCACGATTTCCGCAATAATTTACACATGTTCAATTTCCGCGACAATTTACTCTTCAACGAAAATCCGCGACAATATGCTCATCCAATAATCCGCGATAAAATGCATGCATTGGAAAATCCGCGATAATTTCCTTCTTTGCGGGAATTTTCGAATTTTCGGGTCTTAATGATGATTAACTCGTTTTTGGGCCTCCTCACCCCTATTTATAGACATCCTAACTTTTCTAATTTACACTTTGAGCCCTCCTTCTTTTGCTTTTGACCCCCCTTTTATCTTTTTCTTTACTTTTCTTTACTTTTCTATTTTTCGTTCCCTTTTACGTTCTTTCGTTCCCGTATCTTTCATTATCTCTCGTCTAGACTTTACCGCTACATTCCCTACTATTTGTTTCATCGTACCTTTTTCTCGGCTATTACAAGAGGAGATGCTATTCTCCTGAGAAGATTGAAATCATCCGGGCAGAGGTGAACAAGTTGCTGCGGTCGGGCTTCATCAGGGAGATCCACTACACTGAGTGGGTTGCAAACCCAGTGGTGGTCTCCAAGGCAGATGGGAAGTGGAGAATGTGTGTGGACTTTACCGACATCAACAAGAGGTGCGAGTCGGTCCCATTCCCACTGCCACATATTGACCGATTGGTAGATGCTGTGGCGGGTAGCACCTTGATGAGTACCATGGACGCTTACTCCGGGTACCATCAGATCTTCCTTGCTAGGGAAGATCAAAAGAAGTCATCATTCATGACAGAAGACGGCGTTTACTGCTACGAAGTTATGCCTTTTGGCTTAAAGAACGCCGGAGCAACATACAAGAGGCTAGTCAACAAGATATTTAGGGAGTTGATAAGCCATATTATGGAAGTGTATGTTGATGATATGATTGTCAAGTCCATGTGATATTACCCGGAAATATTCTCTTATATTTACCCTTATCCGGGAGGCTCGTCCGACGTGGTTATTGGTATTTTCGGTATTTTCATATTTCGATCGGGTGGCTTTCTCAAGTGGTATTCTCGGTATTCTAGCTCGTCGGACCCCGTATTAAGTCTCTGTAAGTATTTTGGGATATTCTGTGTTATTTCGGCCCCGGACGGGGCCAGGGATATTTTCGTCATTTGCCACCCGGGAGCGCACCGATCAGGTGCAACGAAGTATATGGTTATGTATTCGCTATCTGGAAGCAGTGGATTATTTTACGGGGTCCTCCGGTATTTTCTCATCTACATTCCCGCCTAATTCTGGATCGAGATGCATTTCCGACGTTATCTTACGGAGCGGTATTTATTCTAATTTAATTGGAGATTATTTGGGGTGCTTTGGGCTTAACCTAATGAAATTGGACTCTTGGGCCAAAGCTTGTATTTTGGGCTCCATTTCCCTATAAATAGAGNGTCTATCCAGACATAGCAAGATTCTCATTCATGTAGGGAATCTTCCTTGTCCACGATAGTACACTCCTTCGTTCGGGTAGCTCCATTTTTTTTCTCGAATGTTGCATGTGAATAATGGCATGAACCTTCTCATGATTGACTTCTATGCCTTTTAAAAAACATTATATCTTAATAATTTTTACTTCGGATCCCGAATCATCACTTATTCGGATTCAGTTTGAGCTTATATTTATGATCTTCATCATTCATAGATTTGACAATCATATCAACAACATACACTTCCATTATATAGCGTATCAAATCTCTAAAGATTTTATTAACAAGTCTTTGGTATGTTGTCCATGCGTTCTTCAAGCCAAATGGCATCACCACATAGCAATGCACGCCATCTTTGGTCAAAAAAACCGATTTCTTTTGATCTTCTTTAGCAAGGAAGATCTTATGGTACCCTGAGTAAGCATCCATGGTACTCATCATCGTGCTGCCCGCAACAACATCCACCAAGCCATCAATGTGAGGTAGCGTGAATGGGTCAGATTCACAGCTTTTGTTGACATCTGTAAAATTGATGCACATTCTCAACTTCCCGCCAACCTTGGAAACAACCATAGGATTAGCCACCCATTTAGTGTAGTGAACTTCTCTAATAAATCTAGCATGTAGCATTTTGTTCACCTCCGTTCGGATCACTTCAAGTTTCTCACGAAAATAACGCCTCCTTTTCTGCCGAACGAGCTTAGCTTCGGGTGCAGTGTTGATCCGATACTCACTCACTGATCGGTCAATACCCGAAACATCATCCGGGGTCCAAGCGAATATATCCACATGACGTCTCACCAAGTGTATGAGTTGTTCCTCAAAAGAAAGGGCCAGATTTTCCCGATGTGAGTAGTCTTGGTTGAGTTTTGCTCAACCAGATTGATCAATTTGAACCCAATGGATTCCATTACTTGTTGCAGATGGGGTGGTTCTTCCAATAGATCCACCTGAGCTTTCTTCATCGGTGCCAGAGTGCGGCACGAGCTCATGTAGCACTGTCTTACTACATATTGATACTCCTTTACAGATACAACTCATTTTGCTGATGGAAATTTCAACATCGTATGATAAGTTGAAGGTAACACCTCAAATTTACCGAGTCCGATCCTTCCAAAAATGGTGTTGTAAGCCAAGTCAACTTCTACTACAATGAATTCAAGGATCTCAGTCCAATCCTTAAGTTTGTCTCCCAAAATCACAGGGAACAACATTTTTTCGGACAGAATAATACTCCTTTGATCAAAGGCCGAGAGGGTAATATTGGCGATAGTGAGATAGGGGACCGAAGCCCCAGTGTTTCAGCCACGTCGTGCCTTATCAAATTGCACGATGTCCGGTATCGACTAAGATCATGTGGACCCGATGGCCAGAAATAATTATAGTGATGATAAGAGGATCATCACATTGATCAATAATTCATTCCCGATCACCAGCAGTGAAGGTAATAGTGTCCTCGTTAGGGGAGGACCGCTTAGCAGCCGCATCATACTTAACAAGCGCGACAGATTCATTATCCTCCTCGGATTTCCTGCGAGCTGCTCTCTTTCTGCCACACACCGATTCAATGATTTTTATTCCGCCGGAGATAACATAAATTTCTCTGACTACCTCTCGTTCTTGGGGTACAACCTCATTTTGCGGAGGCTGGGTATCCATTTCCGTTGGTGGGGGAGAAGGATTCTCCTATCTCCCACCTTCATTTCACGTGGCTCTACCGCCCCTACACCGAAAACGTCTTCTTCTGTTGTGCCCATGGTTCTCACGACCATGCGGGCCTCTTTCATATTTTGGTGGAGGCCCACACGATCATGATAATTTTGGGGATGCCCCCGATTGTCCTTTCCTCGAGGTCTATACCGATAATCACTTTGACGAACTTTCCTGGGAGATTCACCTGTTTGCTCTTTTGATCATTCTGATCGGGCTTCTCTCTTATCATTGTCGATACTGTCTCCTACAGCATCGGGCACTTAAGAGTGGGTGGTCGTTATTATGATAAAGTTCGCAATACACCCTTTTATCTTTCCTCTTCGGGGACATTCATTTCTCAGTAACCACAACCCCTACTTCTCAGGGCTTTCTCTTAGGGTACACAACCCTATGATCACCTATTAGTTCAGAATTCCCGATAGGCTTCCTCGGATTCGGTCTCAACACTTCATCCACCTTAATATATCTGTTGATTTTTTGCAGAATATTTCCCAGGGTGGATGGGAGACTCCTTACCAAACTTGTTGAAAGTCCTTATGGTCCTAAGATCTGCTGTAGGATGTCTATTTTATCTCTTAGCTCCAATTTGATGACTCGGACAGTTTTGTTGAATTTCTCCATGAAGGACCGGAGACTCATTTGTTCCGGGACATATTTCAACTGATATACTTCATGCATGCTTAGGGGCGGTCCTACATTCGGTGTGAACTATTCAGAGAAAACCAAAATAAGACCACCATACGATTGTAAGAGCGAACCGGAAAGTTTTTAAACCAAGTTTAGGTATCTCCTTGTTTTTATAACCATGTTTTTAAAACCACCATACCAGCCACGAAGATGCGGGACTTTAGTGAATCCGAGGCCCGAAACGTTCTTATCCTTAACTTGAAATCAGCGACGAGATCAATGGAATCTCTGTCGCCTTTGAAAGTTGGCAACCCTCGGGGTTACGATAATACCGACCTGGGACTGTCACCCAGATATCTTCAGAAAATGGAGCATCGAATCTCCCATAGTGACAGAAAAGCTGCCAGATTGCTGAGACGAAGTGGGGCAACATGCAAGTTGTGCCACCAGTCTTCATCCTTTTTTCGCGTTATCGGGGCCTCCATGGCCCTATAGAATAATCCTGGATTCTTCCCAAGGTCGGGCTCATAATCCCTCTGCGTCCGTAACGCTTCCACCTCCTTCGTAAGCTCAACAAAAAGCTTCTACATGGGTTCCTGGTCACTCTCAAGAACAGGAGTGGACTTCCTGGCTAGGGGAGGAGGTGTAGATAGATATATGAGCCTCCTTATGGTAACCCCTCACCGTATGATCTCTTTTTCGTCAGAGCTACGCATCTCTAGATTGCTCTCATATCCTCTGTCATCTAGAACGGGGCACGAAGTAACCTATGGCCCTGTCAATCCTTTTCCGCTGTACCTTCCAGCACAACCTTCCTAATCACTGTCTCTAAATTATGTAAGGAAATTTAGTGGAAAGGTTATCAAGAGGAACTTCGATGTTGTTGCTCACGGAGTTTCCAGTCGCCATAGTTCTGCTTGTCCTTGTCAAGTAGAGACCTCAAATGGGAATCTAAAAATCGTCCCCATAGACGGCGCCGAACTGTAATATTCTAAAAGATAGGGGTATTAACACTCAACATGTCCAAGATTATCGGAGCCTGCTTTGTAATTTTCAAAAATTATAGGGATGATAATATAATGAAAGTTAAAAGCAATGAAGAAGCGATTTAAAGTGGAAAACCCTTTAGCAATGAGAAAAAACTATCTAGCTAACAGTAAAATACTCTTAGCTGAATTCATTAATAAAACAATGAAGTTAAACGAAATTAAATGCTGAGAAAATGATTATGGGAAAACATTGAGGAGCCGAAATTCTATGTAAACAAGGTTGCACACATGAAAAAGGGTCCTCCTAAGCTAGTCATTTCATCTAGTATTTATAGTGGAGAATCGTGCATGGAATACACCGTTTAACCTCCTCTGACAACGTCGTTATCGCCATGAGAGAAAGCTTGGTGATTGCACGCTGCTTGCTGGTAACAGTTTTGGACCAATCTAGAGATCGCTCCCAAGCTCTCAATAAGCAGTCCACTCAGTGATACTTTGGTTTTGATAGATACATGGGCTTTAGAACTCCGTTACCTTTAAATGGGCTGGATAGTCGCCAAGTAATTGATCATGGGCCACGTAATTTCGTTTCATGTCACATGGACCAGCCCAAACCACCTTGGGCTTCCGCCAGTTCGGGGTACCGGGTCCTGAAGCTCTCATCAATATCGATTCTTTTGACTGAAGGTTACAGTATAGTGGTAGATCTACTAAGAGTTAGAGCCGACAATACATATCTTGGTAAAAGGTTTCCAGAAACTAAGATCTGTAAAGATGTGCTTTGAAAACACTTATTTTGTACCAATACTTTGAGAAATCCAATGATATTCTCAAAGTTATCAACGATAACAGCAAGTAACTACAGTGAGTAAACACTTAGAGTCAAGACTTAGGATAAAAGTGTGAAACGTTAACTATAAACGTAAAGAGTAGCAAAGCTAAGCAATAATCAACAGGCTACGCAAGACTAAAGCATAAAAGCAGTAAAGAATAGCAAGAGCTCAAGAACACTAGAGCACATAAAGAAAAAGAGACTAGAAACCCTAAGTTTCGTTCTTCAAAAATGAAAAGTTACCCCAACTGCATGCGCCTAAGTCGTTTATATACTGACGGGCCTAGGTCAATTTTAGGCCCAACTTAATACGAAGCCCAAAGTTAAAAGATCAGCCCAATCACATTATATTCACAAGGCTAAGCTAGGTCCATAATCAAATTACGATTTAACGAAGATCATTAACAACAAAAGCTTTGTATTCCGCTGCGTTTCTGGAGCACAATAATATAATTTAACTTATGCATCAATATGATCCCCTTGTAGTGTGATGAAGTGAATGCAAACCCCTCTACCTTCTTGGGTAGACCCATCGACATACATGTCCCACATATCATCTTCCTGCTCAAGAATCACTGTGGCCCTCGTCATTTCTAACACAAAATTCCTTAATCGCCCTTCGAGATACGAACTCCAAATTCAACGAACTAAACTGAATAGCCTATTTGGATAACCTTGTGGAAGTATCATGTTTTGAAAGAACAACATAAGAGGTTTGTCAAAAGAAATTGATATAGTGATCCACAAAATAATACTTTAGTTTTGTTGAGCCATTTTTAGGCATGGAGGAGTTTCCGATGTTCGTATATTTGCTCTCTGCATTGAGTAAAGTGTGACTTACATAATATATTAGTCGGTGGACGCTACCACCGTTTATCACCAATGTAGCACTCACAACCACTATGATAATTACCAAATAAAGGTAGAGGGACTCTTCTTTCGAAGGGCACAAAGAGGGGCGGGCTTTTCAAATACTTTTTCAAATCATTATGAGAAGGTCTTAATCATTCTCAAGGCAATATTCAACGCGCCTACTCCTCTTTGGTATCTTAAGCATTCTGAGAGGGCCTTAATCATTTAACTACTATGATAACTCTTATCTTACCTTATAAAAGCTAGAAGTCTGATTTATCTAAAGTCAACCCAACACAAGAACCAAACTAAGCTTTGGGTAAGCATCGGAACCAAATCCTTCTAGAGCCCAAACTTCCATTTCTACACGCTTTAGTTCTGTGAATGACCAGATCTTCTTGTAGGAAAGAGTGCGATTTGACATGTCGGTTGTAACATTATTCAACAATTTTTACGATGCTTTATTTGTTGTAAAATTTATTTCCTATTCTTTGAATTAACATATTCTAAATCTTATTTTAAAAAGAGTAAAAGAACATAGGGATGTAAAGTGGTATATCATAACAATGTCTTAGATAAAACTCGTTCTTGTCGACAATTCATTATTAGATACATGCACTGTTTCACTAACGAATATATCAAAAAATTTCTTACATACACAAAAAAAACATGTTAAGAAATAATCCTAAACACAACATATAATCTAGTAAAACGAGATATAGGGTTGAAAAATTTATAAGTATAATTTTCGCGCTTACAACTAGAACAAGGCACTTATATCCATTAGGTATAAGTTAGTCCTCAACGGATCTAATCAGATCTTTTCATTACTACTTCAGATCTGAGACATATTTAAAGTTTTTTTTAGTTACAAATTTTCTTGCACACTCAAGAAAAAATATTAGTATCACAATGTATTTTTATAATCAAATACGTTTACCCGAAGGTATAAGTGCAACCCTTGGAGATCTGCCGTAAGCCAAATTGTGTTAAGTCATAGATTTGATCCCAACCTTTTACAAAACGTAGATCCACTACCACAAATGAAGATCTCATATCAGATGTTAAAGAAATTGAAGGCAGAGATTCATTGTGCGTTTAAAGAACATCAGTGACCAAAAGTTCCTCGAAATACGTAGATCTAAGGTGATAAGTTACACATCTCAAAACACAGGTTAAAGATCTTTTAAAGGTAGAGAACAAGAACAAGAACAACGTTCAAGTTTAATAGAAAGAGCACACATAGGCTAGTGTTTAGAGAACTTAGAGAGAGAGACATTTTTTCCGTCGTTTTGTTCGTTTTCACGGGGTTTGTTTCTAAGCATCGTAAATTCTCACTTGGGTGACTCATTTTTCGCATGGTTTCGTTCCTTATGAGTATTTTCTCTCATTTTTACACTTCTCACACATATTTATAGTGCAAATAATGTCTAATTGAAATTTAATCCATCCCCCTTAACTTTGATCACATTTAGACTTCTATGATCCGACATCTCATCTAATCGTTCGACTCTTTTTCGCGTGGTTTTGTTCCATATGAGTATGTTCCCTCATGTTTACACTTCTGACACCAATTATAGTGCTAATTATGTCTAAATGCAATTTAGACTCTCACTCTTAACTTTGATCACATTAAGAGTTCTATGATCCGACATCTCATATTTAGAATTTTGTATTGAAACTCCTGCGTACCACTCTTCTTTAGCATGCAGTGATCCTTTGATTATCTCTCGTTATATCTCCCAAATGGCCTCCCTGTCTCTCAAAATCGACCATTTTACCTTCACCATACGGACTATCCTATTTCTTAGTTTCCATTCAGTCATATCCAAAACAAGCAGGGTTACCTCTTTGAATGTTGGTTCTGGTATTCGCCGTAAAGGTTCTATTGTCGGTTCTTGGATAACTTTTGTAGTAACCCGAAAATTTAGAGAAACTACTAAAATAAGAGTTTGATAGATTATAATGATAATGATGAGTTATGCGGAAGAAGCACATTTAAATTGGATAAGATATGAGACCTGATCTCGTCTAAAAATATTCTGGGTATTTACTTTTAGATCAATCAATTTATTATATAATTTGAGTTCAATTTATGTGGGGACACGAGCGATATACGAGGTTGGGCCCACAATGTGTGAGCTTACATCCTCGGGAGAGCGAAGCTCTACCTTAGTTTTCACTATGATATTCAACACATACAAGTACAATGATGTGATAACAACAATATAGATCAGAACGGCTCGGAAAACGATTGAAAACACTCCGTTGCGCCTGGAAGAGATGCAGTCACGAGTTGTGGTCAACAACTCGTGGATACTGGCGATAACTCGCGACTAGGGGCACAGCAACTAGTGGCGAGTCAGGCTGGGGCATCAACAAGTCGCGAGTCAGCAGGGCAGCAACAAGTCGCGAGTCAGGCAGGGCAGCAACAAGTCGCGAGTCTACGAAGAGATGCAGCCGCGAGTTGTGGTCAACAACTCGCGAGTGGCAGTGCAACAAGTCGTGACTAGGGGCAGTGCAACAACTCGCGACTCAGGCAGGTGAACAACCGATAAGTCGCGACTTCGAGCAATATGTTGCGATTCTGAGCAATAAGTCGCAAGTATACAGTGCAGAAAAATAAAGCTTTGCCTTGGGAAGCGTGATAACTGTCTGAACCTTTTTTTGGGGCCTAAGGTCTTGTATTTATAGAAAAACTCGACCCAATAAGTGAACTTAAGGTCCAAAAGTCCAATCTTAGTCAAATTAGCCCAACTTACTTAGAAAATATCCAATTAATCCAGAATAAGTGTCACAGCTCCACGGAACTTAGGGACTCCATCCCGGTCGAGAGTTTAGTCGGAAATGCGATGAGAAAATACCGGAAAACCTCGTATATCAGTTCTTTGCCTCCAAACAGTGAATACGCAGCCACATAACATCATTGCACCCGGCCGATGTGCTACCGGGTGGCAAATTACGAAAATACCCCTGGCCCCGTCCGGAGCCAAAATAACTCAAAACATCTCAAAACACTTACAGAAGCCTTATATGGGGTCCATCATGCCTGAATTACGAGAATACCCTCGAGAACGCCTCGCGATAGACATATAAAAATACCGAAAATACCACATAGCCACGTTGGACGAACCCCGAGGTTAACATAATTACATAAATAACCTCGGCAATATCAAGACCCCATATTTTTTAAAAAACATCGATCTAACAAAATATTGGGTATGTTTTGTTCAATGGTTGGATAAAGTGGGTTCACCACACTTTTTCTAAAAACGTGATTTTTCCAACAAAAGTAAAATCGTGTTTTCTTCACCCTTAATTTTCTACATTTTCCTACAACTTTTAATATCAGCTAACATCGTAAAATAATTTTTAAATGTTAAATTGTGTTCAACTCACGGTAGTTTAGTTCAACACAACTCCCCTCATTTTATCAACACTTTACCAAACAAACTCATTATTAAATGTATAATATGACGATACTTAAATAGAATATATTGGGATATCTTAGTTACAATATAACATAAAATAGTGATCATTTTTAATTATGAAGGGATAATTTATATTTATACATTTTAAATGAACTGAAAAATAATATGCTTTAGAGAAATGAGATAATTTAGAGTGAGAACAATAAAGGTATATACAAATATCGTAATTAATACAACGAAAATTAGAAGATAATAAATATTATTATAATTTATAAGGATTCCGTAGAAACCAACTATTTAATATGTTGCTCGATAATATTAAGATATGACACATTTTGTATTAATTTTATATAAAATTAAAAATGCAAAAATATGAAAAAAAATATAAATTAAGAATATACTTAAATGTTGAAAACAATATGTAATTATGAAATCAAAAATTTTAATTAGGATGTGAGGACCGTATTTCGAGGGACAATGAAATCGAGAGGTAAAATAGGGGTCTCGTGTCATAGGGACGATTAAAGTAAGCTTAGAAATGAGGAGAGGCATGGAACGAGGGAATAAAACGAATTCATACATATGTAATATTATTAATAAGAGTTAGAAGGGTGAAAATGGGGATTTGCACACTTAAGACATGAAACTCCACGAAACGATTGAAACCTCACGAAATCACATGACTCGCAATCTTACACCAAAGCATCGGATTGAGACATTTGGAACGAAAAATCACCGAATAATAACCAAACCTCGCGAAAATTAGGAAAATCTCTCGAAAAAGATCCATACTTCGCGAAAATTTGAGAAACCAAGCGAAAAACTGCATAGGTGCATGTTGATGCCGTCCACTCTCATGTTAAATTAGATCTGATTTAACTCGTTTGATCTATTTATTGAATAAGAAACATACTAATGACAAATAGAAAGATTACCATCGGTATTGGACTCTATTTTGCAAGAAGAAAATAACCGAGGTTAAGTACTCGAGTTTATTACGATAAATGATGATTTTTGATAATGTGAGTATTTACGAGTAATAGTTATTTAAAGATTTTCTAATATAGCGGCGAACTTTATAACGAAGTAAACGTAAGCGGCTTAAACAATCAAATAATTGAAAGTTTATATTTAAATATGTAAATTATGTTTTAAAGAGAAATTTTTTTCGATTACGTTGTCTTGGCGACGAGCTTTCCGATCCAAGGTATCCCCTAAAAAGAAAATGTTTTGGACTACGTTATCCGTGCGGACAAGCGTGTAGGGTGAGGGTATCCCACGATGTTTTGATGTGTCAAATTAAGATTCTAAGAATCTGGCCGCACTGACCCGCGACCGTGATTCCACACATGAGCCACAAGGTTAGGCATGCCAAGTTAAGGAAAGTAACTTTACTAAATGGTGGAACTGACCCCATTCGGGGAAGGAGAGATGAGTCGTCGAAATCCGACACTCAAGGATAAGTTGGCTGGGGCGACACATGTTCCCGGACACGTAACAACTTAGGCAATTACTCATCGAGATCCGACACTAACAGAGAGGTATGTTTTGACCTATCAAGTTAAAGAAAGAGGCAAATTACAAAAGAATAAGTAAAGTTTTGAAATATGTTTTAACGATGTTTTACTATGAGATTTCAAGAAATCATGAATTTTAAAGAAAACATGTTTTCGAAATAAAGTTATGTTTTATAGAATTTTAACAGAAGTTTCTATTATTCGATTATGACCGATCTACGGTTTTGTATAAAATGAAGGGATTAAAGAGGTGATCATGTTTGAAAATGGAAAAAATATAAGATATGAAAAAAATTAAATATTATATTTAGTTTTTCGGGTAGGATGGATATGACTTTGAGTATAAATCTACTTCCAGCCCGCCCCATTTTTAAACATTTGGCATCCCCATACCCACAAAAAGTACAACCCTCACAAGTAGAGTAGAATAGGATATCCAATAGATTGATCAATGTCAAGTGGGCACTAGAAGAGGTTGTCCTAGGTTTATATCTTAAGTGTTTAAGGGGTCGAGACTAAAATGAGTTGTTAAGATGTGACGAGCTGAAGTGTACAAGAGAAGTAGATGATGTTTTTTGTAAGAACATTATTTATAAATATTTCGTCTTTGTAAGTTTTAGTGAACTATTATATGGAAAAACTGTTTGTGTTCAAGAGAAGATTGAAACACGACATGTCGTGCACTAAAAATGGCTAGGCGTGGTTTTGGGTGTGATAGAAAATGTATTAAAGCAAACTCCAATGCTTAATTGGTATTGGAACGGTCGTAGGATTTAATAGACGTCATTGTTGGGGGTTGGGAGATATGAAGTTTTAGAGTAATTAATTTGTAACAGCCGACCATAGGAATGAGAACGGGGAAGAGTATGTAAGGTGTGTTTGGTCAAGTAATGTTATGTTTCCTAAATAATATGATGTGTATGAAATACGAGATTGATATTGGGATGATTTGTTGGGGGGACTATTTGGATAAGAGGTGTTATTCGGAAAGTGATGAGGCCCACAAAATGGACAATCAAAGACTTAATAAAGTGATGATAGATTGAAGGAGTCATCAAGATATTTTATTTTATTAAGTTTAGTTTAATTTAGGCTCTATTTACTTTTTGTCTAAAGTTGGGCCGAGAATAAGACCCATTAGGTCAAAGTAGTTTGTGTTATTAGATTTTGTTATAAATAAGTCTCTAGGACTCTAATTAGGAGATTTTTGATTGGTTATGTATGGGGGTTCTTCCTTAGGTTTTTTGATGAACTATTTCGAACTTATCAAGATTTATCTTGTGGCATTCACCTGGTTTATCACTCTCAATTCCTTCTATGTTCTGTGAGTTGTCATCTTTATCATTCTTTTTATTTGAGTACAATTTTATGTTTCTTACTTTTATTCCATATATTTTGTGGGTTACAGATTATCTAACTTTGGGGGTCACATCAAGGTGTGGGTTACGGGTTGATTAATTTCGGGGGTCACATCAGAAAGTAATACTTTTTATCAAACAGGAGAAAGTCTTTATCCGATAAATATTTTCTTACAGATGAAGATTAACATTAGGACGAGAAGTGGAAATGCGAAAGAGTATTGGAGTAATGTAATAATATGTTGGTATCAAAAGTGGGGGATGTAAACAATTTGAGAAGTGATGAGTGAATCCTAGTATGCCAAGCTGTAGGTAAGTGATACTAAAAGGGTTAATTGAAGTCGATAAAATGGTGAATTGATTCCCTACTGATAAGAATGTGAATAGGTTTGGGAACACTGTAATTTTGTTGAGGTACGACCAAAAGGAAAATAATATGAAATATTCAATGCTTAGAGATACGAAATGGGTAAAGGATAGATATTTATTGATGGTTAAGGGATATTACAATGAACTATAGATAATTGAGGTTTATAAGAATTATTAAAAAGCTCATTAAACTCATTTTATGATAGGGTTTAGTCATACTCGAAACTTTAGAGAAACCACTAAAAGAAGAGTTTAATACATTATAAGGATAATGATGAGTTTTTCGAACGAAACTCATTTTAAGATGAATAGGATATGAGAACCCATAGTTTTAAGAAAATTAAGGAGCTAACAAATATTATTAAATGTATAATAAGACAATATTTAAAAAGAATATATTAGGGATACATTAGTTACAATATAACATAAAATAGTGATCATCTTTAATTATGAATGGATAATATATATTTACACTTTGTAAAGGAACATAAATAATTTTTTCAAGTAAATTTAGTAGAGGGAAATAAAAATATCAAGGAATCAATACAACCAGAATTACAAAATAATAAATATTATTATAATTTAACAGGATTATGTAAGTAAATTATATTGGAGAGAAATTATTTAACATTCGTATGTATTATTAAGGTATGATACATTATAAGATATTACTTTATAAGTAAATAAAATAATATAATATTAAATATACGAAAATATGTACTTAATATAAATTAAGAAGATACATAAATGATGAAAACAATATTGAATATAATATTGATATCACCCGGGGATGTTTTTGGTATCACGATGCCCCGGGAGCTCGTCCGACGTGGCTATATGGTATTTTCGGTATTTTTGGTATTCTCATCTATTTACGTCATTCTATAGTTTTGGGGGTATTATCGTAATTTGGACTTCACGGGCATACATATTTGCATTTGACTAATGTTTCTAGTAGTCTCGGGCAAATTCGGCCCCAGACGGGGACAATTGTATTTTCGTAATTTGACACCCGAGAAGCCTACCAGTAAGTTGTGGTGATATTTTTGGCTGTATATTCGACATCTGGAAGCAGTGAATTAATTTATGAGGTCCTCCGGTATTTTCTCATTGATATTTCCGGCTAATTCTCGATCGAAATGCATTTCCGAAGTTCTATTGCGGAATGGCATTTATTCTAATTTAATTGAATATTATTTAGGTACTTTGGGCTTAATCCAGTGAAATTGGGCTCCTGGGCCTGAAACTTATTAATTGGGTTGGATTTCTCTATAAATAGGAGCCCCAAGGCACTGAAAAGGGATCCAGACTCTTTTAGTACCTCTCAAGGCAAGACTCTGGCTCAAATTCGCTAAGGCAGTCGTGAGACTTCTCTTTTCAATCTCATCCACGAGTTTTCGCACCAAAACTCGCGGCCACCTTCATCTGGGTTACTGTTCGCGAGATTTTGTCGAAACAGTGCCAGTCGCGAGTTCTTGCTCGGAATCACTATTCGCGAGTTTATGTTCGGGAGTTACTATTCGCGAGTTCTTGCTCGGAATCACTATTCGCGAGTTCTTGTTCGGGAGTTACTATTCGCGAGTTTTTGTTCGGGAGTTACTATTCACGAGTTCTTGCTCGGATTCACTATTCACGAGTTCTTGTTCGGAAGTTACTATTCGCGAGTTCTTGCTCGAATTCACTATTCGCGAGTTCTTGTTCCGAAGTTACTATTCGCGAGTTCTTGTATTGTTTGCGAGTTCTTGCCGAAAAACACTATTCACGAGTTTTCGTACGAAAACTCGCGGCCAGCCCCCTCATTCGCGAGTTTTCGGCAGCTTCATCTTGACGGAGTGTTTTCGATCGTTTTTCGAGCCGTTTTCATCTGGAGTATTATTGTCACATTATTGTATTTGTATCCTTTGATTATTATAGTGGAAACCAAGGTAGAGCTTCGCTCTCCCGATGACGTAAGCTCACACATTGTGGGCCCAACCTCGTATATCGCTCGTGTTCCCACAAAAACTAAATTCTGAATAATTAAAAAAAAATTGACTGATCTAAAAATAAATACCCAAAATATTTTTAGCCTAGATCAAATATGTTATTATGATATTAAAAATGTTAATTGTGATGTGAGGACTGTATTTCCAAGGGACAATTTGACCGAGTGGTAAAAGTGGTTTGTTGGATCATAGGTAATAGCACGATTATTGTGAGGGTAAAAATGAAGAAAGGCATAGAGGAGGGTCTAAAATTCAATTATACATAAATAGAATTATAAATGGGGTTAGAAGGGTGAATTAGGAAATATACACACTTAAGATATGAATTCGCACGGAAAAGAGCAAAACCCCACGAAAACGCTGTGAAATCACGCTACTCACGACATTATGACAAAACATCGCGATAAACGCACAAAATATCGCGACCGAGACATTTGGAGCAAAACATCGCGGAACAATAACCAAACCTTGCGAAAATCTGCCAAACATCGCAAAAAACTACATGCATGCTGATGTCATCCACCCTCATGATTACGTCTGCATAGAGTTGATTAGACGACTTGCAATCCATTTTTCGATCCAATTTCACTAGTTCCATCCGTTTATCAAGGAGAACACATATAATTGACTAAAAGGAGGACTACGATCAGTATTGGACTCCATTTTTTAACAAGAAAATCAACAAGGTTAAGTACTGAGTTTATTATGATAAATGAAGATTTCCGATAAAGTTATTATTTACGAGTAATAGTTATTTTACGATTTTGGAATATAGTGGTTGACCATGTACGAAGTAAACCTAAGCGAGATGATCACTCAAATAATGAAAATTTTATATTCAAAAGTAAATTATGTTCTAAAGAAATTGTTTTGTGATACATTGATCGGGTATAGGGGCCCGCCGAGCCAGGGTATCCATCGAGAATTTGGCCTCACTGACCCTGCATCGTTCTTGTACACATGAGCCACAAGGCAAAACATGCCCCAAGTTAATAAAAGTAATATCACTAAAGTAATGATGTAACCGATCGAACTTAGGGAAGTAGAGATGGCTTGTCGAGATCCAACCCTCAAGGAGATGTCGACTCTAACGACAAATGCTCATAGACATGTAAAATCCCGGGTGATGGCTCATCGAGATCCAACACTCAAGAAGATGTCGGCTTGGGCGAGATATATCATCGGACATGTAAAAATCTGACAACTTAAAGAAAGAGTCAAATGAGAAAAGTATAAGTAAAGTTTTCAAGTATGTTTCAAATATATTCTACGAGAATGAGTCAGGAAAGCTTTGAATCATGATGAGTTTCAAGAAAAGATGTTTTACTAATAAAGTTACATTTAAAAGAATTTTAATCAAAAATCTTAAGGAGGGCGTGGGAAGAGTTGGTCGTCAGCTGAAACCTAGGTTGGGGGGGTCGAGACTAAAGCAGGTTTTTAAGATGTGACGAGATTAAGTATACGAAAGAAGTAGTTGATTTTTTTGTGTAAGAGCTTTTATGTAGAAGAGTTTCGTCATTGTAAGTTTTAGTTATATTATTCTACGGAAAATCGCCTTGCATTCCAAAAAAGAGTTGAGCACGATATATCGCGCACCGAAAATAGTTAGGCCTGGTTTCGGGGCATGACACCCTTTATTAGGATTTTCCTTAACCGTTATATGTGGAACAAGTCTTGTATCCCCCTATCTTTTCCGGAAAGTCATATTTGTTATGCTATCTCCATAGCCTCTTAACAGTCCGTTGTACCTTAAGCTTAGCTTTCCCAATCGAGCTACCCTCAATACTCTCTTTATTGGAGACACCCTTAGGTAGACGTTATTCCCAACATTGAGTTGTAACATCCACTTTTTTTATTCATCATTGCTTCTATGCAGATCATGTGCAAATTTCATGATTCTCCGGACATAGCTATCTTCTCTTGGTTTATTTCTACTAATTACGGACCATTTGTTGTCTCTCCCCATTCTCGTCCCAATATAGTGGTTCCGCCCATAGAGAGCCTTGTATGGTGTCATGATGATGCTACTCTGATAACTATTATTGTAACCAGACTCTACCAACGGTAAAAAATTTTCACGACTCCCTTTAAATTCCAATACACATGCTTGTTGCATGTCCTCCATTGTCTGGTTTATCCTTTTATTTTGATTGTCCGTTTTTTGGTGCAACAATGTACTCATTTAATCGTTCATGCTCAGTAACTTCTGCTTCTCTACTAGAATCTGGAGGTGAATCGAGGGTTTCTATCGGATAATATGCTTATCGGTAGTTCGTGTATTCAGACAATGTTGTCTATATAAATCATTGCCATTGTTCTATTTCGTTTAATTCCCTCATCGTCGGTCTATCTACTATAATTTAGGTGACATAGTTTATACGAGGGCTCCTCGGTAGCTTGACCACAAAATCCATAAGGATGTGGTCTCGCCGTCGAATGTTGATGATACGTTGTTACCCATTGGCACATATCACATCATTTGACAATGTTAGATATATACTCTTCATCATGTTCAACCACCAATGTGTGTTCAAGTCCCAATACATCTTGGTACTAATCGGGTGGACCGAGAATGATGACAGTGCGCTTCTTCACTTATCTTGGTCCTTCTAAGGAGTATTTGCACTCATTTCTAAACTTCTCACACCTATTTATATTGCTAATTATGTCTATTGCAATTTAATCTATCCACCTTCACTTAGATCACATTTTGACCTTAATGATTTGATATCTCATCTTACCATTCGACCTCCTGGTTCTTGAAAAATTTTGGTCATCACACCTCGAGATGTGTCCTAAGCGACCTTTAGTCCTGCAAAACTATGACAATACACTTAATTCAATGTCAACATGGAACACCTTAGAAAACTTAAATCATATTGAGAAACGTGCTAGATGATTACCGTTGCATAAAAATTATGAAAATACCCTAAGGATGTATTACCAAGGGACATCACATGTCGAAGATGTTACCAAAAAAATGCAACATCGGTCCCACAATGAGAGGCTCAGGCTTACTGTGAACGAACAATCACTGCCAAAGACAATCATGTTCAACACATATTATCGTGGCATGAAGAGATATATTGAAGAAACCTCCGACATCAAGAGCAATCAACCGACTAGAACGAAATGGGTCACTGTGGAGTATAGAATTTTATTCAATGATCCAAAACGTTGCAATTCTCTGGTCGAAGAGGGCACCATCATGCAATGTTTAAATATCGGTCTGAAATTCCGATCTAGATAAATACGGTCAGAAAGAATTTTTTAAAAAATAAGTTTTTAATATTTTTTTGTTTTTCGGGTGTAGCCAAAAAACCCGGATTCCGACCATAAAACCTTGTACTGGGTGGTATCAGTCAAAAATACCGATGTCATACTAGGTGGTATGAAAACATGGTCGTCTAGCATAACGTTCAACTAGCGGTTAAGGGGGTCAAACCGTAGAGGTTTTTTCGTCCAGCAGAAGCTCTTCTACAACTATTGTAGGTGCAAGATGCTAGTCATGTCCAATTGGAACGAGACACGAACATCATGTCGACCACGAGAGCAAAAATAAATAAATAATAAAGGCATCCGGACAAGGCACTCAAGACCAGTGAAGCTTCTGCTGGACGAACAATCACTGCCAAAGACAATCATGTTCAACACATATTATCGTGGCATGAAGAGATATATTGAAGAAACCTCCGACATCAAGAGCAATCAACCGACTAGAACGAAATGGGTCACTGTGGAGTATAGAATTTTATTCAATGATCCAAAACGTTGCAATTCTCTGGTCGAAGAGGCCACCATCATGCAATGTTTAAATATCGGTCTGAAATTCCGATCTAGATAAATACGGTCAGAAAGAATTTTTTAAAAAATAAGTTTTTAATATTTTTTTGTTTTTCGGGTGTAGCCAAAAAACCCGGATTCCGACCATAAAACCTTGTACTGGGTGGTATCAGTCAAAAATACCGATGTCATACTAGGTGGTATGAAAACATGGTCGTCTAGCATAACGTTCAACTAGCGGTTAAGGGGGTCAAACAGTAGATGTTTTTTCGTCCAGCAGAAGCTCTTCTACAACTATTGTAGGTGCAAGATGCTAGTCATGTCCAATTGGAACGAGACACGAACATCATGTCGACCACAAGAGCAAAAATAAATAAATAATAAAGGCATCCGGACAAGGCACTCAAGACCAGTGAAGCTCCGAAGCTTTTGGAAGGTGAAGCTCCATATTTCAAAGCAACTGGAAGCACGAGCGGTGAGGCGAAATGGTTTCAAAGCGCTTGCAATTTTAAAAATTATTTTTAATTGATATATTCATAATATTTGGAAAATTCTCCAAAATATATAACATGTTACATCAAACCTTAATTAATACCACTATTTTTATTAGATATCATTTGTGTCATATATATATATACAAACTTAATTTTTGTCATATATCATTAACTCAAACATCAATATTTAAACTTTTTAACTTAATTTTTAATGGTAGTTCAAACCATTGAATATCAATAGCATATTTTATTTATGATATTATGTGAAAAGTAACATTATCTACTTTATCACACTAAAGCTAATACAAACGTAGTAATAAGATTTATAATATAAACACAATAGATGTGATAATATTTAACATTACCAACATGAATATAATAATATACTTTATTAAACAAACACATTTATTTTTATATTGATCAATATATGAAATTCTAAAGTTGATAAACTAGTGAAAACAGAGGTGGGTGGACTAATAAGTATTTTTATTTATTGTTTGTTGTTAGTAGATTGTAAATATATATAAAGTAGAAATATTGGATAACATAAATGTATATGAATTTGAAATTTATGTGTTTCTTGACTTAGATATTTCTATGATTTGAACATTATTATTTATATTATAAACTCTCCGGAACCGCTTCGGAAAACTGATTCATTTAAGTTTGTTGATTTTCCACTTCCGCTTCCCCACTTCGACGAATGCGCTCCTAAACATCATAGCTCAAGACTCACCAATCAACTTGCCTTAACAACTCGTCGACATTAGGTGATTGCCAAATTTCTCAATTATAAATAAGCATATTGACATGCAAATAAGTACTGATATTACCCGGGGGCATTTTCGGTATTATGACATCTCGGGAGCTCGTCCGACGTGGCTAGATGATATTTTCGGTATTCTCATATATTTACGTCACTGTATATTTTTGGGGGTATTCTCGTAATTCGGACCTCCCGGGCCTATATATGAGCATTTTACTAACGTTTCTATCAGTTTCGGACAAATTCGGCCCCGAAATGGCCAAGGGTATTTTCGTAATTTGGCACCCAAGGAGCGCACCAGTAAGTTGTAGCGATATATTTGACTGTATATTCGAAAAACCAGCAGGTTGTTTTACAAAAACTTTCTCGGAAATAAAACAATTCAAAAATGCAGATTTTATTTCCATTTGAAATAGTTTGAATCCTTTGTATGCTGAAAAAGCAATTAATATTCTTATAGACTCCATTCTAGCTACGGGGGCAAAAGTTTCACCGTGATCTATTCATTCCTCTTATGTGTACCCTTGAGCAATTAATCTAGTTTCATTTTTAATTATATTGCCATGTTCATCTAGTTTATTCTTAAAGATTCACTTAGTTCCTATGATATTTTGATCCTTAAGGGGGATGGACTAATTCCCAAACACAATTTTTTTTAAATTGAAGCAATTCATTGCATAGCATTTATCTAATTAATATCACTCAAAGCATCATTTACAGTTTTAAGCTCAATTAAAGACACAAAAACATGTAATTTACAAAAAGAATTAAAAGACCTACGGGTTCTAATTGAATCATTAACATCTCTTAAAATGTTTGACTTACTTAGGCATTTAGGCATGTTAGGTATATAGGATGGCTTTATAGAAGGTTCGGCTTCATCACATGGTAAGATATCATCATTCTCGGGTTCTAGANCAAGGAAGATCTGATGGTACCCGGAGTAAGCGTCCATGGTACTTATCATTGTGCTGCCAGCCACAACATCCACCAATCAGTCAATGTGCGGCAGTGGGAAAGGATCCGACTCACAACTCTTGTTGACGTCGGTAAATCAATGCACATCCTCTACTTCCCATCTGCCTTGGAGACCACGACCGAGTTCACAACCCATTCAATGTAGTGAATCTCCCTAATGAAACCCGACCGCAAAAACCTGTCCACCTCGGCCCGGATGATTTCAATCTTCTCAAGAGAATAGCATCTCCTCTTTTGCCTAATAGGCTTGGTTCCGGGCTCAGTGTTGATCCGATGCTCACTCTTGGATCGGTCAATCTCCGGCACATCGTCCGGGGACCAAGCAAATATGTCCACATTGCTTCTCAGCAAGCGGACCAGCTCTTATTCGAAGGTCGGGGCCAGATGTGCTCCGATGCGAGTAGTCTTGGTTGAGTCATCCTCAACCAAGTTGATAAGCTTGAACCCAACGGGTTCCATAGCTTGCCTCGGGTGCGGGGGCTCTTCGAACAAATCCACTCGAGCTCTCTTGATTGGTGCCAAGGTTCGGCACGAGCTAATGTAGCACTGTCTTGCTACTTTCTGGTTCCCCTTGACAGAAATCACTCCATGAGTGGAGGGGAACTTGAGCATCATATGGTACGTAGAAGGGACCGCCTCAAACTTACTGAGGGCGGTACGTCCAATAATAGCATTGTAAGCCAGATCGACTTCAACGACTATGAATTCCAGGGTTTCCGATGGGTCCCTGCCCGGTTCCCCTAGAGTGACGGGAAAAGAATTTTCCCGCACGGGATAACACTTCTCTGGTCGAACGGCCAAAGGGTTATATTGGCGATAGGGAGATCATGAGCCGCAGCTCCTAGCATCTCAGCCACTTCATGCTTCATCAGATTGCATGAAGCCTCGGTGTCCACCAAAATCCTATGGACCCGTCGGTCGGCGATGACTCCAGTGATGATGATGGGATCATCACATGGATCGGTAACCCCTTCTCGATCGGCTGCGGTCAAGATGATATCGCCCTCAAAGGTAGAGAACCGCTCAGCCGATTCATATTTGACCAGCGCCACAGATTCGTAGCTTTCGGGAAACTCCTCACGCGCTGCTCTTTTTCGGTCCATGACCGACTCGTTAATCCTTATTCCGCCGGAGATAACATAAATGTCTCCGATGACCTCTCTTTCTCTAGGAACCTCCTCATTCGGGGGAGGTTGGGTGCCCACTTCGCCAGGTGGGGGAGCTGGCTGCTCCCGCCTTTCACCTTCATTTCTCGAGGCTTTGCCGCCACGGCCCCGCCATCTCCTCCTTCGGCCCTGGCCACGGTTCTCTTGACCGTGCTAGCCTCTATCCTGTTCGGGTTGGGGGGACCTTCGGTCTCCTGCCCGATCGTTATAGTGTCGGGGCTGGCCCCGATTATCTCTCCCCCTCGGCTTGTGACGATCATCACCCTGATGGCTCGTTCCGGGAGAGTCTGCCCGCTTGCCCCTACGATCATCATGATCGGGCTTTTCCTTGTTCATTGCCGCTACTGTCTCTCGCAGTAGTGGGTATTTCAACGTCGGGTGATCGCGGTTGTGATACAACTCACAATAGACCCGATTGTCCTCCTTCTTCGGGGGGACGATCTTTTCAGCCACAGCCAGAACTTCCCGCGGCTGTCTCTTAGGGTAAGACACCCAATGATCACCTGCGGGATCAGAATTCCCGCCAGGCTTTCGATATCCCGCTCCGAGCGCCTCATCCACCTTGATGTACTTGTTGATTTTCTAAAGGAGCTTTCTCAAGGTGGACGCTGGGCTCTTCACAAGGCTGGCCGAAAGGCCGCACGGTCCCAAGACCTGCTGCAAGATATCGATTTTGTCTCGGAGCTCTAACTTGATACCCCGAGCAGTTCGGTTGAACTTCTCCATAAAAGAACGGAGACTCATATTTGACGGGATATACTTCAGGTCGTATAGTTCCTGCCTACTATGGGGCGGTCATACATTTCGAGCAAACTGCTCCGGGAAAGCTAGGATGAATCCGCCATACGACTGTATGGATCGGGCCTGTAAGTTCTTAAACCAGGTCCGGGCATCGCCCTGCAACCCTGCCGCGAATATGCGACACTTCAGTGAGTCAGAGGCCCGAACAGTTCCCATCCTCAGCTCGAAATCCGTGACATGATCGATCGGATCACCGTCGCCTCGGAATACTGGCAACCCTTCGGGGTTGCGGTAGTATTGATCAGGGACTGCCGCCCAGATCTCTTCGGAAAAAAGGGAGCATCAAATCTCCCAACGCGGCGGGGACACCTCCAGATTGTTGGGATGATGTCTGGGCTACATGCAGATTATGCCACCAGCCATCATCCTTGCTCAGCCTGATCGGGGCAGCCATGGCCCGATCAAATAGTCCAAGATTGCCCCCCAAATTTGGCCCGCAATCCCTCTGCGTTCGCAGGGTCTCCAACTCCCTGGTAAGTTCGTCAATGCGTTTCTGCATCTGTTCCTGGTCCGTCTTAGGAACGGGAGTTGGAGTTCTAATTGGAGGAGGTGGAGTAGACTGGTATCTCGGCCTCCTCATTGTTACTCCGCGCCTGATAATCTGCTCTTCATCGGAGCTTTGCGCATCTGGGTCACTTTCGTACCCTCTGCTTGCTGGAACATGACTTGTGATAGCCGGTGGTTCTGTTCCACTCCTCTCCTACGTAACTTCCATTATAAATTTCCTGACAACAACTTCCAGGTCCTGCAAAGAGAATGTTGACGCTGGAAGGCTGCTGGGAAGCGTATCACTATCGTTCGTCGAAGTTCCAATTGCCATGCCTTTGATTATCCTATCCCGGGTAAAGACCTCGAATGGGGATTAGAAAATCATCCCCAGGACGGCGCCAAACTGTTGTGGTTTGAAAACCGGGGGTGTCAACAGTCGTCCGGTTCGTTGCAAGACGAACTCAGTTGTAATTTATTTAATGTGTGGAGGACGATTATAAACAAAATGCAAAAGAGACAAGGCAATTTTAGAGTGGAAAACCTAAAAGCTGAGGAAAAAACCACTTGACTAAGAGCTAGAAATGCCCTTAGTCGATTCAATAAAAATATTATTGAGAAAATGGCCTGTTGGGTCCCCAAAGTTTCAATAATTTGGCATTATTGGTCTCCAACGTTTTAAAGGGCAAAATCAGTCCCCAGAGTTTGATTAATTTGGAAAATTGAATCCCCAAACTTTAACAATTTGGCAATTTTGGTCATCAAAGTTTAAACATTGACGCAATACCACCCCCCAAACTTTTAAGCTGGCAATACCGGTCCCCAAACTTTACACACAGTTACAAGTTTGGTCCCCAAACTTTTGAAATTGAGGCAAAATTAGTCCCCACGTAACCCTAACGGCGTTAACTTTGAGGTAAATTTATTGGAACTTAGGTGACTTAATTCGTGATTCACCGACTTCATTCATACGCATTGGACCAAACTGAGTTTCGTTCTTAAACCCCAAAATCGTCTCAAGGTTGTTTCTTCTTTCACAAGTGACGCAAATTTGAAGCTCTTGTTGTGTTCCAACAGCGAAATTTGGGCATAATTTGTTGTTAGTCGTAAACAGGGTCGCTCGGAGTTTCAGCGTTGTGTTATGAAACGCGAAATTTGGGGATTTTCTCGGTTTAGGGTTTAGACCCTAGCGGCGCAGATTGTTAGTCGATAGTTGCGTTGTTAAGTTCTGAAATGCGATATTTGGGCAGATTAATTGTTACTCGTAAACAGGCGCAAAGTTTCAGCGTTGTTGTGTTCTAAAACGTGAAATTTGGGCATTTTCTCGGTTAAGTTATTTTTCTGTTTTTGTTAGTATTGTTGTGTTTTTGTTCGTCCGATGCTTGCATAGTTAAGTTATTTTTGTTCATCCAAATTGCTAGTATTGTTGTTTTTGAAGCTTTGTTTATGAAGTTGTGATATGAAGTATGAATTATGGTTGTTGTTGTGTTAGTTGTAATATGTAAATTTTGTGCTATTATTGTTTTGTGTTTTGGTGTTCTACGTTGCTATTTTGGTGAATTTTGGTTCTGAGGTGCGAAAGGTAATTTGGTTATCTTTATTAATTGTTGTTGTTGTTGGTTTAGTGGCATATTTAATTGTTGTAGGTTATTCAATTTATTTAGTCGAAGCAATGTCTAGCGGGGGTGACAACTCGGACGCATTTTGCGAATTTGGTAATATGAAGTGGATGTAATTTGTAGTTATGTGAATTTAAATGCATCATAGTTGAATTTTCTCAATCTTGATTGTGCAGGTGATTACAATTCTCATGCATCAAGGAACATCTCAGATACAAGTTGCATCGACTGGTCCTCCGATGAAAGTGTGTTCAACACAATGTTCGATGGTATGGACATGGATTGTGATGAAGGTCACAATGCAAAGTATGATGAAGAACAACTTCATGACGTGCCAATTGATGACCCTACGGATCCCATGTCAAGTCCTCATTCGAATGCGTTTAAAACAAAAAGTTCGCTTATTTTTTATCCAAAACGAGGACTGACGGCAAGACAATTAGTGTAAGTATTTATTTATACGAACTAAACATTATTTTGAACATTATGTTTATTCTTTTTTTAATAATTTGGAAACACTTGATCAGGAAATATCTTTGTTTTGCAAGTAAAATTCAAGCAAAGAGTGCACTTGAAGATCTATGCGTTAAAGAAGGTAGAAAATTCTATTTTGTTAAGAATGACAAGTATCGTGTGTTTGTTCGTTGTAGAGGTGACGGTGACCGTCCATGTCCATGGTATGTCAATGTTTCGATGAGAGACAATGACATCATGTGGTGTGTGAAGTCCGTTATACCACATGACCCCCATTGCCATCGTAAGAAAGTCAATTCATCTGTCACTGCATATTGGATAACAAAGAAGTATTACCAACGTTTTTTGGAGAAACCCGATTTAAGTTCTAAGGACTTGCAATCCGAAGTGAATACCGATTTGAAGTTAAAGTTGGGGAAACATAAAGCAAGACGTGCTCGGGAGCATGCTATACGGTTAGTACGTTCGGGATCCAGGGCGTCTTTTGAAAGCAAAAGAAGGTATTGTGCTCAATACCTTATTTCGAATCCTGGTTCATCTGTTGTGTTAAAAGAGATGAACTCCAAAATTTTTGTTGATAGTACCCGATTCGAGGGGATTTACATATGTCCCGGGGTAAGTTATTGTATTGAATGTTCCAATATATTATGCAACATGGTTCGTATTATGAGATTTCATTATTGTCACAAGCATGTCGCGATGGGTTTCGGGACGGATGTCGCCCAATTGTTTGCATAGACGATACTCACACAAAGGAAAAAATACAAGGGCATATTCTAGTGGCTTCAAGCATTGATGCAAATAATGGTGTATTCCCATTAGCGTACGCCATTGTAGGTGGTGAAACAAAAGAGTCTTGGATGTGGTTTCTGCAGTTGGTTAAGCGAGATTGTGGAATATGTACAGAAAATGAACACATGTTTACCATTATGTCGGACCGTGGGAAAGGGTTAACACCTGCGGTTGATGCGTTATTCCATCGGATAGAGGTTTGTGCTACGTGTGTATTACATGTTTTGATATGTTCAATTCTTGTGTGGTGACTACTTGTGTTGCAGGTGCGACATTGTGTTCGTCACATCATCAAAAATGTGGCACAAGCCGGCTTTTCATCAACACGTATTGAGAATGCTATTTTGAGTACCGCAAGGGCAACAACGGAGGCATTATTCAATCAATCTTTCGGAGAATTGCGAGGCATCAGCGTTGGAGCGTACGAGTACATGAGATTGATTCCAAAGGAGCATTGGTGTAAAGCATTCTTCCGCACGATTTGCAAATCTGATATTGTACTTAATAATCATACAGAGTCTTTAAACAACAATTTACTTCCTTTTCGTAAGCGTCCGGTCATGTGGATGTTAGATGACATTTGCAACTTTATTGGGAAACGTATGCTTGACAGGCGTACCAAATCGAGGGACATGCCGGATGACGGTTTTTTCCCTCGTGTTCATGATTTCATAGAATTGAATATTGAAGCAGGTGCTGTTGGTATTGTTAGCATCACGGACGATTGTAAGGCAACTTGGGAGCACGGTCGGGAAAGAGTATCAATTGACATGGCTATTAGGAGTTGTACTTGTCGTGAGTGGGAGTTGAAAGGTAAATTTTAACAATTAGTTTCTTCGATTTATTGTTTATTAACATTTGTTATGATTCTTCGTAGGAATACCATGTAAACATGCATGTGCAGTGATTTTATAAAGGGGGAATCATGCTACCGATATGTCAACAGTTCGTACACCGTGCAACGATATAGAGCAATGTATCAGTATGGAGTTTCCGGTTTGCCAGGTGAAGACCAGTGGCCTGTGGTAGATGTTGCACCACCGCTGCCCCCGATGTTCAAAAAAAGGAAGGCAGGGAGACCACGTAAATATCAGAAAACACATACAACTTCAACCACAACTCCACCGCGCAAAATGAGATGTCAGTTGTGTGGGGTTCGTGGCCATAATAAGTGTTGCTGCCCAAATTCGAGTGCCAAGCAAGGAGAAAAATTTCAGGTACATTCGTGAGTAAAAACTGTTTTTTAGCTCTTTACGTATGTTGTTGTTGTGCTTGTGTATTTTTGTGCATGTTCGAAATAGGCTAAGGCTACGAAGCATGAAGCCAAATGCAATGAGCAATGCACTCGGAGCGGTCCTTCGAAAACAGCACACGATAGCGTCTGTTTTTATTTCGTTTTACACATGTTAGTAGTATTGCTTATGTGTGTGTTTTTTTTCGACAGAATGTATCCTTTTGTTGTCCGGCACAAAACAATGCATCACACACACCTACCGTGAAAAAGGAGCCACAAGTAAGTTGTGTTATTATCCTTGGTCATATATGTTACGTACTTTACGCCACTTTTTTATAAGGAGAAACCGGTTGTTAACGAGAAAAGAGCTACACAAATTCCCATTCAAGTACCCTCCACGGGTACTGTGCCCTCATCTATCGGCCTTTCAAATGTAAATATGAATGACCCAGTAGCTTTTTGTAACACCGATAAGATTGACATGAGTGTGAACGGGTCCAATTACAACATGCATGGGATGTCAGCTACCACCGAAGATGCGGTGTCCCTAGCATCTTGGGGCCAATTAAGTGACGATGTGGTGCATAACACTATTATGTAAGTTTTCAAATTTTTGTTTGGATTATTCAGCATGTTTATTCAATCGGAGTACATTATTCAATCGGAGTACATTATTTTCAAATCGATGTGTTAGGTGTATGCTGAAAAAAGTTGCCCGTGCCGGACAAAAAAGGTTTTATTATTTTGTTGATTCAATTGTCTTCGATGCATATGTTAGAGGACAAGATCCATTGCATTGGGCATGTATTGTTGATTGGAATGTTTTGTGCAGTACAGAATACGTGCTCATGCCAATTGTCACAGGGTATGCTTGTTCGTAATATATGTGTGTTACTTGCTTAACATATTTCATGCATTCACATGATGATCGTATATCGTGATAGGGGTCATTGGTCTTTGTTAGTTTTCTGTGGTTTCGGAGACCAAACAAAACGGACAATGATTATGTTGGATTCGATGGGTACAATGCGTCAGTCGTCCATAGAGCCGGAGGTGTACAGGTATTATTAGTTTCTTGTTCCAGCCATTATTCACGTATATTTTCTAATCATGATAAACAGGTTTGTAACAAATGTTTATGAGATAAAAAATGGGTTGGACGTGGACTCCATCGTTCGGCAAATACCCATTCAATGGCCGGATGTCCCTTCGCAAAAAGGTGCATCGGAATGTGGAATATATGTTTTGTACTACGCATTCTGATTTTTACAACAGGCACCGGATGTGTACGAGCCGAAAGGGTATCCATTATTTGTAAGTGTTTTCATAAACTCGTAAATTTCCATTATTTTGTAAGTGTAATTGTCTAATTGCGTTTTCTAATGATATTGTTTGTGTAGATGACTCCAAATTGGTTTACAGTTTTGGATATAACATCATTTGCAAAGACGTACATCTCTACTTCGACTAATGCACCCTTTAGAAGAAAATATTGCACAAGAAGGAAACTATGAAATCTGCTACTTTAATCATTCTCATTTGAAACACTATGTTATGAATATTTCGGTATTTTGAACTACTAACATTTTGTATTTTGTTGTTCGGTTAAATTTTAAGATGTTAGCGCCCAATATTCCGTGATGTTAGCTTCATATTCATACAACTCAAAGTCATAAACATTTGCATTTAAGTATCGATAAATAAATTTCCAACATTTACAAGTTCCGAAAGTTTATAAGTTCCGAAAATTTATAAGTTCCACAAATTAAGTATCATCAATCATTCATAAACAACAACAATTTGAAGTTACAAAAACTGTATAAATTACAAGTCTCGAGAATCAATTAGTTCTCGGAATTCATCTTAAAACATCAAACGAATTTCATCAAATATTAATAAACTTCAAGTGTTGCCCCTATGAATACAAATTCGTCTCGTTGTAATAGGTTTAGTATGTGAGATGAATACAAATAAGTTTAGTAACACTAAGATACATCGGGAAATCAAATAGGTTTAGTTAGTGAGATGAATACAAACTCATGTCGTTGCCCCTATAAATTTGAAAATCGAATAAGTCAGCAATAACTTTTGAGTTTAGCAACACTAAGATGCATCGGGAAATCAAATTCTTACATATCCGTCTTAAAAACATCATATTTTTATGTTGGGGACTAAATTTGTCAAATTATATAAACTTTGGGGACCAAATTAGTCATTTACAAGTTTGGAGACTGAAATCACCAAGTTTTACAAACTTTGGGGACTATTAACGGCGTTAGGGACCACATTTGCCAAAAATCCAAAACTTTGAGGACCAAATATGCGTAATTTTTGTCCGGAGACCTTATTTGCCATAAATTACAACTTCGGGGACCAATTATGCCACACACACATTAACTTTGGGGGGTGGTTTTGCGTACAATCAAACTTCGGGGACTGGTTTTGCCCAAATTAGAAACTTTGGGGATCAAAATTGCCAAAAATTGAAAACTCTGGGGACCAAAAATGCCATCCACTCGTTCTTTTTATACTCCCACTGTGCTGTATACAGTATGGTGTCGTTTTGTGCATATCCTTTGCGGCTAGGTCGGCTAATGTCAGGCTGAACAGCCGCCGGAAACGGCTTCACAGAGATGCATGGCGCTAGACCTTTCGGCGCTACTAGCCGGCTATTCCCTGGCCACTGTAGGCCCGTACGACCTCGCCGGACCACGCCTCTGACAAGGCTGTCGAGGGTTGTCGTTGCATGGGAGGAGTATGGATGTCTCGAAGCAGGGCCTGTAATATGTGGACTGATCGATCTTGGCGTGTGCGATAAGCTGGCCCTACATATTGGACCGATCGCTAAGGACGATCGATCAGGCCACAGGGTTTGGATGGGTCATTCACTCATGTGGGCTGGATCTGGGCCTCCAAGTTCGGCTTACGTTGTATGGACTCTTCTGATCAAGCTTGGCCTTGATCATGTTCGAGGCACCGGGTTCCGGAGATCTCATCAATACTCTTATCGTAGTTGTATCAAGAAGCCTTTTTATTAACATTGATCCATGCATTTTACTATTACTTCTCTACCGTTTGACATACTAGGATTCACTCATCATTTCCAAAATCATATACATGAGTGTTTTCGTTATAATCCCGTTATTTGCTTCTCAATATGCAATCATCTATCTCATTTACAATTCACTTCCTATTGTTCACCTTCATTCTTAAAGGATAAAAAATGCAAATTAACATCCCTTGTTTTTTAAAAAACTTTATGGGTACGTTTGGAACAACTTTTGGCAAATAACGGTGAGGTGAGGTGAGATGAATGTACTGTGTTGTGAGGTAAACTGATCGTGATTTAAAAAAACTGTTTTTAAAATAGCGGTGCAGTGATCGTGATGTCATAAAATGAATTTTTTACCCTTATTTTTAAATAAGTGTTTATAACTTACAAATTATATTTCATATTATTTTATGATAAATTCGTTATTTCAAAACTACATTTTTAAATCGTTATATATATTTTTATAGTTTGAACACGTAATTGATAGAATATAAGAATTTATTGATCAAAATTATTTTTTTAAAAAAATAAACTATAATTTATCAAGGGTAAAATTTACATTTGGCAGGTGCGTTCTGGTGGCCGTTGGGATAACCCAGCTGTGAACTCATCGCTGTTTTCTGCGGTAACATGAACGCAGTTATTAATGATGTTTGGTTAAAATAGAATACAACGACGGTACGTTCACCGCACCGGACGGTGAACTGAGTTTCCAAACATCACATATGTTTCACGACATGCACCCACAAGGCATGGTCCTCCTTGACAGTCGATACCATTATCATTTTTCGTATTTATTTTATTACTTCTAATATGTCGATAATGTTACTTCTCAATCTAGGATTAATATATTCAATTAAGTAGATCAATTCATCTATATTTGTTTATTCGCCCATTGGATAGTACCTTTTGTTATTACATTCTCCAACGCCTTATTTGAGTTTTGTCCGCGAAAATTAATCGTAGTAGCACCATCATAACCTCAAATTTTTACAACTCATTTCAACTACTATTGTCCAATTACATTCTTAATTTCCCCTTATCGTGTAGTTTCGATAATCCTTACCGTTGTACACCCTAGTACAATTCATTTGTACTCAATCATTGCTTATTTTTTTACTTCATTCTGCTTGTTTGCTTGATACCTCCAGTTTCTAGTATTAACCTATTATTGGCTTGTTTATCTCCAATATCATTTTGCATTTCCACATCATGTCTAAAAGTTAATCCTCATCCATATGAAAACATTAACCAGTTCATTCAGAACCTGGAAGATGACAGTAATGATGACGAATTTGAAATACAATATAATCCCCATGTAACTAGGGATATTGGGGGCGAGATATCATCAAGGGCTCAGTGCATACCTCAAGAGGAGCCCAAGTTAAAAAATACTTAATCAGCCTCATCGGAGAGGGAATTTATCCAAGAATGTGATTATGGTCAACTCGCCCCTAGGTGTTTCTCGAAGTTTTAGAGTATGAGAGAACGGCTCGGTTAATGGCTCAAAAGATTATTCATCTCCCATCGCATGTACGTGCACGATGCGACCCGCTATATTTTGAAAGTTCCCATCTGTCTACCGGGACTTTGAAAGTTCTGTTTTGGATGAGCAAAGGTGGATTTTTCTTGCTTAATAAGAGGAAGTCAAGGCAAGAAGGAATCTGCAGAAGAATTATTCTCACGGACCTGCTATAGACGCAGATGCTAATATTGTCCGAAGCCCTCAAGTTCAGCCTATGTCACTAGGTAGAGAACAAACTTCTACTCCGATGCGTACAGGAGATTTGATCGAGTCGAAGCTTCGATAGATGAGCGAAAAGATTGAGCGGAATAATTCTCGAATAAATCAATTGGAATGCATCATTGGCCTAGATAATGAATGACGGCGGGTGTATGGTGGGTGAACTCACCCTACATGCATATCATACCTCATCATATGATGCTAATTTCAGAACGACCTGTCATGAAAGAGCGATTGAACACTTCAACGAAAGTGGATGGTGTTAACCTCTATGGAGGCCTCACAGAGTCCATGGAATGCTTCTACGTCGTTATAATAATTTTCAATGCACTCATTAATGCAACGAGGTTCGAGTGCATCAAGATGCTCAAGGATCTTCCACAACACCGAGGCTTTGCATATCCTAATGCTCACACTTTAAATTTGAAAATTCACGTGAGCTTAATAAATTTCATTGAGAGAAGATATGTACGAACGAGATATCCAGCAACAAGAAGAAGGAAAAGGATTGAATGCAGCTATGTGTTTTATCTTGGTTCAATTGTCTATCAAGATGTTCAATTGTGTCGTATCAAGATTCAATGATCAATTTTATTCAGCATTTGAATCCTTTAATTCATCGAACAGAGATCCATAGAGAACATAGAAGAGCTTTCCCTAAGATGCACTCAGTTTATAAGAGAAGATGAGAGATTGCGTGATCATGCTTACTAATCACACAATATTGCCACGAATTGTGTGATAGATCGAAATAAATTATTGCCCAAGTCCAAGATGCGCACTTTTCATGCTTTCTGTTACGAACATATTTTATTGGTTATTGAGTAGAAGAAAGGGAAATCTTTGAAATATCCCTTTCTCTACATACACCTACTTCATAGGCTTAAGAGTCTCAAATATTGTCACTTCCATAGGAGTTTCGGTCATACCACCAACGATTTTTGGGAACTAATGTTGAAAGTTGAAAGGCTCGAGTTGGGTCGGCCTGATGAGCTAATTAGTACCCTGAAGGAAACTCGTAGTCCCGTTGAATACGTTGGGATCGCTTTGAAATGAAAATATTTTTGACTCTTAATATTCATAACAATCAACAGTTTCCTTAAAACTTGTTGGCTCGTTGAATACGTCGGGATGAAGCCGTGGGCCGATCCTATCCACAACAACGTCGAGAACTGATTACCCATAGAGGAGTGCTTCACCACTTGGCAAATGGCATGTACAATTCTATCTCGGCTCAATCCACTTCATATTGAGATGAACAAAGTTTTGGGTTGGGCCCATCTCCTGGTACCCGATCCAAGAGTTCCCTTAAACGCGGAATCCACATAAAATGATGAAAAGAATAGTGATTAGAGGTAAATCTCTCGGCTAAAGTCTTTTCCTTTAAGGGTGTTGCGTTTACAAAGTAATAATGACATTGTTAATGCTAGCAAAAAGTGAGCTATTTTGTAAATTTTAGCATCTTTCGTCTATATTTGGAGCAAAAGTTCAAAAAGTCCCTAACTTTTCACCCCGACCATGTTTTTATAGGATATATGTATAAAGATATCATTTTCTTGTACGTCTAGCCTTGTTCGGGTTGGCGCCTATCCATTGGATTGTGCATAGATAATTCCTAAAATGGGATTCCATGCATTTCACACCGTAGAGACTTTCAATATATTGTCATTTGTGTCGTAGGGACTATCTTGTCCCCTAGCATCCGCACCATAGTTGTTGTTATGCAACAAGGGGACTGACTCCTATGATCTTTGGATCCGTCAAAGCATATTCGTCAAAACTCCGAAGCAGAATCATTAACGTAGAAATTTTATAAGAATCGGATTTTCGAAGCGGTTCCTAACCCACTATTCTATAAATATAATTATATAAATTATAATGATAATCATTATTTGAAACTTGAAAATCGAAATGGGACACTTTAAAATCTCATCAATCTTACGTTAATCAAAATTATTATCAATTAATGACCAATAACATTTAAAAATCAATTGTCAAAAATGTTTTAGAAAACGAATGAATTTGAGTTTGAATGAAAATGAAGAAAAAGTATCACATACTTTAAATATAAAATACAAAATAAATATTTTCTAATAAAATGCTTATTGGAAGCTTCGTAGATTCCGATGCGGGAGCGACAATAACCAGAAGTTTCGAAGCAACATAGACTGATTGTCTTCTTCTTAGATCACCCCACGCCTTAGTGTGGACTATAACCTTAGAGCTAGGTCTGTGTCTATCACTTACTAGGACATTAATTGTTACTTGTCTTGGTGATATATTAATTTAAGAGTGATCTTTATAGATAGCCTCAAAACTTTATAATAGTGTAAAGACCGTGCCCCCAAAGTTTGTAAATTGCATATAATGTCTTCGAAGTTGATATATTGTACGACGTTGATCCCTCAACTTTTAAATATTGTAAACATTGATATTGCTCTGGTATTTTTGTAATATGGATACCCTGAGAACCCTCTAGCACGTTTTCCAAGGTATTCTGAATATTTTGGGTCGAAATGACGTCAGAGGTATTTTCGTAATTTGGACGCCTCCATGACCGATCGAGACGTCCACTATGTTATTTTAGGTAGTCTAAGATATTTTTGAGATGGAATGACGTAAGCGATATTTTTGTCATTTTTGAGCATCCTAAGGTCATATGGAAGGATTCCAATGATGTCTTGAATATTTTTGGATATTCCCGGTTTGAAATAGTGCTAGGTGTATTTTCGTAATTTGCACCCGGTAGACGTGACAGTGAATGTCCGGCGATAGTTTGGACATCTGGTGAGTACTGTTTAGATAGATTCATGTCGAATGAGTTTTTGCTTCTTTTCGCAGGATAAAGGTCGATCGAGAGATATTCTGAGTAATCCGGGAAATTATGATAAAGACCCGAATGAAATTGGGCATTTTCGAAAAAGTTGGGCCGGATTGGATGATATTGGGCTTCTGACCTATAGGTGAGTTATTGAGTTTGATTTTCTATAAATACAATTCCTTAGGTATTGAAAAAAGGTTCAGAATCTCAACATGCCTAGGAAAAAAAGTTCTAAGTCTTAAAATGCGAGGTGAATAGTGAAATCTGCGGTGAATAGTGTTATCCGAAGATGAATAGTAAATCATTGGTGAATAGTGATTCCAACATGAATAGTGAAATGATATAAGAAAATGAGATCGGAGAATATTCATCTTCGCTATGGACCCGACTTGTGGGATTTACGATTCCCATAAACTATGTTGATGTCGTATATGTTTCAGACATTCTATCAATGGTGTCAATGATTTATAGTTCGAGACTTAGAGGCTAACGAAATTAAGGCAACTTGTTGAAAAATTTAATGGTACAAATTAGAGTTGACTTCAATCCGATTTTACCGTATGGCAAAGTCCTTCGAAAAGTTCGAAGTTTTTGGTCCGATTTTCTACCTATGTCGGAAATTATCAACGAATTAAAAAGAGATGAATCATTTTTGCGATGAATTATGAAGATCACGATGAATTACTAGAGAACTCGCATAATTCTTTGTTAGCCGAATAATTCCAGATGAATTATGAATTCAACAAGATTCCGATAAGGTATCTATAGTAGGGGAATAGCAGATATAGATTTAGTAAATACTGACATGTGTTAGAATTTATAATTCTTAATGTAAAAATAACCATCTTGACGAGAGGAGTATTCCTAGGTGTATTTGGTTTTCTTTTCCGGATGTTCAGTGGAGCATTAGAATCCATGCACACAAGGAAATGTTAATGGTTTACGACTTAGAGGCTGAATCTGCAAACCAGTGTACTATTGATATTGTTTGTGGGTATTTTTGTAATTTGGATACTCGGGGAACATTCTAGCACGTTTTACAAGGTATTCTGAATCTTTCAAGTCGAAATGACGTCAGAGGTATTTTCGTAATTTGGACGCTTCTAGGCTCAATTGAGATGTCCACTATCGTATTTTCAATAGTCTAAGATATTTTCGAGATGGAATCACGTAGGGGATATAGTCGTCATTTTTGGGCATCCCGAGGTCATATGGAAGGATTCCAATTATGTCTCGAGTATTTTTGGATAATTCCGGTTTAAAATATCGCTAGGCGTATTTTCGTAATTTGGGACCCGGGAGACGTTACAGTGAATGTTCGGCGATAGTTTCGATATCCGATGAGTACTGTTGAAATAGATTCATGCCGGATGTGTTTTTGATTCTATTAGTATAATACGGGTTGATCGAGAGATATCCCGAGTAATTCGGGACATTACGATAAACACCCAGGTGAAATTGGGCATTTTCGAAAATGTTAGGCTTAATTGAGTCGGATTGGATGAGATTGGGCTTCTAATCTATAGGTGAGTTAGTGGGCTTGGCTTTCTATAAATTCAAGTACAAAAAATTTTTTTTTTGAAAACAATCGACACACGAGACATAAAAAAGTTTTCAACATTTAGAGCATTGTTATGGTCTTGCCCCCTATTTTAGGACGTTTATATGAAATTCCTCATCAGAAAGCTCAGTGCTCTTTTCTTTTAACTCGTTGAACTCAACCGACATTTGTTGGGACGAAGTTCATCTTAACTCCCTCCTACGCAAGGCGCTCCAAAGTCATGATTTCCTCCACGATGGAATCTTAATATTCATAAAGCATGTCATGTAGACGACAACTTTTGTAGGCAGCAATTAATTGAGCTATAGATAAAAAACGCACAATATCGGTTGAAAGCTCAAGTTAATATATCACCTTGAAAAAATGAGTATGTTAAAGAGATATTCAAATTCTCAAAGGAGGTTAGAAAGTGAATTTTCTATTCAGATATAGGGACGACTAAGACGCAAAAGAGATGTGAGCTAGAGATTGCAGATTTTGTGTAACAATCATGACGGTTTGGAAAAATTTGAAGAGAAGTTCTACTGATTTCTTTATTTTTGCAGCTGAAGTAGCAATGATTTGGCACTTTTATAGTTCCATTATAGTTTCGTGGCTTAACTGCGTTCAAGGCGCTCATAAAATTACAGATTTGAAGCATGTTGGTTACTTTCTATTTGATTGGTTGAGTTGGGGTTGAGTCTTGAGACTCAAGACATTTGAGTTGATTAGAGTTGACTTCAATCTTATTTTACAGTATGGCAGGGCCCCTCGAAAAGTCTGAAGTTTTTGGTCCGATTTTCGGCCTATGTACGAAATTATCGACGAATTAAAAAGAGATGATTCATTTTTGCGATGAATTATGAAGATCGCGATGAATTACTAGAGAACTCGCATAATTCTTTGTTGGCCTTATATTTCGTGATGAATTATGAACNCTATAAATATAATTATATAAATTATAATGATAATCATTATTTGAAACTTGAAAATCGAAATGGGACACTTGAAAATCTCATCAATCTTACGTTAATCAAAATTATTATCAATTAATGACCAATAACATTTAAAAATCAATTGTAAAAAATGTTTTAGAAAACGAATGAATTTGAGTTTGAATGAAAATGAAGAAAAAGTATCACATACTTTAAATATAAAATACAAAATAAATATTTTCTAATAAAATGCTTATTGGAAGCTTCGTAGATTCCGATGCGGGAGCGACAATAGCCAAAAGTTTCGAAGCAACATAGACTGATTGTCTTTATCTTAGATCACCCCACGCCTTAGTGTGGACTATAACCTTAGAGCTCGGTCTGTGTCTATCACTTACTAGGACATTAATTGTTACTTGTCTTGGTGATATATTAATTTAAGATCTTTATAGATAGCCTCAAAACTTTATAATAGTGTAAAGACTGTGCCCCCAAAGTTTGTAAATTGCATATAATGTACGACGTTGATCCCTCAACTTTTAAATATTGTAAACATTGATATTGCTCTGGGTATTTTTGTAATTTGGATACCCCGAGAACCCTCTAGCACGTTTTCCAAGGTATTCTGAATATTTTGGGTCGAAATGACGTCAGTAGTATTTTCGTAATTTGGACTCCTCTAGGACCAATCGAGACATCCACTATGTTATTTTAGGTAGTCTAAGATATTTTTGAGATGGAATGACGTAAGCGGTATTTTTGTCATTTTTTAGCATCCTAAGGTCATATGGAAGGATTCCAATGATGTCTCGAGTATTTTTGGATAATCCCGGTTTGAAATAGTGCTAGGTGTATTTTGGTAATTTGCACCCGGTAGACGTGACAGTGAATGTCCGGCGATAGTTTGGATATCTGGTGAGTACTGTTTAGATAGATTCATGTCGAATGAGTTTTTGCTTCTTTTCGCAGGATAAAGGTCGATCGAGAGATATTCTGAGTAATCCGAGAAATTATGATAAAGACCCGAATGAAATTGAGCATTTTCGAAAAAGTTGGGCCGGATTGAATGATATTGGGCTTCTGACCTATAGGTGAGTTACTGAGCTTGATTTTCTATAAATATAATTCCTTAGGTATTGAAAAAAGGTTCAGAATCTCAATATGCCTAGGAAAAAAAGGTCTAAGTCTTAAAATGCGAGGTGAATAGTGAAATTTGTGGTGAATAGTGTTATCCGAAGATGAATAGTAAATCATTGGTGAATAATGATTCCGACATGAATAGTGAAATGATATAAGAAAATGAGATAGGAGAATATTCATCTTCGCTATGGACCCGACTTGTGGGATTTACGATTCCCATAAACTATGTTGATGTCGTATATGTTTCAAACATTCTATCAATGGCGTCGATGATTTATGGTTCGAGACTTAGAGGCTAACGAAATTAAGGCAACTTGTTGAAAAATTTAAAGGTACAAATTAGAGTTGACTTAAATCCGATTTTACCGTATGGCAAAGTCCTTCGAAAAGTTTGAAGTTTTTGGTCCGATTTTCTACCTATGTCGGAAATTATCAACGAATTAAAAAGAGATGAATCATTTTTGCGATGAATTATGAAGATCACGATGAATTACTAGAGAACTCGCATAATTCTTTGTTAGCCGAATAATTAGAGATGAATTATGAACTCAACAAGGGTCCGATAAGGTATCTATAGTAGGGGAATAGCAGATATAGATTTAGTAAATACTCACATGTGTTAGAATTTATAATTCTTAATGTAAAAATCACCATCTCGACGAGAGGAGTATTCCTAGGTGTATTTGGTTTTCTTTTCCGGATGTCCAGTGGAGCATTAGAATCCATGCACACAAGGAAATGTTAATGGTTTACGATTTAGAGGCTGAATCTGCAAACCAGTGTACTATTGATATTGTTTGTGGGTATTTTGTAATTTGGATACTCGGGGAACATTCTAGCACGTTTTACAAGGTATTATGAATCTTTCAAGTCGAAATGACGTCAGATGTATTTTCGTAATTTGGACGCCTCTAGGCCCAATCGAGACGTTCACTATGGTATTTTCAATAGTCTAAGATATTTTTGAGATGGAATCACGTAGGGGATATAGTCGTCATTTTTGGGCATCCCGAGGTCATATGGAAGGATTCCAATTATGTCTCGAGTATTTTTGGATAATTCCGGTTTAAAATATCGCTAGGCGTATTTTCGTAATTTGGGACCCGGGAGACGTTACAGTGAATGTTCGGCGATAGTTTCGATATCCGATGAGTACTGTTGAAATAGATTCATGCCGGAAGTGTTTTTGATTCTATTAGCATAATACGGGTTGATCGAGAGATATCCCGAGTAATTCGGGACATTACGATAAACACCCAGGTGAAATTGGGCATTTTCAAAAATGTTGGGCTTAATTGAGCCGGATTGGATGAGATTGGACTTCTGATCTATAGGTGAGTTAGTGGGCTTGACTTTCTATAAATTCAAGTACAAATAATTTTTTTTTTGAAAACAATCGACACATGAGACATAAAAAAGTTTTCAACATTTAGAGCATTGTTATGGTCTTGCCCCCTATTTTAGGAAGTTTATATGAAATTCCTCATCAGAAAGCTCAGTGCTCTTTTCTTATAACTCGTTGAACTCAACCGACATTTGTTGGGACGAAGTTCATCTTAACTCCCTCCTACGCAAGGCGCTCCAAAGTCATGATTTCCTCCACGATGGAATCTTAATATTCATAAAGCATGTCATGTAGACGACAGCTTTTGTAGGCAGCAATTAATTGAGCTATAGATAAAAAACGCACAATATCGGTTGAAAGCTCAAGTTAATATATCACCTTGAAAAAATGAGTATGTTAAAGACATAATCAAATTCTCAAAGGAGGTTAGAAAGTGAATTTTCTATTCAGATATAGGGACGACTAAGACGCAAAAGAGATGTGAGCTAGAGATTGCAGATTTTGTGTAGCAATCATGACGGTTTGGAAAATTTGAAGAGAAGTTCTACTGATTTCTTTAATTTTGCAGCTGAAGTAGCAATGATTTGGCACTTTTATAGTTCCATTATAGTTTCGTGGCTTAACTGCGTTCAAGGCACTAAAAAAATTACAGATTTGAAGCATGTTGGTTACTTTCTAAATGATTGGTTGAATTGGGGTTGAATCTTGAGATTGAAGACATTTGAGTTGATTAGAGTTGACTTCAATCTTATTTTACAGTATGGCAGGGCTCTTCGAAAAGTCTGAAGTTTTTGGTCCGATTTTATGCCTATGTACGAAATTATCGACGAATTAAAAAGAGATGATTCATTTTTGCGATGAATTATGAAGATCGCGATGAATTATGAAGATCGCGATGAATTACTAGAGAACTCGCATAATTCTTTGTTGGCCTTATATTTCGTGATGAATTATGAACTCAACAAGGATCCAATAAGGTATCTGTAGTAGGGGAGTAGCGGATATAGATTTAGTGAAAATACTGACACGTGTTAAAATTTAGAATTTTTAATATAAAAATGACCGTGTCGACGAGAGTAGTATTCCTATTAGTATGTGGTTTTCTATTCCAAGTGTCCGGTGGAGCATTGGAATCCATGCAGACAAGGAAATGTTAATGGTTTACGATTCGGAGGTTGAATCTCCAAACCAGTGGACTATTGATATTGTTTGTGGGTATTTTTGTAATTTGGATACTCGGGGAACATTCTAGCACGTTTTACAAGGTATTCTGAATCTTTCAAGTCGAAATAACGTCAAATGTATTTTCGTAATTTAGACGCCTCTAGTCCCGATCGAGACGTCCACTATTGTATTTTCAATAGTCTAAGATATTTTAGAGATGGAATCACGTAGGGGATATAGTCGTCATTTTTGGGTATCCCGAGGTCATATGGAAGGATTCCAATGATGTCTCGAGTATTTTTGGATAATTCCGGTTTAAAATACCGATAGGCGTATTTTCGTAATTTGGGACCCGGGAGACGTTACAGTGAATGTTCGGCGATAGTTTCGATATCCGGTGAGTACTGTTGAGATAGATTCATATCGAATGTGTTTTTGCTTCTTTTCTTAGGATACGGGTCGATCGAGAGACATCCCGAGTAATTCGGGACATTACGAAAAACACTTAGGTGAAATTGAGCATTTTCGAAAAAGTTAGGCCAAATTGGGTCGGATTAGATGAGATTGGACTTCTAATCTATAGGTGATTTACTGGGTTTGATTTTTTATAAATACAAGTCATTAGGCATTGAAAAATGATTCCGAATCTCAACATGTCTCGGAAAAATGTTCTAAGTCTGAAAATTCGAGGTGAATTGTGAAATCCGCACTGAATATTGTTTTCAGGGTGAATAGTGAAATCCGCAGCGAATAGCAAAATCGCGATGGTGAATAGTAAAATCGCGTAGAATAGTGGGCTTGTTTGGTACGGTGGTGAGAAAGTGCGGTGGGGTGTAGTGAGGTGTGGTTGGTGTGAGAAACTATGGTGAGTTGAATGCATTTATTATAACATGATTTTTAAAACTGTTTTGTAAAAAAAAGCAGTGTGATGAACGTGATTTTAATAAAAGTACATATTTACCCTCAAGATAAGATAATCTTATCCGAAAAGTTTGAGAACTAGAAATTGTGCTGTTATCAATAAATATAAAATTTTCATATTGGTTATGACACTGGTATATCGGCCGGTACCATTTTTTGTTTTTTTAACTTAGAAAAAATTAAAATAATAATACCGATATTGCCCAAAATTTGGCGGTGTACCGTGTGATATGAAAATATTGAATAATATTTTTTTATGGTTGGAAAAAAAACTAGCAAAACGGGATATCGGGCGATACCGGTCAGTATACCGCCGGTATAAAACATACGATAAATATGATAGAATGATACCATTAAGTGATATGTATAACTAATAAGGACATTTTAGTCTTTTACAAAATCGCGTTGGGATGATAGCTGTTATTAGCAGCGACTGTGAAAACGCAAAATAAAGGTGAACGCACCGCAATTTAACTTATGTTTGTAAAATCACGTTTTAGGAAATTGCGTTGAACGCACTTTTGTTCTCACCACCATCCCAAACAAACCCAGTGTTTCCAGCTATGAATAGTGTTTCCGTCGGAAAATAGAATTTTCCGGCATGAATAGTGAAATTGCGGTGAATTGTGTTTCCGATGTGGAATAGTAACATCCGCGGTGAATGGTGTTTCCGACGATGAATAGTGTATCCTCGGTGAATAGTGTTTCGATGCTGAATAGTAAATCTACAGTAAATAGTGTTTTCATGTATGAATATTGTTTTGTTGTAGAACCCTCGTTTTGGAGAATTCATCCTATTTTTTCAGAGATTTCGTATTTATTCAGTTGTTTGGGCTTTCAATAGATCATTTATTTTGATCATGGAAAAACATACTACAATTTGAATTTCCGTGGTATATTAGCATTTGGAGGCCAAATATGCGGTGTATTATTGTGGTGAATAGAGTTTCACCATATTCATCCCGGTTTTCAATGTCCGACTCATCTCAATCCTAATTAGTATTAGAGTATTTATTTTGATCAAATAGACCATATTTTGTACTCTTGAAATTTATTATAGTGAAAACACCCAGGTAGAGCTTCTCTCTCACGATGAAGTAAGTTCACACATTGTGGGTCAAATATCGTAATTTTTTGTGTCTTAACAATAACAAAAAAAATCCAATTAAATAATTGATTGATCTGAGAAAATATTTTAAGACAAGATCAAACACAATGCCCTCAAAGTTTAAGAATTGCATGGTTGACCATCGAACTTCTAAAACCATTTATATTTGACTCTTATACACTATAATATTTTAAATGTCTAAATATTTTGTAGTTGATCCATTAACCTAAAAAGATGTCATGATTATTTCTCAAAACTTTGAAAATTTTAAAAATAACGCATAAATTATCAAAACACTTATACGAAAAAAGACAAAATCCTTTACTATTCACTCGAGGGTCATTCTTGAACGATTTTGAAGGTTTTGAGGTTTCTCATGCAATTTACAAATTTTGTGGTTATTCTTTTTATACTATTTTAAATATTAGGAACCAATTATACAATTTTCTCATTAATTTAATCAATTATTCAATTATTATAATTATTTTTTTCTATTTATTAATTAGATGTGAATTTTGATGTATATACTTTTTAAATATAAAATTAATATGATATTTGTTATATCATATTTTTCTTAAGTATTTTCCTAAATTTATAAGATTTGTTTATCATTCACCCTTTCAACATACAAAATAAAAAATGTAAACATTTTTCCATAGGAAAGAGGACTTCAATGGAATTTGAGGCTCGTCAATGGTGATGTTTGGAAACCCAGTCCACCGCCGGGTACGGTGAACGTACCGTTGTTGTATTCTATTTTAACCAAACATCATTAATAACTGGGTTCATGTGACCGCAGAAAATAGCAGTGAGTTCACAGTTAGGTTAACCCAACAGCCACTAGAACGCACCTGCCAAATGTCAATTTTACCCTTGATAAATTATAGTTTATTATTTTAAAAAAATAATTTTGATCAATAACTTCTTATATTATATCAATTACGTGTTCAAACTATAAAAATATATATAACAATTTAAAAATGTAGTTTTCAAATAACGAATTTATCATAAAATAATATGAAATATAATTTGTAAGTTAATTATTTAAAAATAAGGGCAAAAAAGTCATTTTATGACATCACGATCACTACACCGCTGTTTCAAAAACAATTTTTTTAAATCACGATCAGTTTACCTCACATCATAGTATAGTCATCTCACCTCACCGTTATTTGACAAACGGTGTTCCAAACGTACCCAATGTTGTTTTTATTAATCCTATTAGTTTTAGTATTCTTAAAGCGATAAAAACACATAGATTTTAGAGTGGTATCCGATCCCGATTCTTATCTTAGAATCGATCGTCTCGGCAATCCACTAATTTTGCCCTGCGATATTATTACTAATTAGCAAACTGTAAACATTCTACAACCAAGAAGTTTCGTAAACAGCTAATCACGCAATCACACAATAACGCAGTAAAGTAAAGTAGGGTTAGGAATGCTCAGTTTCGTTCTCGTATGTTCACGAGAATAACAATTCCAATTCCGAGCCCGACTTTTATTTCAGTTGCTTTTAGACGCACACTCAGTGCTAATTTGTTCCTGCACACTCAAGAAATAGTCAATACACACAATATGAAAATGATACTGATCTAACCGCAAATGTTAGTCTTATTCCGAAGAGAAGTCACTCGTGATGTCAAGATTCTCAGATTTTTCAGATCCACGACCAGAGACACATAGATATGCACAGTTTCACAAACAGTACTCAAACGTACTAAAAACTATAACATCACAGACGTTCTAAAGCAATTTCACTCAAGAAAACGTTTAACAAACTAAGTAGGCGGCAAGCCTCAGATTTCAAAAGAGCCTTTTAAATGTAATCTTTTCTAAAGCAAGATATCAAAACATTAAGCGAGTGAGTCTCAAGAGCACACAAAAAACACAAGCACAAAGAAATTGCAAGTGCAGCACAGAGAACTCGGAGAAAAATCGCAAACCCTAGGCGAAGAGAATAAATTGTTCTGAGCTCAAGCGAGAGAGTTCATATTTATACAAGCGGGCTTAACCGCAACGACCCAATTACAAGCAGTTTATTATACAGCCCAACATCCATAGCCCTGCAAGGGCCCAGTAACCAACTCTTACCATCACAAGTATTATACGATGAAGTGAACTTCTACAATCTCCCCCTTAATATTTGTGATTCCGTAGACATGTACCTGTAACACCAGAGACTTACTACTCTACGAGTTTCGGTCTCACCCACATTTAAGAGGGCGATGAACTCCCCCTTAATTAGAAAAGGTATAGTCGGGGAGGGATGAACAATCACAAGATATGCCTAAAATTCAAGGTAGGGATTACTCCCCCTGAGTCCAGATACGTATGCTCCTCAAACGGGAGTACGCCAAGCTACGGGAATAAGGCGGTTAGTACATGAAATAGTAGCACATATGAAATAGTAGCACATTCTCACTATTTTTGTTCAAACCAGGTTGACCACAACATGCAGTAACATATGTAACATAAGTCTCAGTTCCATTCATGAACATAAAACAAATCAGCATGTAACAGGTCAATCAGCTCAATCAGCATTTACGAACCAAAGAGAGAAACAATGTTACACAAGTGTACATTTACAACATTTATAAAAACACATGAATAATAGTTAGGCTAAAGACACTCAAGGACATAACATTAATCCTAACGCACTTCGTAGTTGAGCAAATTGTGCAAATTCTAGAAGTTTTGTAAATATATAAGCAATTTGATCATATGAAGGCACAAATTTCACACAAACGGTTTTATTTTCAACTAGATCTCTAACATAGTGATGCCTAATCTCTATATGTTTACTCCTAGAATGGTAAACTTGATTTTTCGCTAAATTGATAGCACTCGTGTTGTCACAATTAACAATTACAGTTTCAATCGGCATATTGTAATCAAGCGGTTGAGACTTAATCCACAAAATTTGAGTGCAACAGTTTGACAACGACACATACTCAGCTTCCGTAGATGAAAGCGCTACCGTATTCTGTTTTTTACAAAACCATGATATTAGACAAGGTCCTAAAAAGTGACATGAACCACTAGTACTCTTCCTATCTAATTTACAGCCATCATAATCAGCATCCGCATATACCACAAGCTCAAAATCATCAAATTTAGGATAGAAAAGTCCAATATTTAAAGTGCCAAGCATGTATCTAAAGATTCGTTTAACGGCTTTTAAGTGAGAAACTTTAGGATTTGATTGGAACCTAGTACACATGCAAACAGCAAACATAATATCCGGCCTAGATGATGTTACATACAATAAAGATCCTATCATGCTCCTATATAATGTTTCACTCACACTTTCCTCATTTTCATCAATTATCAAATTTAAGTGAGTTTGCATAGGAGTTTTCATAGATTTTGCATTACAAACATGTAATTCATCAATTAGAGTCGAGTTAGAGCTACCATATATGATATCATCTACATAAACTTACACAAGTATTAAATCAGAATTTGCATGTTTGACAAATAAAGTTTTATCTACACTACCCTTTTTATACCCACAAGATAGCAAATAAGTACTCAATCTTTCATACCACGCTCTATGTGCTTGTTTAAGCCAATATAGAGCTTTGAGCAATTTGTACACATAATCGGGTTTGGACGGGTCTGAAAAACCAGCAGGTTGTTTTACATAAACTTTCTCGGAAATAAAACCATTCAAAAATGCAGATTTTATGTCCATTTGAAATAGATTAAATCCTTTGTATGCTGAAAAAACAATTAACATTCTTATAGACTTCATTCTAGCTACAGGGGCGAAAGTTTTACCGTAATCTATTCATTCTTCTTGTGTGTACCCTTGAACAACTAATCTAGCTTTATTTTTAACAATATTACCAAGTTCATCTAGTTTACTCTTAAAAATCCACCTAGTTCCTATGACATTTTGATCCCCAGGGGGAGGGACTAATTCCCAAACACAATTTTTCTTAAATTGAAGTAATTCATCTTGCATAGCATTTATCCAATTAATATTACTCAAAGCATCATTTACAGTTTTAAACTCAATTAAAGACACAAAAACATGTAATTTACAAAAGCATGTAATTTACAGTTTTAGGGATATAGGCATGTTAGGTATATAGGATGGTTTTATAGAAGGTTCGGGTTCATCACATGGTAAGATATCATCCTTCTCGGGTTCTAGAGTCTCAACTAGATTTTCTTCCTTATCAAAAAAATAATGATCTTCTTCATTTTCAGATTCTATGTTGGCTTCATCTTGTGGTTCATTTTCTAAATTTTTATGAATTTCATCAAAGAAAACTACATGAATTGACTCAACTACTTGTTTTAATTCCTTCAAGAACACTCTATAAGCTTTCCTAATATTTGAGTATCCTACAAACTTACCCTCCTTACTTTTACTATCAAATTTACCTAATGTTACTTGATCATTGTTATGTACAAAGCATTTACATCCAAAGACATGAAAGTAACTAACATTAGGAGTTTTATCAAAAAGTAATTCATAAGGTGTTTTCTTAAGAATTCCTCTTAACGTAACTCTATTTATTACATGACAAGCTGTATTTACAGCTTCAGCCCATAGGTTTTTAGGGGATTTATGTTCAATTAACATTGACCTACCCATTTCTTGTAAAGTTCGGTTTTAACGTTTGACGACACCGTTTTGTTCGGGGGTTCGGGCACAAGAGAAATTGTGTTTAATTCCTGAATTTTGACACAAGGTTGAAAAATCGTTATTATTGAACTCACCACCATTATCACTTTGTAAGAATTTTATCTTAAGATTCAATTAATTTTCCCACTCGTTTTTGAATTTATTAAAGTAAGAAAAAGTTTCTCATTTTAATTTTAAGAAATAGACCCAAGTGAATCTTGTATAATCGTCACCAATTACAAAGCACCAGCTTTTACCCCCCAAACTCGATGGTTTTATTTCACCAAACAAATCCATATGCAGTTTTTCTAACTTCCTAGTGGAATTTACAGAATTAATTCTTTTAAATGTTGATATAGTTTGTTTAGACCTAGTACATACTTCACAATTATACTTAGTATTTTTAAAAGTGTTATCTATTCCTCTAATTAGATTCAGTTTCTTTAGCTTAAAGATAAGATCTAGACTAGCATGTCCTAATTTTCTATGCCACTCATAAGCACAATTAGATTGAGAAAGTAAGCATGCATCCAAATCCCCAACCTTATTTAGAACATATACATTTTTCAATTTGCATGCTTTGAAGATTAATTCACCACATTTAAGCACATTGCATGCATTTTTGCAAAAAGAAACATCATAACCAGAATCACACAATTGACTAATACTAATCAAGTTATGCATCAAATTGTTAACATGCAAGATATTTGAAATTTCAAAATGACCAAATTTAAAACTACCCGTACCTATAACCTTACCGTTAGAATTGTCCCCGTAGGTAACTCTACCCCCTTTACTACTCTTATAATCAACTAGCAAATCTTTGTTTCTTGTCATATGTCGGGAAAAACCGCTATCGAGGATCTAGACCTGTAGTTTTAAGAATCCACATTTTATTAACAGTGTAAAATGTAAAATGTTTATGCCTTCTAGAGTAAGAAATCAGTCTGTCAATAAGCATATTAACAGTGATGAATTTCTCATTTTTCTGTTTAAAAAATGTAGGTAAGGAGACGACAGTTTGCTTAGTTTTAAAATTCTGTCTAGTTACATGCCATGTACGTTGTCTAGTTTTTAAAGTAAAACCAACACCTTGTCTAGCAGAATTAATAGACGCATTAATATGAGCATATTGATCATGCTTTATACTCGCAGCTAGTTTAATCTCCCTATTTTCTACATTATAAGATGTGGTAGCTTTTACAAATTTTGTCTCAATATTTTCAGACATATGATTTAATGCATCACTATTAATCACATTCACAGTATCAGAATTCAGAGCAGATGCATCACTATTAATCACATTTACAATATCAGAATTAAGAGCAAATGCATCACTATTAATCACATTTACAGTATCAGAATTCAGAGCAGATAATGAGCAATCAAAGCATTCTAGCATAGATGATTTAACAAAGCACATTTTAGATTTGTTTGGAGAATTTTCAGAGTTTTGCTAAAACCTAGACCTGTTTTATCAAAAAAATTCTTTTGAACACTCAGGATCTTATTTAAGAATTTAGTACTAGGGTCATTCTCTATATTAATTTTCTGAAGATTTTGATTTTTTTCTTTTATCAAGCTTTCATATTTATCCTCTAATTCTGAGTATTTTTTAACTAGCTTAGCAAATTCAATTAGAAGGTCACTGCATTTATCAAATTTGGATGAACTGACATCAGAGTCAGATTCGTTCTGATTAATACCAACTAGGGCCAAATTCTCTTCTCCAAGAGAATCATACCCACAGTTTTTCCGACTCACTTGAAGAAGACATTTCTTCATCAAGTAGCACTTGGAGGACTGTTTTTTTCTTTTTAGTTTCATGTTTCAAGAATGGACAATTAGACCTAATACGATCTGTTTTTTTATACTTAAAACATGTTATGTTTTTAAATTTTTCAGGATCCATTTTAGATGTTCTTTTTGCCTTTAATAGTTTCTGAATTTTCTTTGCTAACAGGGAAATTTCTATGTCTAAATCGGTTTCAGAGTCAGACACAGGAGTTGTCTTTGAGGATTATGATGTAGAAGTCCTTTCAGTTACCCTAGACTTTGACTTTGACTTTTGTTTGACAACCTTATTTGAGGATTCAGTAGTCTTTAGTGCAAGAGAGGAGGATTTTTCAGTAAGTTGTTGCCTACTTCTTACATGTAGTTCTTTAGTTAAGAGAATACAGAACAGTTCATTCACACTTAGGGTGTCTAAGTTTTTAGTTTGTTCTATTGTGTTCCTAAGAATTTCTCATTTGTTGGCTAGACTCCTTAACACTTTAGAGTTCTTTTCTTCGTTAGTCATTTTATGACCTAACAGTTCCATTTCATTCACTAGCAGAATGAAACATTGCTGCAAGTCAGTCATAGATTCATTACTCTGCATAGAGAACATTTCTAGTTCATGTTTGAGCATGTTCAGTTTTGTTTTCCTAATTCAAGCAGTTCCCTCATACAAAATTTCTAGTTTAGACCATGCTTCATGTGCAGTTTTACAACTAGATATCTTGTTAAACTAAGTAACACTTAAAGCAGAAAATAAGGCACTAAAACACCTAGCATTTAATTCGATAACAACATCTTTATCACCAGAACTAGGTTCTAAATCCATATCTGGTACTAAGCCAGTACCATACACGACATATCTATATATTTTTAGATCTTGTTTCAGAAAGGTTAACATGTTGGCCTTCCAGTAACCAAAATCCTTCCCATTGAACTTGGGTGGTTTAATTAAAAACCAGCCAGTTCTTGAGTTGTTACCTTCCTTAGGTACTACTTCTTTTGACTCACCAGTTATAGACATGATAGGTATTTAAAACATTAAACAGTAAAGCAAGTCACGTATACAATCATGGAAAGAAAAAAGAAAAACTAAAGAAAAACGCAAGAGCAATTTATTAGAATACTTGACTAATACAAATTAATTAGCATATACCCCGCATCTCCACCACTTGTTGTTTTTATTAATCCTATTAGTTCTAGTATTCTTAAAGCGATAAAAACACAGATTTTAGAGTGGTATCCGATCCAGATTCTTATCTTAGAATCGATTGTCTCGGCAATCCACTATTTTGCCCTGCGATATTATTACTAATTAGCAAACTGTAAACGTTCTACAACCAAGAAGTTTCGTAAACAGCTAATCACGTAATCACACAATAACGCAGTAAAGTAAAGTAGGGTTAGGAATGCTGAGTTTCGTTCTCGTATGTTCACGAGAATAACAATTCCAATTCCGTGCCCGACTTTTGTTTCAGTTGCTTTCAGACACACACTCAGTGCTAATTTGTTCCTGCACACTCAAGAAATAGTCAGTACACACAATATGAAAGTGATACTGGTCTAACCGCAAATGTTAATCTTATTCCGAAGAGAAGTCACTCGTGATGTCAAGATTCTCATATTTTTCAAATCCACAACGAGAGACACACAGATATGCACAGTCACACAAACAGTACTCAAACGTACTAAAAACTATAACTTCACATACGTTCTAAAGCATTTTCACTCAAGAAAACGTTTAACAAACTAAGTAGGCGGCTAACCTCAGATTTCAAAAGAGCCTTTTAAACGTAATCTTTTTTAAAGCAAGATATCAAACTAATAAGCCAGTGAGTCTCAAGAGCACACAAAAAACACAAGCACAAAAAAATTACAAGTGCAGTCCAGAAAACTCGGAGAAAAATCGCAAACCCTAGACGAAGAGAATAAACTATCCTAAACTCAAGCGACAAAGTTTATATTTATACAAGTGGGCTTAACCGGAACGATCCAATTACAAGCAATATATTATATAGCGCAACATCTATAGTCACATGATGAAGTGAACTCTTATCATCACAAGTATTACATGATGAAGTGAACTTCTACACCCAATATGTTATTGTTCACAGGATCAGCCAAATGATCCAACAAGTTCTGGAACGGACCAACACCGGTAACTAATCCCTGTATGTAGTAACCCAAAACCGCAAGCATTGCCAATCTTCCATTCTTCACTTCCTTCAGCTTTAGCTCCTTCAAGTCCCTTTTCAAGTCCTAATTGGGTTAAAGAATGGCCCGCCTGGATAAGCCGGGTCACCGGAACCAGCAAGTCCCTTTTCAAGTCCTAAAAAGTATTGTTTTCCCATGGATCCTGGCTTTGACCAATCTTGGTATCTACGGTGCTCCGCGAAACCCATGAGTGCTAATTCGAGGACGAATAGTGTGTATGGATCGGCCCAGTAGTTGTATGTCCTGGCAGGTGGAATGACACCGGTTTTGAACCAGGGTACAGCCGTTTCAGATGGGACTAGACCCGCTTTTCCCAGGATTTCTATGGCGATCGCTCCCGCGGCACCTAACATTGCCAAACGGCCGTTGATGATTTCGCCTTAGGCTAGCCATTTTGGCTCGATGAATCCTCCGGCTCCTTCTGGATCCGAGAGACCAAGTGGCTCCTTCTGGATCCGAGGGGTGGCTTCAGCTCTGACAACAAAGTGTAAAAAGGATAGCAAGGGTAGACGTTGACACTTCCTCTTTTAGCTATCAAACATTCTTATCAAACATTAATGATTGGGCGAGTTGGTAAAGTGACACTATTAGAGAGTCAACATATCGATTTTGTCACTATTTGAAATTGATTTACGTATATAGCAGTGATGGATGGGTGACGGGACAGGTTCGAAGGGCAGCTCGGTTTCTGCAATAGCAAAAACCGGACTGCGTATTTTTTTAAAAAAAAAATAAATATAGCCCGATTTCTTATATTGCAGAAACCGGCTATATTTAATTTTTTTTTTTTAAAATAAGGGTCCGGTTGCATGTGGCTGAGGTGTAATGACTGAAAATATGTGGCTGAAAAAACGGGGCGAATTTTTTTATATTTAAACGTGGCTGAAAATGTGTGATTCTAATTTTTGATTGGTCTCGATGTCGGTTTTATATTGTGTATAAATAACCCAGTGTGTTTCTTCTGTTATTCACTAACAATTTTTGATCTTATATTTTGTTGAGTTTTTATTGTATCTTAGTGAGGGTAGACGTTGACACTTCCTCTTTTAGCTATCAAACATTCTTATCAAACATTAATGATTGGGCGAGTTGGTAAAGTGACACTATTAGAGAGTCAACATATCGATTTTGTCACTATTTGAAATTGATTTACGTATATAGCAGTGATGGATGGGTGACGGGACAGGTTCGAAGGGCAGCTCGGTTTCTGCAATAGCAAAAACCGGACTGCGTATTTTTTTTAAAAAAAAAATAAATATAGCCCGATTTCTTATATTGCAGAAACCGGCTATATTTAATTTTTTTTTTTTAAAATAAGGGTCCGGTTGCATGTGGCTGAGGTGTAATGACTGAAAATATGTGGCTGAAAAAACGGGGCGAATTTTTTTATATTTAAACGTGGCTGAAAATGTGTGATTCTAATTTTTGATTGGTCTCGATGTCGGTTTTATATTGTGTATAAATAACCCAGTGTGTTTCTTCTGTTATTCACTAACAATTTTTGATCTTATATTTTGTTGAGTTTTTATTGTATCTTAGTGAGTTTCTGATTTTTTATTCGAATGGATCCAACGATTGGAAGTTTTAATTCTTCATGGGAATATTTTCCTGATTACGCCGAAGGTGATGAGCATTCTTACAGAAGACAAAATTCGATTCATCCCGGTAAGTAAAATGTTTAAATATTTGAAAAATTGATTGCTTAACATTTTATATTAAATATAAGTATGAATTTTGACTTGAACGTTCCATACAATCCACAAATGGAAAATATAACATTTACTGAATATGGAGAAAGTAGTCGGTATAACTCCAATGTTCACGAGTTGGCTTCGAACACCAATTATGATTACGAACGTCGGGATATAAATCTGATCCATCAAACACCTACAATGAGTAAGCATTGAATAATTGATAGATTATTAGTGTAACTATACTGCATTTACATTTTTATAACATTTTTATTTTTATTTAAAAATTTGAGAATATTCATATTATTTAGGTTTATATTGTTTAACATTACAAATTTTGGGTTATTAATTTGTTAAAATTTGAATTTCAATATTTTGAAATTCAAATATTTTTAACGTGGTTGAAAATTTAGATATTGCTTGTATATAAATTTATTTGAATTTAAATTTATTTGTATATACAACAAATTTTAACTTTCAATAATTAATTAGATATTGTTTTGTTTATTTATTAATGTATTTAAATTTTTAACAATTTACTAAAATCGTTATGTGTCTTATTTATATTTGAATATGCATATTATATTTTAAATACAATTTTAAAAATTTATGTATTTGATATAATAATTATGTAATTTTGAAATATATAGGGTTATTTAGGTTAATATTGTTTTAAAATATAAATTTTACACTTGGTGTATTTGATACAATAATTACTTACTTTTTTAGTATGTATTATTTGAATTATTTTTTGTTATTTTTTAAAATATTTATTTCAAATATTTATTTTAAAGTATATATTTTTGGATTATTTATGTTAATGATGTTTTAAATTCACATTTCAAAAGATTGTATATTGGATAAAATTATTAGTCAAATTTTAAATATTGATTAATTGAATTATTTTTTGTTAAAAATTTTTATTTAAATATTTATTCATATTATTTAGATGTTAGATCCCCAATGGGTTCGACCGAAGACGATGATGACTCAGATTCTGATGTGGAACTCATACCAAATGACTATTCGACGTCTGAGTACGATGATGGTGATGTTGAAATTGACGATGAGGAAGTACAAGTGACACGGCATGTGAGTGGTAGTATGCGAGTTGAAGGGACCAGTGCCGTGGACGTTTGTTCTTCATCACGAGATTTGTATCATTCGGATTTCCCGCAGGTTGCAGTCCAGCCTACTGTATCGTGTCTCTATGAACCACCACCAAATAATGTATACGAAGCTAGATTTTTTGGTGGTGCGGAACACCAACATTGGGCATCGAGGCAATCTCATATTCCTCATTCGTTGAGTGCTTCTTTTTTTACGGCGGAGGCGGAACCAATATGGGCGGATTCGTATGACATACCATCAATGTCTAGTTATTATGATCCCGACAATCTCACTCTAGCTGTTGGTTTTATTTTAAGACTAAAGCTGAACTGAAGGATGCTATGACGAAGTTCTCTGTGAAGATAGCGAAACGAGAGTTTGTGGTACATCGGAGTAGCCGTACAGACTACGATGTTCGTTGTCGTTCTGCTCCAGATCAATGTCCTTGGAGAATCCGTGCTGGATATCGTTCTAATGATCGTGAATGGGCAATAACCTCGTTCATAAACAACCACACTTGCATCGATAGAAGACGAATGGTGCTTTATCACATAAACATGACAAAAGATTGGATTGCAAGGCAACTCGTTCCAGCGGTGTCAGCCAACCCTAAATTCAAGCCGACTGATGCCCAATCAAACATCAGTGCGCAGTGGGGCTTCCAAATACCTTATCCGAAAGCATGGTCAAGTGTCAAAAGGGCTATTGAGAAAGTTTATGGTTCATGGGATTCATCGACCATAGATCTTCCATGTTACTTACAGGAAGTTCGAGATCAGAACCCCGGTACAATTGTTGAGTGGCGACATACTTTTAACTGTAACGAGCAACGACTTTTGCATTTTGTGTTTTGGTCTTTTGGTCCATGTATCGATGGTTTCCGGTACTGCCGCCCGGTTATATCGGTTGACGGGACACACTTATACGGGAGGTACAACTACAAACTACTAATTGCTGTGACAGTAGATGGAATGGGACATGTACTGCCACTTGCATTTGAGATTGTCGATGAAGAGAGTGGTGAGGCTATAAGTTGGTTCTTGAAATTAGTTCAAGAGCATGTCATACGTGGGAGACAAGACATTTGTTTATTAACTGATCGGGGGGCTGGATTCCTTGCGGCTATGCAACGTCTTCCAGGATTTCAACCGCCTTTTGTGTTTCATCGATTCTGCCTCCGACATGTTCGCAGCAATATGCTTGAGAAATTCAAAGGTAGAGGTCTTAAGGCCATGTGTTGGGCAGCAGGTAGTGCGCACTCCATCATTGAGTTCGATAGGATGATGGAGACAATTAAAAGGCATAACGTCGGTGCGTTCAATTATTTGAATGCGATTCCAAAGGAAAAATGGACACTAGCTCATGACGGGGGAAAAAGGTTCTTGTAGTTTTTGTTGGAATATTTTTAGGGTAAAATTTTCGTCATACTTTTAATTTTTGTCATAGGTACGGCATGCTGACAACAAATGTTTCTGAGTGTATAAATGTTGTATTCAAAGATGGATGTAATCTCCCAGTAACATGCATTGCAAAGGTACTTAATTTTAACACATGTCGCACATTACTATTCGTGTTATTCTAATTTCATTTTCAACTATTTCATGTCATTTTCAAAAAATGCAAATCATATTTCGAGAGGTATTCCCATGAGGCTATACACCTTCTTGCACGGGGATTCACTTGGTCCGAGAAAACAACAACAACCTTCAACAACGCTCAAAAAGATGGAGTTGGCTTCAGCGCCGAGAAGTACGATAGACGTAGAATGATAGCTTCGATTACGTCTCGTGGACGTAGCATTGATGATGTCACCACTCACATTGTGGACATCTCAGCAATGGAATGTTCATGTGGGACGTGGACAATATTACGAATCCATTGTTCTCATGCACAAGTGGTATATTTTCTAAAGTTACACTTATATTTTGGATTAAATTATCATATCAAACTAATTTAATTTTTTTGCAGGCGTGTAGCATTTTTAACAGAGACCCAAGCCAGTACGCGGATCAAACATATAGAATCGATAGCATTGAAAATACATACATGTCGCAATTTAATCCGACTCGTGACCCTGTTTACTGGGCGCCAGCTCCATTCTCGTATGTAGATGAAGGTCGGAGACGGCGTCGTCGACGTGGGCGACAGCGAACAACTCGTTTCCCGAGTCAAATGGATCGAGGGCAACGACGACCCCTAGCGTCATCGAATAGAGCCTCCACAAGTGAACAAAGACAACGTAATCCTTCTAGGCATGTTATTGAGACTAGAGTCGTTCACCATGGAACAGAAATCGAACAACCGCAACAACCTCGTCGATCTGTCTGGAAAAGAATGATACAAAACTTTGTTCCACATGGAAATTCTCATTCCTGACTTGTGTAATACAAATTCCATTGTTTCTTCTTATAAACATTAACTAAATAAAAGTTTAAACATTAAATAAATTAAATTTCAAACATTTATAAATAAGCGGTGCGGAAAAATTCAAACATTAAATAAATAAAATTCAAACACTTATAAATAGGGATGTGATAAATAATTATATGATAATTCCCCTGTTTATTCTTTCACTTGCCGCAAAATTTCAACATCGCTGGTTGGCACTAAGACGACATTAGACGTAGATGTCGACCCCTGTCCCCCACGAACACGTGGGGTGGAAGTGCGGCGTCGCCTTGCCGTCGAGTTTGAAGGCTTCGACTTGCCCAATTCTTTCTGCAAATGAGCAACGAGTTTTTCAAGTTCCTCGACCTTTTTTGCAGCCAATCGATTTCCCGGCCAATCCTTTCATCGTCATCACCCTGAGATCTGTTGAATTGAGCCTACAACGTACAATATCAAAAGTTTATTATAAGCAATTTATTAATAAAATACTTAAAAGTTACCTTCAACAATTCATTTTCGTTCCGAAGCAGTTCCAACTGTGTAGTTAACTCAGCATTGCAAACTACACCTTCTGCTAACTGACTTTCCAACTTCTGATTCTCTTCATTCAACTCATCATTATCCACTCGCATAGCAACTATGATTGCATCAGAATTTCCGAGTCTTTCAAGTAGTCGGTGGATCTCAGCACCACGTGGATCAGAATCCTCAGGCATGGAGAATTCTCCTTCTGGCCAATCAGGTAGCGATGCCGCAGTATCTGTATCAGGCTGATGTGATTGGCCAACATCCTGACCCGCGGCTGCAGCTTCAAATTGTCTGGCCTCCCATCGATTTTCACGTGGATTCGCATGACAGAAATGTGCGGGTGCATTATACAATCGCCGAGTACCTTTAAAGCAATGAAACAATAAACATTTAATTAAAATTTAACAAAAATATAAAATATTATTACCTCTTTGCAAAATCGGATGCATAGTAACATCTTCAACTCTATAACTCTTCGCCCCGATCTGCACTTGAAGTGCTAATTTCTCAGTTTTGGAGAGGGGATGCACTCCTTCAGGTTTCCCGACCCCTGGAACGCGCTGCAATAGTGCCGGGAACCCCCAAACCTCATTCGGTGGCGGCGTCACCCAAACAAAGTTTTCGTACCATTTTCTGAGAGTGTCTCGGAACTTGGTCATGAACTTCACCTTACCGGTGAAGTAATACCTGTCAGCATGACTACCGACTTTTTTGCAACTACAAACTGCAAAAAAGTCGGATAGCGTCGGAATGCGATTGTCTTCTTCGCAAAACTTCAAAAATCCATGAATCATGGCAATGCTTTGCGGGGCTAGAGCACTGAGTGGTAGTTTCACACACTGCAGTAAATCTTCAATAAAGCCGTGAATCGGAAAACGAAGACCACAGTGAAAATGTTCCACCGCAACGCTGATCGAGTTAGCTCCAACTCGTGGCGGTGGAAAGTCAGATATCATTTCTCCCTCGACTGCGTTTGTAATGATGTATTCATCGGGAACACTGTATTTTATCCTAAGATGATGAAAATAATCTGCCATTTACCTGAAAAAATTAACACTCAAATTTAATAATCATATTGTTATAAAGTAGTTAACATATAAAAATACACAAATATTAATACAAATACAAATACTCATAAAAGAAAATAAAATTGAACAAATTTTATTTTCTAAATTAAATCAATGATAATCCAAATATTATTAATATATACTCATCTTAAATCTAAAATAATCTAACAAAGTAAGTAACAAATTATAATTAAATTTAGGAAAAATTTAACAAAAATTTAACAAAAATCCAATGTAAATTCTCATCCCAATAAACTGTCGATTCTGAAATTGCACCATTAGGAATTTTCGTAAACCCTAATGCCCAATTTCGGTGCCAAATTGGTGCCAAAATACGAACAAAAATCGCACGTTTTTAACAAGTATGAGTACCAAAACTAAAATATTTGTAAATTACCTTGGATTGGAAGCAAGAAAACGCGAAAATTGCAAAATCGGGAGGAACAAACTTTTGTTCGAAAATCAACACTGCAATTGAAAAATAAATCGTCAAAATTGAACAACAATGATGTCCAAAACAATAATAATTGTAACTTACATTCGATTCGGGCCAACAGCAGAGGAAATCAGGCAATTAAGTAGAAGAAGAACATCAGTTTGTGTGAATGAAAACGAAACCAGAACAGGTTATTTAAAAAAAATAAAAAC
>RWGZ01001009.1:23550-278959 GCA_009725065.1 Utricularia reniformis | reverse complement strand
ATTCAAATCTTGAAATTTGAGAATCTATACATTTTTTTAGTTTTAAAATCCTAAAATAAATAATTCGACGGATGAAAATTGAATAGCCAAGTTTATTTCCGTATGAGTCAATGGGGTTGTTTGGTTTCACGGTGGTCGTTGCGGTGTGGTCACCGCACCGTGATTTTATTTTACACTATCAAACAGTTGGATCAATTGCGGTGCTCGTACCAGAGTTTTTGGCGGTCATGTGGTCATTGCTTGATACGTATGGCCAACCCACCGTGATTTCGTAAATTCTAAAATTGTCTTTCAAAGTTCAATTAATTACTTTAAAACCAAACTCTAACCCTAACCCTAACCCTAACCCTAACCAATGTTATTCTTATTTAACAAATCTTACACCATTTTTATCAAGTTGTTATTCTACATTTTTAGGTTTCTTTTTGCAAGGTATGTATTCAATTGTATGGATTTCTTTTCGGTTTTTTTTTCTTTTCGGTTGTTCTTCCGATTGTTTATATTGGTTGAAACATTCATAGTTGAGTTTTTTTTATTTCTCCGGATTTGATATACCGCTTTTAAAAATATTTTGACTTGTTTTTGTATTTCATGAATATGTTGTTACTGAAAGTGTATTTTGGCGGACAATAGAACAAATAGACAATTTAGACGATAACATCCAAAAAATTAAAAGTGTAGCAACTTGGGATAGATTATTAACATATACATTTGCTCGATTATGTGCTGCTAAAGTTATTAAAGGAAATAAATATTTTATTAATATAAGAGTTAAAATATATATTTTATTAAAATCACAATACCATCACCGTATTTTTTGCAAACAGTTTTTTAAATTCCTATAATAATTATCACGGTCATCTAAACAAAATATTTATCCAAGATCACCGCACATTTTGAAAAACTAAACCAACAACCCCAATATTTAACTGAAATTCAAAAAAAAATGTTTTCAAATTTATCCATGAATTAAATAAGTTTATTGTGGTAAGGGTTGTGTTAACAGTTGTCTAAGTTTAGGATTTGTGAGATGTAGCAATATTTAAAAATCGATATCGATGGATATACCGGATAAACTAAGTGAATCAGTTTAACAAATCTAGATCATATTAATATAATGCAACAACATCCATCGTAATCTAGAAACTATCAAGTTAATTTGTAGTGGAAAATGATTTTGTTCATGGTCAATTCACGTTGGGAGAATGCACACAGACGATTACAATATAAAATGGGCAAAAAACAAATTTGATTATCATAATTTCATTATTTTGATCTGATTGGAGCAATTGTGATGTCCAAAGTATCAAGATTGCAAAATAAACCCTCGAAATTTAATAAACATGACATAATTGATCCCAAAAGTTTTCAATTTTGATAATTATAATCATCAACCAAAATCAAATTTTGATGAATGATTTTGTCAGTATAGAATATGATTTGCCAAATATTGCAAAATTAGATGACCAAATTTGCTAAAATCTTAAAATTTGTGAACTAAATATATCATTACAAAGAGAATTAAATTTGCCAAAACTACGGCAGTTTTGGAGATGAAAGACGTCATCTTCTCATATAAGATACTTCACTAGTCAATAACCTTAACCAATACCAAATTCAAAATGAAACAAGTTCACTGAATCAATTAAACAACGGGAAAATAACATAAAAAATCATACTTATTTAATCTTAAAATTGTTTTCATCATATATATTTTAAACTTCAAATTGATCACATATATTTAATACATGTGACATTTATACCATTTGTCGTTAAATGAATAAAGTGAATAATGGCTTTAAGTTTAATATTAATAGAAATGTTATTATTCATCACATTTACTTTCAATAAAAGCTAATTTAATCATATTTTAATCAAATGACTAAATTCATTGTTATAAAGTTTGATCTAATCTAAAAATATTTTGAGTATTTATTTTTAGATCAATCAATTTTTTAATTATTCGGAATTCAGTTTATGTGGGGACACGAGCGATATACGAGGTTGGACCCACAATGGGTGAGCTTACGTCCTCGGGAGAGCGAAGCTCTACCTTGGTTTCCACTATAATAATAAAAGGATACAAGTACAATGAGATGATAATGATAACACGGGCAAAAACGGCTCGAAAAACGATCGAAGACACTCAGTCGGGCTCGAAAGGCTGGCAGCCGCGAGTTGTGGTCAACAACTCGCAGAAAACACTGTACCAGCAACAACTCGCAGAAAACACTGTACCAGCAACAACTCGCAGAGAACACTGTACCAACAACAACTCGTAGAAAATACTGTACCAGCAACAACTCGCGAAAAAACACTATATCAGCAACAACTCGCGACTGGCACTGTTCAGACAAGAACTCGCGAATGGCACTGTTCACACGAAATCTCACGAATAGTAACCCAGATATAGGTGGCCGCGAGTTTTGGTGCGAAAACTCGCGGATGGGGGCTGAAAAACGAAGTCTCGCGACTGCCTTAGCGAATTTGAGCCAGAGCCTTACCTTGGGAGGTGCTAAAAGAGTCTGAATCCTTTTTCAGTGCCTTGGAACTCCTATTTATAGAGAAATCCAGCTCAATTAATAAGTTTCAGGGCCATGAGCCCAATTTCACTGGATTAAGCCCAAGGTACCTAAATAATATTCAATTAAATTAGAATAAATGACATTCCGCAATAGAACTTCGGAAATGCGTCCCGATCGAGAATTAGCCTGAAATATCGATGAGAAAATACCGGAGAACCTCGTAAAATAATTCACTGCTTCCATATGTCGAATATACAGCCAAAAATATCGCCACAACTTACCGTCATGCTTCTCGTGTGCCAAATTACGAAAATACCATTCGACCCCGTCTGGGGCCGAACTTGCCTGAGACTGCTAGAAACGATAGTCAAATGCAAATATGTACGCCCGGGAAGTCCAAATTACGAGAATACCCCCAAAACTATAGAATGACGTAAATAGACAAGAATACCAAGAATACCGAAAATACCATCTAGCTACGTCGGACGAGCTCCTGGGGCATCGTGATACCAAAAACATCCCTAGGTAATATCAAAGTTAAAGTTCAAATTGGAAAATTTGTGCCATAAGGTAATTAAATTTGAAGTTCAAAGATAATCGTTTTATTATTGTAATTTTCTAATTATTCCAAAACCTTATAAATTAAATTAATCAAATTAAATTTTTCTCACTAATATTCACTTAAAACATATTTTCTTCTATTATATATATTTATAATAAATCAGTTAATAAACGTAGATTATCTATTAGTTAATCTGAAAATTTTCTTAATTCATTCCCGAATCAAACGTGAATCTTTCAATTCATTTAGCTCAATTACTTAATTTAAATTCGGTTTTAGTACATTTTGTATATGGCTTAGCATATCGCCGATATACCGGCCGGTAAGCAAATACCGGACGACACTGGTATTTGAACGGTACAACCCGGTACCGAATATCCGAGTAAGAACCCTTATTTTCACAGATTGACCTGGAAAAAATACTAATTTTTTTTTAATTTTTTTTAAAATTAATTTTTTTATACACGCCTATTGATCTGAACCGATACGAAATTCTGGATCGATATGAAAACATTGATTTAATGAACCCAACTTTCACGCCCATAAAACAACAATGAAGGAAATATATTTCTATTTCAAGTTTTGGATGTTTTCCATCAACATTTAACGTACTATGACCTATTTTCATCATATACAAAAATAAATATAACTTTTTCAACCATACGAAATAAAAAGACAAACGGTTTTATCTTCAAATATATACGATGAATAGTAAAAATCTCCCATTAAACAGTAGTACGAATTGGCTGTGAATTGAGTTAAAGTGAAGGCAGACAGTACTTGATTTTCAGATGATTGAAATACAAGCACAAATAGGAGCTTAACTATAAAAAATATAATGAAAAATAAAATACCTTTTCCATAATTGGAGTCTTTTCATTCTATGGAGAAAGTTGTGTCGTGTCACAGCGTAGTTGCTGGTGCTGGAACCTGTCATTTAACCCTAAGGGTAAACCAAACTAACATCCAGGCACTGTTATTTTTGCTAGATTGAACCAAAACAACAATAAAGATAAGACGCTTGAGTCAAATGAATATATGTGAAGCAAAAAAACTTCAGTTTCTGCTCCTGTTTCTAAGCATATGGAGATGACACAAAGAAGAAATGGTGAATGTTCTTACGCGCTCTGTAAATATATAAAAACATGCAGCCGGGACATGAAAATAAACAAGAGAGAATTGGAATATGTGCCGCTTGACAAAATATGTGACCATCACCACGAAAAGGGGCTAACTCTCTGTAGGAAAATTTCGTTTTCCACGTTCTTTACCCATTGACAGATCCGGTTGCATACTTTTATAGCGAGTGTCTGCACAAATTGATTTTAGAAAATGATCATGATCATGAATGTAGTTTCACATAGTTACCAGTCAACAAGAGAAGAATAAACTGCATATTTGTGTAAAGATGATGTCCGGATGAACTAACCTTGTCTGCAAGAGGATCAAAGGCAGCATACAGTTCAAAATCTTGTGTGACCCAACATAGTAGAACTGAAATAGAAAGAACAAGTTAGAGGAACGAGTAACCTGGACAACACAATACTGGGAGGTGTAAGACCCCTCGGGGGTGCGAGAGGCACCTTAGGCAAATCCCAACATCGGCTATAGACGGGGAACGATCGTATGCTAAGTATAATGATTCGTCTTCCATTGCACGAGACATTTTCCCTAGCAAAGTGGCAAGGATCCAGTGGGAACCGGAAAGTTAAGCGTGCTCATCCTAGAGCAATTCAGGGATGGGTGACCCACTGAGAAGTTTAGGGCTAAGGAAAAAGTAAATCTGTAAGGACTAGGTGGGTGTCATTAGGGTCAATCTAGTTCAAAACGGACAATATCGTGCAATCGGAAAAACGGATCGTTACATTTGGTATCAGAGCAGAACCCGGGTTATAGTTGATGTGGTGGGGCAAACCTCAGCGAGGACGCCGAGTCCATAAGGAGGGGTGAATGTAAGACCCCTCGGGGGTGCGAGAGGCACCTTAGGCAAATCCCAACATCGGCTATAGATGGGGAACGATCGTATGTTAAGTATAATGATTCGTCTTCCATTGCACGAGACATTTTCCCTAGCAAAGTGGCAAGAATCCAGTGGGAACCGAAAAGTTAAGCGTGCTCACCCGGGAGCAATTCAGGGATGGGTGACCCATTGGGAAGTTTAGGGCTAAGAAAAAAGTAAAACCGTGAGGACTAGGTGGGTGTCATTAGGATCAGCCTAGTCTAAAGCGGACAATATCGTGCAAGCGGAAAGACGTCTGGTTACACAGAGGGGGAGTGTTTAGAAGTAAATAAAAAGATTCACCAACTGACAAAAAATATGAAACAATGCAAGAAGAAAAATAAGGGGAATAATGAACACTTACCGTAATGTTTATCTCTTTTGAATTGGGTTTTGTGAGGACCAATTTTTGTGCCATGCATTGTTATATAAAGCTTTTGGTAGGCTCGGTACAATCTGCAAATTGAATTAGCATCGTTGAAGTCGAGACATGAAGTAATTCCAAAATAGCAGCACAGCAACCAATATTACCTCTTCTGCTGCTTCAGGCTGTTGATTGGAGGTGAAAATTCAGAAGATACATATTGGTCAAGATAAATGCTCTTATAAATAAAATGCCATAGTCCAGCAGATCCACCAATCCCAATAAGTCCTTCTACATTCCCTGAAGCAGAATTCGTGGAATGACTTGGCCGGACTGGAAGAGAGTATGTGGTTCCACTACTAGATGAGGGGCCATCAGGCAAATCCTCAATATGCAGACCACCGTCTACCAACGACCTCTGAACTTCACTCAGTAAATTTGACTTCAGAATAACATTTTCAATTCGGATCCTGTAAGATGTAGCACATGTGTCTGTTTTACCAAAGAATCAAACCATGGAAATAACGATGTTTGTCAAGGAATAGAGCAGGTTCCTAGATCTGAAGTAATGAACCTCAAAGGGGGATTTCTGATTAAACAGGATCATAGTTCCACAGAACAGGCAAAAAGCTATTTGTGTTAAAAGACGTAGCTGCAATGACCAAGGTTTAAAACCATAAATCTAAATCACCAACGGAACAAAAAAACTAAAATCTAAATGCAATGATGCTGCAGAAGCAATAGAATCTATTCCAAAAGCCAGTCCAGAATGCAATAATAACAAACATACCTGCTGTCTTTGAGATGATGAAAAGCATCCGACCTAGTCGTGAGTAGGATCAGATATGTATCAATCTGCCAAAAAATTCAGTAGTTCACACCAAAAAGCATACCGTCGATATACTAGAAGGTACGTCAAATATTGGGCGACACCGGTATTTTGTCCGGTACCACCAGGTACCAAGTTTTAGGCTGGATCCCGGATTTTTCGGGTCCGACCCTAATAATAATTAAATATTATTATTTTTGATTTTTTTTAAAAAAATCAGGTACCGGTCATACCGGTCCGAAATGGAATGGAATTCTGGGTCAGTGCGAAAACATTGCTTAACAGTCAAAAAGATCGTGAGCCGATTTCCCGAAATTTCTTGTTCTACAATATTTTAGGTGGTATTCCTTAATTGTAAACTGAAACTCACATCAAAATAATGGACGTAAGCATATAGGAATGCCATGGGATTATATCTCGGGAGGCAAATTGGAGAGAAGGATTCAGATGTCCTGCATAAATGTAGGAGGATGTGAAAACATATTCTGTAAGTGTCAAAACAAACATAATGCCTATTTGCATGCACATTATAAAAAAGAATTCATATTGAGATCTTGATGATGTTTCATCTCTCTATCTCACTTTACAAGTTCATTTCATTTTTTGTGCTCCTAACTTACATAAAAAATGAACTCGCATTTTATTCCTTCTTCATAACGTGTAAAATTACATGAAAGAGAAAGGAATGCACTACCTGAAAGATTCAGAAGACATAATAAAATTAGACAGCAGGTGTATATCATCAGGATGAAGAGATTCTTTTTCGGCACCAACAAGACTAATAACCTGCATTGAAATTTAGTTCATGGTTCTAGTTAATTCGAAATCCAGGATTGCGTAATGCAAAACAAGTGCAGACATGAACAATTAACTACCTTGGCTTTACACATTAAGAGTGAAAATAAGACTCCTGATCCAGCCACATCTAGGAAGATAGCACCGACAGCTTGACGAGTTGCAAAGGGAATGCGAAGACAAGAGTATGCATGTAGAAAAGTGGCAGGATTCCTATATCAAAGACAAAATTATGAATGATGATAGAGCACCATAGCAACAATGCAGGCAGCTGAGGCGAAACTAAATTACTGTAACAGTAGCCAGGGAAATACCAACTGAAAGAATGGATGAGGGAAGAAAAGACAACATCAGTCCCCCCAAGAAGAGAAGTCATATCAAATTTCGGGTTCTTCTCAAAACATTTATTCACGGACTTTGTCAGGATCAGTATCATCTGCATTCAGAGAGTAAGGAAAAAAACAGTCCATTTGTCAATTAATTAGTAATGAATGAGCAAAAAGATGATGCAAGCTGTCCTGATTCAATAAATGAGCTAAGAGCTAGGTATCAACCACAAAAAAAATGGAAAATACACCTGACCATAGAGGAGCTCCAGCTGTCCCTTCAGTGATTCATAGTTTTCTCCAGTACAACTTATGCAGACCAAATAGATTGGTCCCTTTACGAGAAAAACTATCTGCAGCCCAAAATTCGATAATGAATTGAAAAAGAAATAGTTTCAACAAATAATGCAAGATAAACCTTATAAGTCTGAATCTTAGAAAACATGCATATTTGGTTTCAATTTTTTTCCTTAAACGGCATGACCAAATAAAATTTACTATGATTTCTACCCTACTATGAATGTGAAACCATGCCATGAGGTATTCTAGGATTCAATAGTGGAAGAATAATGAAATAAAATATCTCAAATCAATATATATGTGTTAACCTGGTGTTTACCGGCTCGGACCAATTTAACTCGGTCGCCCCTAGAAAGGTATAAGAAGGTGTATATAATCAGTAAAACACTGACATGGAGGGACACAACAATACATACAAATAGCAGACGCATGCAACGTACTTATTTTCAACAAACGAGATGATGGCTTGCAAAGTGGCAGAAAATCCAGCTAGCTTGTGTTCGTCTCCATATCTAAAGTAAAAATTAAAATGAGAAGAAATATATGTTCACTCCACGTCGTTCTCACACAATAATAGTTTTTATTCCCTGATAAATAGGAAGAAACAAGTGTGTACAAACCTAGAATATACAGGTTTCCCAGAATGACTCAACATAAAGAAGTGTTTCTTTCTTTTCCTCCAAGAAATTGATGCATCGTCCTGCAGCTCCATAATAAATCAAATAAATCCATCTAAAAAATTAAGACGCAGACTTAAAACTCAGTGCAGATTTACATTCTAAAATTGGCCTAAGACATGGTCAGTCAACATTGAGCAGCTAACCTCATTGCCATCTCGCTTTCCAGAAAGCCAATGTTCATTTGACACAAAAACCCCTTCATTCTCCACCTCGTAGATCTCACTACAGCCCCCCTCGTCATCATTGATCTCATCACCGCCGCTGGTGCTCCCTCTCTCCCCAGCATAACCACTGCTGCTCGGACTAAACCGAGGATCAACTTCATCAACATCAAAATGGGTTCTCATCGACAAAGGGCTATTCTTAGTCACCTCCGAGGGCTCGGTATTACTGTCACTGTCCAAATCCTCTTCCCCGAGATAGACACCTGCTCGCTCCACATCAAATTTTTCATTCGCCAACCCATTTCCAATGGTCATATGCTCTATTAGCTGCTCTTCCCGTTCTTCCACTCCCTCCCCAGGTGAACGAGAAGCCATCGAAATTGATGCCAGTTGATCCTCAATAGCGTCCAGAGAGAGGTCAATCGGATCGGGGTTCCGTTCTCTATCCATTTCGGTATCGCAGCCCCGATCATCGCCGTCCAACAAGCTGGACGTTGATGGCGAAAGTCGGGGCATTCCCAAATCAAAGGTTGGGCTTGCCGATTACGCAAAATTAGGGCTTAGTCCACTGAAATGCCCCCGCTAGAGTAGCTAATTTTATTGTGGAAACAGCACGTTAATATTATATATTATATCAAAAACAAATAAACTAAAATCAAATATAAATCAATTTAATTTTTTCCATAAACCCAAAAAATCATCTATTTAATGTTAAATTATAAATACACTTTTATAATATAAAACAATGATTTTACACTATTTCAAATTATAAATCTCGATTACAAGAATTCTTAATAGAAAATTGTATAAGTAACATCCAATTTATGAACTCTATTTAAAAGTTTTGCTCATCAAATTATGAAATTACAAAAATAATACATAAAATTATTAATATCGTTTATTTTTTATCCATGATACTCTAACATTTTGTTTCCGTTAAATTGAAAAATACTTTTCTGTTAATATAATTGACATTCAAAGTTAACAATACGTAAATAAAACCTTTATTGATGAGAACTTTAGTACCAGGTACCCTGCAATAGATGAAGCCCAATAACGATTGGGCTGATCCACATAGTAGAAACGAACTTGTGCAGCTCAACAGTGTACTTAAGATAGTATGACCCGATACTCCGCAATGAGACCGAAGATAACCTTGGCGAAATAAAATGGTTTCTGACCGCTGGCTCCGTTGTTCGGTCCAAACGGTTACAAACCCACGCGTTCCACGCTCCGGGCCTCCACACGTTTACCACGCCTCGGGCCAGATCACGCCTCGGTCCCGGCCTCGTTTTATATCGCGCGACAACAACCTCTAACAACCTGTCAGAGGCAGTTACATAGCGTGAATTTCACACGCAATCAACTTTATAAATATAGAGCACAACGACGGAAAAAACAGGATCTTTTGGAAGCATAACAACAGACCGTTATCCTGCCGAAGTTCTTATTGCTTTCTCATTCTCTGTCATATTCTTTAAGCCTTTATTACATTATGTAATGGATTTTTTGATTAGTGAACAGATAAGAGCTTAATTCGCTCTTAGTCAAGTGGTTTTCTCTCAAATTCCTGGGATTTCCAATATAAATCGCCTTGTCTCATTGCTATTTCTAGTTTCTTAATCGTTTTCCCATTAAAAACAAATCAAAACCGAGTTCGTTTGTTGACGAACCGAACGACTGTTGGTACCCCTAAAAGGGACCATAACACTTATATTTTGAAAATTTAGATAAAATTGATCATTGAAGTTCGAAAATTATGTATAAGATATAAACATTAACGACGTTATTAGAAAGTAAGTGGTAAACGATATTATTAACTCGAGGGTCAATAGTAAACGACTATAAATACATATTTTTGTTCGAATAATATATTATATTTACAATTTTACAACTGAATACGATATATTATTCCTCAACCCATAAATTGGAGGAAACCAATGCAACTTCAACCAAATATTCATGTGATTTGTATTGTATGTAATGATGTTCTTTTTTTGTCACAATTTTTCTTGTTCATAAGAAAAAATGAAAGACAAGATAAAATAAGTCAAATTCATATTCCAATCCCCCCAAAAAATGTACAAAATCTGCAGATCAACACGCAAATCTGTAAACTCAAAGCCCAATCAATACAAGAAACTTATGAAAAAGTAAAAGACAAATACACATTACTAACCTAAACCAATTGATCCTTTAGCAACCCATAACAGCACAATTGTAAACAAAAACTCCACCATGTTCCTTTACTCCAATCACTCTCCAATCTAAAGTTCCATTTCTCGACCCTAATGCTAAATTCCAAGAGTTTAATACAATGGCTTCCCCTTCAGGGCCTCGTTGTCCCCCTACGACAAGGAGGGTATTTCCGCAAGACTTGAAAGCAAGTCCCCAACCATTAGACGAATCGGCTCGTACCGGTAGCCTTCCCAAATCATCCCATGATATCCTTGCTTTGTTATACTTTTTAACCATGTTTGTTGGATATTCAACAGCATAGAGTTCATTGCTAACTACTGCTACGAGTGGAGGTGCTTGTGCTGCTCGATTTACATTTGGATACATACCTTCGATTTTTCTCCATTTCCTTGTTTTCAAATCAAACTCTTCTGCACATGTTAATGAATCAGTTGGACTAGTCATACCACCAATAACATAAAATTTATCATCCATAAAAAAGCCTGAGCATAGTCTACGATTCGAATGCATATTTGGTAACAATTCCCATTTCCCTGTTGAAGAATCATAAAGCTCTGCAGATTTAAGCACATTTCCATTCTTATCACTTCCACCAGCTACAATAGCAATCGAACCGAGACTAGCTGATGCGAAAAGGCAACGTGGATGATTCATTCCTCGACACTTGGACCAATCACGAAATGTTAAATTATATTTCCATATGGCAAATTCAAAAAGCTCACGCCCAAAAACTAAAAGTTCAGTTCCTACAGCTAGAGACTCTTTATCTGCATAATTGAAACAGTCATCACAAGGAATCTTTGGAAGTCCCATCCATTTATTTCTAAAGGGATTAAATGCCTCCCATCCTCTAGGATCACAAACCATATAAACCCAATGCTCAACAATTCCCAACTGTCTTCTTAGTTCATACAAATATCCACTCTTAATCAGTTTATTAAATCTCATGCTTAAACAAGACAAAGAAGCATAATCTGACCTACTTGTTCGGGCAAGGCATATCAAAGCAACATCATCATGTAAACCAGGGAGAAAAGAATCACTTGATCCAAAAATGAGATCAACACCAGCTTCTCCACTGGAGTTCATATCAGTTTCTTCCATATCTATATCATTAAGAGAAGAAAACACGATCCTCTTCACTTTATCAACTTCTAAATGCATATTTTCTATTTGCATACTCGCATAGAACACTGTGAAAAGTTAATTGACCACCTCCAGAACCTGAGCTAAGGCATATTCTATCCGTATGAAACTGAAACACCATTTTTTCCCACCATTGCCGTGTGATCTTTCTAGAGGAAGTGTTTCCTATCCAGAAAAAAGTCTTCCCATTACTTCAAATCAGGGTTCCCAATCACATCCATCAATTCAATTAGTCAAGAGAACTATGATCCACTACGTAACCCTCCACAGTATTGAAAACATATTTATCTAGATTTATAAATTCCCATCGCACCCAATCTGCAACAGAAACAATCACATTCAAGAAAGATTCAAGCTTCCCGATAACTTCACATCACACATCCAGATCAACAACAATCTGCTTATGTTTTTAGTGGAGAAATATAGAAACAAAAAGGAAAATAAAAAATAACCAACAAGCCTTTTCAGCTAAATTAAAGCAATCTTTTCACAAACGGTACACCGATTCCGATCCAAAACGTGCTTCACGAGCTAATCCGATTCCCAAGGCAAACTCCGATCCATTCCATCCTATAATATTTGGGTCGCCGATAAGTCCGATCCGGTACCAATATGATAAGAAAGTTCAAAAGCAACAAGATACGCCGCCGGAATGGCGGAGTAGGGAGAAAGAGAGTGATACAGTGAGACTAGAGGAGAGAAAGATAATCCTCTAGTCTCTAGAGAGTTCTCTTCACCTTAGTAAATTCCCTTTGAAAAGTAATTTATATTATTTGCAAATGTGGCACCTATCTTTATGACTATTCCAAATTTGCCGCTAACCTTAAAAATCATTAAGGTAAAAAATGGTATTGTTTATGTGTAGGCGTTATAAGAATGAGAATGTATTTACAAAATAGATTTTTAGAATATATTTTCATAATACAAATGTATATATATTCTGCGGTGTAAATAATGAATTATAGAATAATTGAAGTGTTCTGTATAAACTAACAATGTCAATTTATTATAAATGATAAAAATCTATTTTATCCTCTTAAAATGTTAAAAACATTAACAACTCATAATACTTGATAATGTTCTAAATATGAAATCGATTCTTCCAAATCCCAAATCAATGTTTTCATACCGATAGGTAAGATGAAAACTGGGCGACGCCGATATTTAAATCAGTACCGCCAAGTATCGAGTTTACTGGTCGAAACCCGTGTTTTTCCGGGTCAACCCGGAAATATAAAAAATATTTTTTTTTATTTTTGTTTAAATTAAAATTTTTTGTACCGTAGGAAACATTGACCCAAATGTTCTTTCAATGATAGTTTGAAGAGATGAATGATTGTGGTTGAATAATTCATTTGGATTATTACAGCCCGGGAAACGACGAACAATCGGTATAGGTGAAAAGAAACATATGTGAAGAAAGTAAATATAATAAGTTCATAAGTAATATTTGTGTTAAATGGTATTTTAGTAATCAACTCTTATGAAATGCATTTTAAGAATTCAAAATAACCAAAATATGACATTTTGCATTTATGAAGAAAAATAAAACACATTCCTATTTTTACATTTTAAATAAAATGGAATTGAATGTATATTCTGTAACTTTTAAAAAAATGCATTATGAAATGAAAATGCATTTTTAAAATTTACACAGAACACCCACTTAAATGCAATGTTCACAATTTGGGTACATAAATATTAGGTAAGTATTTTTTTAAAAAATATTTATTATCATTCAGAAATTTAATATATATACATAATTTTCTTGTAATTTATTATCAAGGGTATTCAAAAATTTTATTTTAAAAAATAAGAACTAAATATATAATGGAATAACATTGTTAATATGCACTTCTGACCATCCAAACGTCGTCGTCTTTGAAATCATTGAGCTTATAAAACTCAAGTTTGAATGACTCAACTAAGTATACTGCACCTCAACAAATGCAAAACTCTTTAGTGCAACAGTTACGATATAAAATTAGACCAGTGTTCGAACCGATAAATGTAATACGATTGAAATGAAGCGACTTACTTGTATAAATACATGAAGATTCCAAGAAGAATGCAGATCAATATTATATCAATACAGAAGTTTTGGCTCGATCTCATCTGCGAGTTGCAACGTATATTTACGAATATTGAACGATAAATTGAATCTACGATTAAGATGTTCTTTTTTTCAAGTTACTAACCTTAGTTATTGTCTGTTTCAGCCTAACATTATTTTTTCGTAGTTCACTTGTTGCTTTATCTACCTGAAGAATAAATACTTATCGTATGATAAAAGTTGTCGGGTATAAAACGGAAGAATTAACAAAAATATTGGGTATAAAAAGAAGAATTTTGTTAAGGGAAGGATCGTCGAACCTTCGAATCGATTTCATCGATCAGTGGAACTTGTCTATCCAATTCCTGGATTCGAGCATCGAAAAAAATGATGGAATTAGTCGAAAATTACGTTTGAAAATTATGAGAATACCTCATCCATGTCCTTAGCCAAATTCTTGAGTACATCAAGACCTTGTGATATTTCATCCAAGCCTTCATCTTGCTTCATTTTTCTCATCTCGTATTCTTGTTTGAATTGACTCGATTCTTCGCTTTCTTCAAAATGATCGGTATCGAAATCTTCATCTAGAATCGGGGGTATATTAGTTTATGAAACTATTGACACAAAAGAAATATATATATACCACTTACTAGTATCAAAATTTATCTTCTTGTTTGAAGATGAAGGTTCGCGAGAATTTGTTTGGTTTGACGAAGAAGAAGATCCATATGGGATCGATTGAATACGATCCGGAAGCACGTTAACAAGGTCTTTCCGAGCTTCTAGTTCTTCGCTAGAGAGATTTTTGAACTAATAATATAAAGATTAGTTTGATCAATGTACAAAAAATAGTTTCAAATAATAATTCTAATCATAATGAACCTTTTTCTGAGCAAGTTTTAGTAACTTAGGCACCTCCCCCAAGAGCTTAGCTTTCGTACGTCGGACCTCTGCCTTTAACGCAACTGCAGCCGCCCGGTTCGTCTCAACTGAAGCTATCTCAGATTTCTAGGATTTGATTAAATTTTTTGTTCAAATTCTAGAGTCTGATTAAAATTATGACGTGAAAATTACACCATAAAAGAAAATAATGTATAAAAGAAAATTACACCATAAAAGACTTGAAAAAGCGGATAATTTTTGTACCATTTGAAGATTGCATGACAAAATAAGTGATAAAGTATAAAATATTTGGATTTTCACCTTGAGAGCAGCCTCGATTTGTGATTCTACGGAGGCGTAGAGGGTGGCGAAGGCATCGGAATTTTGCGATAAGTGCTTGTCGACATCGTATTTCTCATATTTTCGGCAAATTTCATCAACCCTGAACAAGATATCGATCACGTTTGTTTTCATTTTCCTTTGCTGGAATCGGGCATTCACACCAAAAGAAAAGGAGATGCTCTTTTGGTTAGAGGATGACCGTTAATAGCGGTTGGATGGAAGAACAAAAAGAGCTCTTAAAAATAGGGCACTAGTACATTTCAAAGGTTGATAGAGATTGATGAATATGAAAAATAAATATTGCAATTTGAGTAATTTTATACAACCTAGTTTTAGACAATTGATTTTACAAGTAATTATCGATGTGCAACGGTGGATTGAACCTAAAACACAAATAGATTTGAATCGAATTTATTTGAGTGGTTTAACAATACTACCCAATGAAGATCCGATGGATCCAAATCAATGGATTCTTAATCGGGTATATCGTATATGTTTGGAATATAAATAAGATCGATTGGATATTCAGTTTGCATATCCCAATGTTTTAAAATACTAAAAATTTCAAACGTACCAATTAAAATACGACCTGTACAGGTTTTGAGTACGTCAAGTCGGATATAATATGTTGGATTTATGAAAAAATAGATAGAAAGCTTTTAGAATTTTTGTATTCTATTTTGAATTATTATCAATATAAATTGAGAATATCTACGTCACTGTAAATTTTCTCAAGCCTACTAACAAGAATAGACAAGAAAAATCTGAAATTTTAAGGTTCAAAAGGGATACATTGCTGAACAAAACAGCTTAAATTATAATTCAGACAACAAAACAAACACTCACAAGACTGGGAGGCGCCCCAGTACTAAAAACACAACTTAAAGACATAATAAAACTGAAACTGTGTGTAACCTCGACCACCGCCGATCAAGGACCCAGTTCCGTGACTGACGACACGGAGCAGGACGATGGATAAGGTTACAACACAGATACCACAAAACAAACGAAATCACAATAACAAGAGGTCTAAATAAGGTGCAATAATTATTAAAAGACTGTAAAGTTCATTTTGCACCTTTCTTGACTGCAGCTTTAGTGACCTTGGCACCAGATGGCTCTTTCTTCTCAACGCTCTTGATCACACCAACAGCAACAGTTTGACGCATGTCACGAACCGCGAAACGGCCAAGAGGAGGGTAAGCTGAGAAAGTTTCAACAACCATGGGCTTAGTGGGAATCATCTTCACGAAACCAGCATCACCATTTTTAAGGAACTTGGGCTCTTTCTCTAACTCCTTGCCAGATCGCCTGTCGATCTTGGTAAGGATTTCAGCAAACTTGACAGCAATGTGAGAAGTATGGCAATCAAGAACAGGGGCATATCCATTTCCAATTTGTCCAGGGTGGTTCATGATGATGACCTGGGATGTGAAGTTGGCAGCTTCCTTAGCAGGGTCATCCTTAGAATTGGATGCTACGAATCCACGTTTCAGATCTTTCACGGCTACGTTCTTGACATTGAACCCAACATTGTCTCCAGGAAGAGCCTCCTGAAGTGCTTCGTGGTGCATTTCAACAGATTTAACTTCAGTGGTCAGACCAGTTGGACCAAAGGAAACAACCATGCCAGGCTTGATAACGCCAGTTTCCACTCGACCAACGGGTACAGTACCAATACCCCCAATCTTATACACATCCTGAAGTGGAAGACGAAGGGGCTTATCTGAGGGTCTCTTGGGCTCCTGGATCATATCAAGTGCCTCAAGGAGGGTAGGTCCCTTGTACCATTCGAGGTTTGTTGATCTCTCAATCATGTTGTCACCCTCAAATCCGGAAATGGGAACAAATGGTATCTTCTCAGGGTTGTATCCAACCTTCTTCAAGTATGATGAGACCTCCTTAATAATCTCATCGTATCTAGACTTTGAGTACTTCGGTGTAGTTGCATCCATCTAAAAAATAATTCAAAATATTAGATAAAATAAAATATTAGCATTATCAGGAAAGAGACATCCACTGAATAATAGTACACATGGATAATTGCTCAGTTACCTTGTTGCAGCAGCAAATCATTTGCTTAACACCAAGTGTGAAAGCTAGCAAAGCATGCTCACGAGTCTGACCATCCTTAGAGATACCAGCTTCGAAGCCTCCAGTAGTAGAGTCGATGATTAGAACAGCACAATCTGCCTGTGAAGTCCCGGTGATCATATTCTTGATAAAGTCACGATGTCCAGGGGCATCAATTACAGTACAGTAGTACTTCGTTGTTTCAAACTTCCACAAAGCAATATCAATTGTTATACCACGCTCACGCTCAGCTTTGAGCTTGTCAAGCACCCAGGCATACTTGAATGACCTCTTGTTCATCTCAGCAGCCTCCTTCTCAAACCTCTCAATCACACGCTTGTCAATTCCTCCAAGCTTGTAGATCAAGTGACCAGTGGTGGTTGATTTTCCAGAGTCGACATGGCCAATGACAACAATGCTGATATGGACCTTCTCTTTACCCATTTTTCAGTGTAGCCTGAAAAAAGAAAACCCAGTAGACAATATAACACCAAATTAGCAATCAATCGGAAAGGTCATCAAAGATACATCTTTTGCCTACTATGAATTCAATATAGGTAATAAACATCATGCAAATTCAGCAAAAGTGCCATTAGCTAGATAAGCTAGTAAGTTAACAACTGCACTAAATTATGGAAGAAATAAATTTTCTGAATAAAGATAGCTTTATCAATAATCAAATACTACATATTACTGTAAAGCTATTGATCTACTTAATTCGATCGGTAATTTAGCCCAAAAAACATAAGAAACGAGTTCGTATTACAAAAATATGAATCTTCATCAACAAATCAACGCATATCAAACAAATAAACAGAAAAACGTATAAATCAAATCGAATTAAGTCATCTCAAAACCAGAGAACGACATGAGAAATAGATACGGTAAACATCTCTAAAATATTCATCGATTCAAAAAACAACTAAGAGTGCACGAAAATATATCTTCACGCGCATATACCAATAGATCTTTCGCCGTTCGACTCGCGGATGGGAAAGAATAAAGTGGGGAATAGAGAGGGTGTCACATGAATATATATGGACCTGGAGTGACTAGGGTTTTTTTCAACCGTTGGATTAGATGCAATCTGACGGATAAATAAGGAGATATGGTCCAATTTCCATCCAACAGGCAACAGCTCACCCATTTAAAAATTAAAGAAAAATTAATGGGATTGAGAAATAATTACGCAATTTTGTATCTTTTTAAATATTAATAGCCGTCTTCCTAAATATCTCTTCAAATGAGGCTTACAAATTAAACCCCAAGAGCTTTCTATTCAGGTCTAAACAATACAAATTAAATTGGAATAAATCATATTTTTTATTCAACATTAAATTGAATATCCAACATTTATGTATTTTTCGAAATTAGGGTATGTGATCCGATTCGTTTGCCCTAATACCCTTGTAAGAGGCGTGGAAATGGACGGTGGCGGAAGGAAGAAGAGAGAGAGGCCGAATATTCTGATTACTGGGACGCCGGGGACGGGGAAAACGACGACATCGGCAGCATTGGAGGAGGCTACCGCTCTCCGGCATATCAACTTGGGCGACTTGGTAAAAGAAAAGAACCTCCACGACGGCTGGGACGATGAGTTTGAATGCTATATCATTAACGAAGACCTCGTGAGTTTATAATGATTAATTTGATGCTTCCCATGTTAAATTATTGTGTGGGATTGCTCGAATTTGCAGAACTAATTTTGTATTTATGCGTAAGTAAAAGTGGTATCTTTTAGGTGCAAACAGTTGAAATTTTGTGATAATGGCAGGTGTGTGATGAACTTGAAGATTTGATGGAAGAAGGTGGAAACATTGTGGATCACCACAGTTGCGACTTCTTTCCTGAACGTTGGTTTGATCGTGTTATTGTACTTCAAACAGACAATGGTGTAATATATGATCGCCTAACTAAGAGGCAATTTTCTTGCTTCCCTCGATACCATAATTGTTCATTCATGTACCCTTCTTTGCTCTCTTATTGGACTTCTATTTTTCTCTTCAGGGGTTACACAGGGAAGAAGCTTTCAAATAACATTGAATGTGAGATCTTTCAAGTTCTCCTTGAAGAGGCTAAAGAGAGTTACCCTCAAGATCTGGTAATACCACTTAGAAGTGACTCGGTAGACGATATAAATACAAATGTTGCTGCTTTAACAGATTGGGTTAGAAATTGGAGCTTATTACCATGATATGACTGTTTGAGCTTGTTTGTCCTCCTTTTTCATTAAGATATTGTGTAATTTATATGGTGCAAATCAATCATATTAACTTTTTTCAGCATTGTTCGCTCCGGTCGATCATATTCGACCAGAAACTTGTCAAAACAATACTAGCAAACTTGCAGGATCTCATGTATAGTATTCTCCTGCTGCAGTGAAATAGTTATGAAGCTGAGGAAGAAGAAACTTTTCCTTCTTGGCTCATTAAGTCAGTGTAGTAAGTTTCTTCAGAATCTTGTTGATCATCTTCTATGTCAATCGTTGCTAGTTTAGATTCTCCGAACACAGCGTTAAATATTTGCCGATGACAATCATCACAGAAGTAGAGAAACGAGAAATGACCCTCGTTGGGAAGCTTATGTATCACCACATCAGGTAAAACACGCCACACAAAATCGCACGTCGACGGAGAGACGACTGTATCTTCATCTCCCTACATTGAAATATAAAACATAACGATCCAACGATCGAGAAGCACTTGTTCGATGAACATCATAAGCTTACTGACCTGCCAAATATGAATCGGACCGAGAAATCCGGTTACTTTTTCTTCTTCAGGACTGTAAATGGACTTAAGCCATGAAAGAAAGCCTCTTTCTATGTGTTTCTGTTTCACTTTGATGTCTCCAATGCTGAACCCCCATTCTGAGACTTGTATTGCAGCTTCCTCAACAAATGGCTTTACGTTTCCCTGTCGAATCGATTCTTCGACATCTCTCTGCCAAAACTCTTCAAAAAATGGATTCTCCATAACAATCTTATCCTGTAAAACCAGACAAAGCAATATAAAGTGAATAATTTTCAGACAAGGAACAATACAGACTCTTCTTACTCTTGTTCCCGGTGTGAAGTAAAGCCATTTATCCATTCGACCATGCTTCCCGGAAAGAAAACTCCTTCGGTAAAAGAACCCGAGAGCTTTTGGGAGTTTCCGAGCCAAAAAATGCATCATTTTTCTCCTTGTACTCCATTTTTCCCACATTCCATATCTTTCTTTCTTCAGCAACTTAGGCTCATATGGATTTACCATTGGAGCAACCATTATCGCACCTGCAATTCCGATCAACAGATCATTTTTCGGTATACGAATCATCATCAAGATAAAAAAACAAACAAAACGAGCAATGATCCGTAAACCGAAGACAACCTTCGAGTTTATCAGGAATATAACGAAGGGCAGCCCAAAGATGTATGCTTCCTGAAGAAAAACCAAATAACCAGAACTTGCTACTAATATTTACAGCATTAGATAAATGCAGCATATCTACAGCTGATGATTCGAGGGTTCTCGTGGGATGAGGATCACTTTCCCCGAATCCCGGTAGATCATATGTTACTAAACGAATGCCGTATTCTTCGAGCAATGAACTTTTCAAGCCTGGGATCCCTGTAAATTATAAAGATGAAGCAATGCAAAATTGCATCGATACATTATCGAAGACGTAAAGACGCGATACCTGCAAGCCGGGATGAAAGAAAAGAATGAGGAGCAATTAGTGTATGCTTTGCTTGATTAGCTGAAACTCCCTTTTCTAGATAAGCAAGATTTCTTCCATCTGGAAGGTGTATAAGTGTAGCACTAAGTGGATGAATCTTCATCTTTTTAACTGTAGGAGCCATACTTTGAGTTGTATTTACAATTAAAGCTGCAGAAAAATTGATTGAGAAAGATGAGAATAAGCTAAGTCTTAAATCTGAAGAAGAAGACTCACCAAGAAGAGCAAAAACCCAAACACTGGAAATTACAGTCCAAGCATGAACGGGATCACGATCTTCTGGTAAATATTCATTCAGAAACTTCATACGGTCGAAGAGCTTTTCACAGGGGTCTTTAAGCTTTGTAACGATTAAAGAATCCTCCTTGAGGAAACTTTGCTTCAATACGTCTCTCAGTCCTCTACCAAATTCCACACTCATCTCCGCCGCCCCCTTGGCGAACTCCGCTGCCTGAAACCTCCAATCTCCGCCATGACGATCTTCCACAGTCCTATTAGCCTCAGTAACGGAACTGTAACCAAACCCAGTAGTCGTCTCCTCGCCGACATCGAGTAGCCCAGTGAATTCCCGACCCCAGACGGTTGACTCTTCAGCTTCAGACATCAACAAATTTTGGCAAATGGGGAGGACCCAAATCCAACAATAGCGTGAATCCCAAGCTCATACACTGAAATAGAATTTGCGTCTCACTTTTACTTCACCTCACATCAATTTTAACGCCAAAAAAGACCATAAAAACGTATCCTATTCGATTGAAATCACTGAAATCTTCAGTACAGATATCCAAATGAAAAGATTACATTTTTCGGCTGCAAATGGATTGAAAACCTCGTTCTTTAACTTTCATCCCCCTCATTTGTGAATAAGAGTGGGGGCCGGCCTGAATTTCAAGGATTTCAACGGAGCGCTAAGTGAAAGTGAGAGAGAAAGAGAAAAAACAGAGGGTGCCCATCGTGACACATCAGCGCGTGGCAGTTGGGGCGCCGTTCTTACAGCTCTTCTCCATCGTGGTGAGGTCCACTCCTTCTCTCCGACAGTTAACCCGCCTGCCTTACTGACCTGGTTTTCTTTTCCTTTTCTATCATTAAAATTGATTACAATCTTAAACCACATAACTAACATCTTATTCTTAAAGATGTTCAACGGCCGTTTGGTATTCTCATTAATCATTATGAATGAAAGTGTGAAGTAATTGCTTATTACAGTTGTGAACGTGGGGACAAAAAATGAGAAAGTACATGTCTTTGTTGCAGAGGAAACCGACAAAACTCTTTTGTTTATTTCTTACCGGACTCGTATCTCTCATCTTAGTTTACATATTTCAATCCACATTTCACAGAGCAGAAGAAGAAGATAACGATGATATATATAATAATACTGCAATTCACAGCCTGGCCTGGCCTGCAACTGGGTCAATTTTTTTAACCCTTCAAGTTTGAACCGGGCACGTTCACGGTTTGATCTGAACCTTTTTTGCTCTTCCCAACGGCCACACAGGGCTTAAACCGCCGTTCCACCATTGTCTTATTTTACCTATAAGGGAAGAATACTATATCGCAAACGATTTAAACAAATCATTTACTATGTGATGAGATCATCGGAGGTTTTCGAACCACAATACTATGATTCATATTACCTTTTATAAACCAATTCATCACATGTTCATTTTTCGATATGGAACAATAGACACTATTTAAACATATTATTTGTAAGTTTTTGTTGTATGAAAAGTCTACCAAATGTTTTATATATTGGAATGCCTAATTGGAATTGGAATCTGGATGTGCAGCTTGCTTATTATCATATATCTTTAAAATGATACTAGTCGTTTTAAATATTTGTCCATTGAAATTACGACAAGGGAACGTAAATTCATGAAATTAAGAAGATGATTTGAAATAACTGATTACTACGTGTTGTGGTTTGAAAACCGAGGGTGTTAACAGTCGACCGGTTCGTTGCAAGACGAACTCGGTTATAATTTATTTGATGTGTGGAGAACGATTATAAACCAAAGGTGAAAAAGCGCAGGATTTTAGAGTGAAAAACCTCGAATACGAGGAAAAAACCACTTGATTAAGGGCAAAAAAAAGTGCCCTTAATCGGTTCAATAAACAAGTAAATGATAATACAAGTCATGTTTGTTCTTCAGATAACAAAGAAGAGGAGAAGAATCGAAAATAAATAGACCAAGACTTCTTTACGCGAAAGCTCTGAGGAAAAAACGGAAGAAGATCATTTTCTCACACTCTAAGTGTCATTTTAATACTCCCACTGTGCTGTGTACAGTAGGGTGTCGTTTTGTGTCTGTCCTTTGCGGCTAGGTCGGCTAATGTCAAGCGGAACAGCCGCCGGAAACGGCTTCACAGAGTTGCATGGCGCTAGACCTTTCGGGGCTACTATTCGGCTACTCTCTGGCCACTGGTGGCTCGTACGCCTTCGCCGGACCACGCTTCTGACAAGGCTGTCGAGGGTTGTCGTTGCATGGGATGAGTAGGAATAGCCCGAAGCAGCGCCTGTAATATGTGGACCGATCGGTCTAGCGCGTGCGAGAAGCTTGGCCTACACACTGGGATCGATCACTATAAACGATATATCGGGCCACGAGATCTGAATGAGTCATTCACTCACGTGGACTGGATCTGGGCCTCCAAGTTCGGCTTACGTTGTTTGGGCTCCTCTGGACAAGCTTGGTCCTGACCCTGTCTGGGGTACCGGGTTCCGGGGATCTCATCACTACGTGTTTAAATTTTATCACTATATTAAATAAATAATTTATTTTAAAAGATCATAATGTAAAATGACTTATTGTTCTCAAATGGTGAGCGTTCATATGATGGGGCGTCCATTCGTACGCTTTTAAAAGGTCGGATATCTTTGTAAATTTAAAGTTTTCCGATTTTGTATTGCGGTATGTGCAAACTTCCTTGTTGTCATTTTAAATATATTACTATTTTAATTATTAATTAATAATTTTTTCCTACTTTTTGTAATCATTCGTAGAACATCACCACTACTTCTCTCCAAGGGTTCGAGTCTTCTTTTTCCCAAAAATAAGGTTGTCTTCAATCTCTTTCTCATTTTAGTTCTATTTTTTATAGATTTTTGTTTTATCAATTTTTTAATTTTATATGCAAGATTTTGACTCATTTCTCTCATATTTGTAGAAGTTAGGTAGATAAGAAACTTTTGAGAGCTTAAATAAAACTTCTCCTAATCATAAATTTTATTATATATATTTTCATTTACTCATACTATTTATCTTGGTACACATTTTAGTTTTGTTTATTATAAACTTGTTTTTTTTTATTTTTACACAAATTTTATATTTGTATGTCTTTGTGGGCTCCTATGAAATTTGTCAACATTCTATCTTCTTTGCTTACACAGATTAGTGTAGTTGGTTTTTTGTTGAGATAATGATTATTTACATTTTCTTAACAATCATATGATTGTGTGTATCGTTTTGGCAGGGTTATGTTTGCTTCTTTGATTACGATGTGTTATTCCTTCATTTATCAGTATCATATAGTTATGAATTATCTCCAAATACAACCTATCATGGCTTAAGGAGGAAGATGAATTACCTCATTCTAGACTCAAGTATGCATGCTTTTTTTTCTTTAACTGAAAATATTTATCATTCTTATACTATGAAGATATGCTAATTTATTCACTTTTCTCGACTTAGGTGATCCAACTCTGAAGTTTGCTCTTCAAGTATTCATCTTGATTTATTCTTAGTACCTTATTTCAATTGCTCTTCATCTTGAGCGAATTTTATATTTGTTTCTTGATAAATAGTTGTATACAAATGGTGTACCATAAATTGTAATGTTTGTACTTTGGTACTCTAGGGACATAAACCTTAGTTTTTTTTGAGATTTCAAATAAAGAATGATTTTGACAGGTCAAATTATGACAACCTTACAAAGATAGATTGATGATGAATTAGAGCTCTTAGTATCTAGATGGTTGAATACATATGTAGATTTGATAATTGTAAATTATCAAAAATATTAGTCCTTCTCGAAGTTAGTGGTTACTTATTATTGTGAAGCTATCAATTTAGATGTGAAAATAGCAAAAATACGTGATTCTGAAGCATTGAGGAATAAGTAGCACAATTTAAGTAAAAATGTTCAAGAATTTTGCGGAAAGTATAATCGGATAGCTCGTTCTCATCCGAGCGATTACAATAGTTACGACTACATCGAACAACTCATGACATTGTACAAGTATGACATCAAAAAACCGTTCACTTATTTGAAAGCTTTGAGAGTATTACGAGATCAACTCAAGTGGAAATCAATAAATTCTAAAGTTAGACCAAGTGTAGCTCCATGACATTATATATTTTGATACTAGTTTTTGGTTTTGATAAACATAGATAATTGATTATGAAATATGCAAGATATCAAGAGGAGGTCAAATTAATGAGGCAATGTGAGATGCATTATCCGTTCAATCATAAGATGTTCCTCTTAAAACTAATTCCAACTCTCAAGTTGAGCATAGATCTATTGGACACAATGCAGCTAAACAAAAACGGAATGCATATGCCGCTTCTTCATTCGGCACGATGTCAACTGACAAGAAGGCTGTCCTTGATGCATATGAAGAGAAGTTAATTGAACATAACTAAAAATTTGATCAATAAAACGATCTTTTTTGAGAAGTTCAATGATATCTCGGTGGCTCAAAATGCAATTTACTTTACTCGTGAATTGAGGAAAGTAGTTGAAATTGACACAAGCAAGTTGAATGATATGCAGACTCCATTTCCTAACACCGGCAATTGAATATGTCATGGAGGACAAGCCATTTTAGGAATCACATCATATGAGCCGAAGAGTCGGGAAGCGTCAAAGTAGATTGCTTAATTAATCGGGAAGCAATCATATGTCATTTGATATTTGATAGAAAACTAATTGTCTAACAAGTGCGGAAATGTATTGTTAAATTCCATAGTGTTAGCGTGTCTAAAAATGAAGATATTAGTAACTTGTTGATAAAGAAGTAAGTTTCACACATAATGTTAAGTTGGTTGTTGTGTTGATTGATATTAAAGTAACGAAAATGAATATATCACTAACTTATTGATCGGAAAGTAACATTTACAAATTATTATGAATCGGAAGATGTATTCATGTCTTCTATCTTGTGTATTTAAAATTAAGATGATATTGTTTAGTTTAAAGGAGGAGTATATCGATTCGATGTCATACTTCCGGTTATAATGTATTAAGTTCAAAAATGTTAAAAGTCACAAAATGAAGTGATATGACAAGATACATAGTGAATCTGAATAGCCTAAATCTTCCAAAGTAACGTACAATAAAAAATACATCAAATTAACGTTTTCTGAGTATTCCGATCATTGCATCAAACTCCTCAACATCTTTTGAGCAAAACCAAGAGTAACTCATTAAACAAATCCATGTGGCAGCAAGTGTTAGTAACCATGCGTGCAAAATAAATGAACCGAATAAACATAAAAATTATTCACATAAGAATGATATAAGGAGATGTCAAATGATATAGATATTTGCTGCAAAACAGAACAATGAAGTATAACACATAAATGCTACACTCACTTCCACCATTTTGACTTGGATAATGTTGGATAATGAGACGTTTCAAAATAGTTAAAAATGAATTAAAAGCTTTAGTTGTAAGTGATGAATGGAGTCATTTAGATGGATCTCAGATTAATGAAGTTGAGAAAGCTAGAGTTTTTGGTGATATGGTATTGGATAGATCATTGTAGGAATCTCTTGATAATATTCTTGAATTTACTACCCCAGTTTACTATATGCTTAGATTTTGTGATACCGATAGATCTTATCTTTTCATGATATATTCACTATGGGATTCTTTGTTGCAAAAATTTAATAAAGCAATCTACAACTTTGAAAAAAAAGAGTTGATGAGGAAAGTATCTTTTGGAATGTTGTTCAAGAAAAGTTACAACAGAGAAGAGATCAAAGTTTGATTTCATCACATGCTTTAGCTCACACATTAAATCCAATGTGCGTGTTGTAATAATTTGCATTATGTTATCCTTATTCTTTATAAAAACATTGATTTGTAAATGGTTAACAAATATTATTTGTTGGGGTTGGTGGACAAGAATGGAAGAATGAGCATACCCATTTGCCTCACTTCAAACCTATGGAGATCTTATTGATCTAAGAACGAAAGGTTTAGAAGGATTATATCCTGATCAAATGACTCGTTTGACAGTTATGGGTGAACTTGCTAGATTTATGAGTGCAAGATCCGAGTTTAGCTCTCCATATGCTATTCTGGAAGGTCTACGATTGATTCAATTGACTGGTGGTTGATCTTTGGAGGTAAGACGTCATTTCTACAAAATCTATCATTGAGACTATTTGGTCATGTTTCATACTCATCGGCTTGTGAAAGGAATTAGAGTACTTACAAGTTCATACACTCTGATAAAAGAACATGTTAACCTCTCAAAAGCATAAGATCTTGTTTTTGTTCATACTAATTTGCATATTTTATCTTGAAAATCGCCTAAATACACTAAGGGCACAACGAAAATGTGGGATATCATGAGAGATTGTTGTGACATAAATTATTCATGCGATTTGGAAAATACTAGTTTATCATTTGAGGAACCTGACATGGAATTAGAGATGCTCGTGCAAAAATTTGATGATTTATATGATGTGTCGTTGTATGGAGAACGAGAAGACAATGTCGATATTGGATTTGACAATATTTGAACATAAATATTATGAATGCGTTTTTGATATAATGTTTTTTGTATTTTTAATAGTTAATTTTTTTTTTTTTTTAATGTTTGATTTTGATAATTTAATATATATTTTTATTAATTTATATTAACACATCATAGCTATATTCATTATTTATAAAATTGAATTCTTTTATATAATAAATTTTAAAAATATTTATAAATTAAAATTTAGAATTTATATAATTTTCAACTATTTTTAATATTATTTTATTTAAAAATAATAGCACACATATCCTACCTAGTAATAAGAGGGAGTGGGTGCCATCAAAATTCAACAATTTGGTAGTGGTTGATGTTTGTTATGATAAAAACTTCACCAGTAGACTGTATCGATTCTGGTTGAATTAATAGCGAAGAGCTACGGAAACTTAATCCCTAAGTCTTATCTCCCATAAGTCGTCCTTGTGTTTGATCAACCAATTCTCCAATTCATCTGATCAACAAGTCTATGGATCGTCACAACCACCACCACCACCACCATCACGGCGGCCCTCCACCGCCTCCACCTCAAGTCCATCATGTTCCGGAAGCTTATCCACCTCCACCGCCCCCGGTTTTCTCAGTTTACCCTCCCCCGCCGCAGGTGGTGACCGCTAATCTACTTCCTCATCATCAATCGCATCATCACCATGATGCCCACCATCTGGATGATGAAGTGTTTCACAGACCCACAGTGAAAATTTACTGCAAGGCGGATACCCACCACTGTCTATCTATTCGCGATGGTAAGGTGATTCTTGCTCGTGCTGAGCCGTTGGACCCTTTTCAGGTTAGCTTCTTTTTTCGTGTATTATGTTGTTTCCGATGTAAGATGATAATTTAGGGTTGGTATATTGTAAACTGATACGAATTTCATGTTATGTTCATTCTCTTTTGAAATTCAGCACTGGATAAAGGATGATAGATTCAGCTCGGCAGTGAAGGATGATGAAGGGCACCCTGGTTTTGCTTTAATCAATAAAGCAACTAGACAAGCCATGAAACACTCCATTGGTTCAACCCATCCTGTAATTTCCAGAGCTCTCCCAATTCCCATCGCTTGTTATTTGTTTATCAAACGTGATTTTACAGGTCCAGCTGATTCCCTACAATCCCAATTTCCTAGACGAATCAATTTTATGGTCTGAGAGCAAGCCTTTGGGAGATGGATATCATGCTATAAGAATGGTGAATAACATTCGTCTTAATGTCGATGCTTTCCATGGAGACAAGGATCACGGTGGGGTTCGTGACGGTGCCATCATCGTTCTCTGGGGATGGACAAAGGGAGAAAATCAACGATGGAAGATCGCTCCTTACTGTAAGTCCAGTTTCTCTTTGTTTTGATATTTGGGAAAATGGATTCAGTCTTTCCATTTTATTGTTCTGCAGGATCTCTGTGTTTATTTACAGATCAACTCCGAATCCAGATATGTTTGCTCTACATTGCTTGGATTATCTATTTGGACCTTAAAACAAGAAAAACTCTACATTTATATGAGATGCAAGATTCTAGTTTGAATGTTACAAGGAATCAGAACTTATTCTATGTATCTTAAAAGTACCGCTTCTCTTTATCGGTTATTATGACCATATCTATTTTTACCATTTAATCATGTGATTCAATATATTTTAACATAAACAAATGGCAATTAATCAATTGGCTAGGTTGCATGGAAACGATAATTTTTCAACATTTACTAGGGCTGGATATGGGAACGTGCAATCAATCATGTTAATACATGGATCAGATCCGACAATCGACATCAATGGGTCGGATACAACAAGTAACCCCAATTTTTTGCGTATGCAACTGGTAAATTTTAGAAAATACATACCTCATGATCCATCAGCTTTCTGATATCCTTCTCTTCATTTGAGGGGTGATATGTGAAGGGATTCGTGTAGCCACCGATCTGGAAGCCTTGAGATTGAGTCTTGCTTGGTTGTGAATATGGTATGGATCTTTAACTTGAAATATGATGTAATATATGCGGGTGAAGAGTGCTTACAGGTATGAGTCTGAGTTCTAATATATATACAAGTTTCCTACATCTAGTCGTTAGAGATTAAGTTAATTTGAATGTTGGGAAGTCTTGTAGCCGTTGCCTCTTATCATGGATTTGGTATCATGGATTTGGTATCTGAATCATCCCTGGTTTTCCTTCTTTTGCAATCCTGCTGTTACTTCATTTGTGCACCGGAATTCATCATCTTTTGAGTTGTGATTTGTTTGCTTGGGCCGGTCTATTGGACCGGTCTTGGACTTTGTTTTGTTGAAGTCTCTTGAGTAGCTCATCTCTGAATCTGATCCACTTATATCCACGGCCATTTCCTCCGGAGCCGGGGGTTGAAAGAGGAAGATTAGGTTTGCTTCATTACTCATCAACAATATGCTTACCTCAATGTAATTTACAAACTGACAGAGGAGAAGAACCAAATGGCGTATCTGCATGATTCTAAAAGGATAAACGAACATCAACACCCCAGATATTGAATCCCATGCACCACTCTTGAATTGGCGGAGGAAGTCCCCATTTGTAGTTGTGCCTTCTGTTCAAGGAAATATAACTAGCTTGGTAAGTAGGGTTATATGATGTATAAAAGGTGACATGGCAGAATGGTTTAAGAGCAATGAGTACTTGTTTGGAAGTAATTCAACCTCGATAAGGCCATGTTTTCTCACTTGATTAATTAAACTACCAACTTGTTGGATTTGTTGAAATATATCCCACATCGGATGTGGAAATAGAAAATATACAATCCATAAGAGAAGTGAATGACATTGAAAAGATTTGGGTCAAGTTAATTACTCATGATATCACTCATCTTATAAACTAGACATTTTCTATTTCTACATCCGATATGTGATATATTTCAACACTCCCCCTCAAGTCAAACTGGCCTTCGTCCGATTCAGACTTGCTTCAATATGCTCGGTAGTGTTCGAATCATAGGTTGATCTATTTTTGTCGCCTAGGTCCGATGCGCTTTTCTACTCGAGTTTTTTTTTTTATCTAAACCGGTACGAACCAACTCGAAACCCACCCATTGAATCCTAAATTTCAAGAGGATTTTGTATAAAAACTATGATGGAAAATCTATCAGTCAACATTAATACCAATAGAAGAATATTTTCAATTCCAGTACAAGGCACCTGGGAAGAACATGAACTTTCGGGCAAACTTATTCTCGTACGCTTCTTTAATTCTTTGATTGACAAATGATAAGAAAATGCTCAGAAATCATTAAACATTATACTTACCAGAGACACCACGAAAATCAGAAGACTTGGAATCTCTCTGTACATAGACACACCCAAGGCACTTGCTGCAACATACAAAGTCACTTAAATAGAGATGATTATTTAGCAAAATTAAATAAATTTAGGGAAGCCCGCTACACGATATCACACTGTTAGCTAATATGAATCACTAGTTGTATACTTGAGAAAATGGTACATGTTAATTCATTCAAAATTTTCAGGCTACTTTACATTATATTGGAAACGTATAAAGGTTATTGACTCAAGTAATGCTTTAGCATGTTCCAAGAGGACATTCATTAAATAGCCTGTTTTTAAATAGAAGGTCAACAACGGATCTCTTCGGAAAAATAATCGGCACCCAAAGGAGATTAAACACGATAATAGTCAACCCACAGAAAATGCATTAACAGATAACTGACCTTGGCAACGAAACTTGGGAAAGAGGAATACATATGGTATAGAATATCTATATGGTTCGATACTATGGCTCCAGCTCTAGCCAAGTCCTCAACCTCGTCCCTAGATGCAGTCTGAATGAGAAATTTGCAATACACATACATGAGATGAAAGAGTGGCATATTTATTACAATAACAAAGATTGAAGCAACTTTCTCCTAAAATCTTGTAAAAATGAAACAGCAATAAATACATGTCCATAAAGAGTAAAAAAGAGACAAAAGTTAATCTCACACCCACAGCAATATCAAGATTTCATTACTAAAAATTTACCTCATCATTCAACTGGTGATCAGACTCCCCCTGCCCGCTCTTTTCTGAAATCCAGTAAAACCCAAAAACAATCAGCATTAGCCTCGACAGAAACTGACCACTCCGTACAATGACCTCTCTTCGCCAGCCGCCCACTTGAACAAAATCCTCCACATTCGTCACTACAAACGCTGTACATACCCTACAGATCACGTAATAAATCAACAATAGAGTCATCCCAGAAACCACCCTTATTGGCAAGCCCAAGCAAAAATTTCTCAACCAACGGCAATTCACCACAGCCAAGGCGACCATAAACATCATAACGAACAAAAGCCGCATACTTTTTCTCCATTTCTTCAATACTTTGATTGGAAACGTCGGCTCCGTTCTGAGTTTCGGATTTCAAGGGTTCGTACTTAAGGAGTGGGCTGCCCACCTCTGATTGCTCAACGGTGGGTTTAGTTATGGCTCTCAGCTCCATCTCCATTAATAGTGTCATCAACAAAACAATATTCAACTTTGATTTTATTGATTAAGCAGATAATTTGTGGGCAGCCACTGGTATCAGGATTAAGAGTGCCGTCGAGAATGTCGGATGAAGAGCCGTAATTGAGCAGAAGAAGCAATCAAGGATCTAGGCGGGGAGTGAATATTGTTGGAGTGTGAAGAGCAAACCCTTGCACACATACAGGAGAGCGCCGATGAACACGAACGAGAACTGAAACCTGAGAACAAAGAATTAATCGAAGGACCGAATTAAGCAAAGGACCGAAGACAAAAAAAAGGAAAATTGGGCTGAAGGTAAATGGGTTAAATAGAAGGATAAGAGACACATATGAATAAACCAATGGATTAGCCCAAGACGCTCAATAAATCAATTGACTGGCCCAAAGATTAATTGTATCGGTCATAATCCGTACACAACTCCAACGGCTAAATTTTTTACTGTTATATAAACCTGTAAGCATGCTTAGAATTTATATACGAAAACCTTCAAGTTCATTACCATATCTACAAAATCAAGCAAAGCAACAACAACAAGCCTAGATTCCAAGTTCGGGAATTACAAATCCTTTCAAATATAATGCAACAATTGAGACTTTTTGGAGCGTGAGGTTAACTTATTACATACGACTTGTCCGTCTCTATATACTCCACGTAGACGTCCATAGTTACGTGGGTACCCATATATTTCCACGGAACAGTATATTCAACCAACGGACGCGGAAATACTGTTCATTTGTATTTTAAATATTTTTTATTTTTAAAAATTTATTTAAAATATAAATTTTAATAATTTAATAATAAATATATTTATATAATTTATAGTTTTATTTTAATAATATAAATATATAATTTTAGTGAAAATACGGCTACTTAACAACAGAGAATATCGAATTAGAAAGAAAATACGGCTAAAATTCTTTTCAATTTGAATGTGAAAACTCTAATTTAACATTTCAACTAATACAATATATTTATAAAAGATAAATTGAATTTGTGGCCCAACACTTGAATCTTCCGTGGTCCAACGACAACATCAAATCTAACAACAACTAGGTTCACCATCGTGGACCCAACTTTCATCTCCCGGAAGTAATCTCCAACGATCCTGGATGTTGATCCGGGTGGTTGCAAAAGTAATTGGGGCTGCCCAATAGCTGACATGGTTGTTGCAGTGAATCTGGTTCTCTGCCCCGTTCGACAACATAGTGTTGACGGCATTGGTGTCGGCCCTGAACAAGTCTTCCACGTCAATCAGTGGGATGTCACGAATCTGAAGTGGTCTAGAAAGGCAGCATCCAATCATTTCTTCCTCGGCTCCTAGGTGATGTTTGGGGAGAGCTTTCCCTCTCCACAACAATGTTCTTTTCTTTTTCTCATTGGGAGTAACAACAAGATATCGTCATGTCTCAAGATGATTGCTCCTCTTCCGGAGGTGGCGAGTCATCAACGGAAGGAATGAGCATTGGTGCAGGCTCGAGCATGGTATCTAGCCTCGTTTGTTTTAGTGACGGGTATTTTGCGCCTCCATTGTCCCATCATGTTGAAAAGGTTTGTAGCTCACTAGTTTGGAGCCTTGGATTTAGTTTTAGCAACCTCCAATATGGAGATTACCGGTATGAATTTGGTTTAAATATAAATATGAATATGAAATGTGACAATTGCTTTGAAAGGCAAAAACAAAAGTAATTTGTTGTGATTGAGTACATTGTTTTATAGTGAAGTTGTGGCTCTTCGATTCTAATGTTCTTCAGCTCAATTATCGAAGGGAGTAATGGCAGTAGTTACTCCATCTTGTTTCTCAAGATTGAGGGGTCTTGGAACCGAGGCGTTGCAGCAACATTTGATAGATTGGGTTCCTTTTGTGCATGTCCACCATATTGGATCAGGTCCGTTTTTCCTTTTAGTATTTGGGTTTGATATACCTTTGGCCCATTCATTTACTTCGTTATTCTGGAGCCCTTCAAGGTATAGCTCATCGTATATCATCCTCAAGATGATATACAATTGAACACATGTTTCCTCATAAACTCCTAGAGATAGCTAGCAAGAGCCGCGTTGACTTTTTCATCCTATGGTTGCAGGACCAGGGCATGTCCTCTAGCATCGTCGGCGAGGACATGCGGTGGTGATGAGATTGGGAGTAGGGAACCTCCCATGATTTCCACCACCTCGTCGTTGTCCCGACGATAGAAACTGTAAAAGGGCCAACGACCACCGTGGTCGACCCCTCATATGGCACCTTGAGGAGAACCATGTCATCATCATAGTCGACAAGATCGAGGAGTTGTTGGAGTGTATCTTCCAATCGAGCACCCTTGTAGGAAACCATGAGATCCCGTTATGATACAATCAACGGAAAAGTAAACGCTATGATACTGAGAAAACATGGGATCCCGTTCGTCAAAAAAGTGGTCATCTTATAGAAATTTGAAAAGATAAGGCAGTGAATACATTTGAAACCCACTCCACCTTTGCGCACTATTTTGATTAATAGGGTATGTCTCCCAACATTTTACCCAACTTGAAGGAAATAATGGGTTATGTGAAGATAACAATACTTGCAAGGAGAATGATACTCCAAATAGAAATCAAACTTACAATGAAGGTAGCCTCAAATCAGATAGGTTTGACGTGATGTTCTCTTATGTCTATTCTTTGGAAATGTCGTTGCTCTTCCCTAAGCCCATGATGTAAAGGTGAGGGATCGCACGGGAATGGGTTCAATAAGAGTAATAGCATAGTACAGAACTAACAGATATGGCTGGAAGATACAAATAAGAAAAACATCGAAAAAGAGAATACGTTTTGGAAGATGAGCGATTGTATGCAGTGTGACTAAAAATTTCATTTTGAGTTTTTTGCTGGAACTTCATATAATTTATGTGAAGAGTTTTCATTGCTCTTAAACCCTTGACAATCATATAGTCTCTGTATCTTCCTCTTCATTTAGTCAACCATAGTTGCCGTTCTCAATAAAAAAATCTTCAGAATCAAAAAACTGTTTCAATAAAAATACTGACAACACGTAAATCACTGTTATTTTAGTGATTTGAATGTTGTAAGTGTTAAATTTATTATGTAAAGAAAATCTGTGATATTGATGTAAAATGAAAATCTGACACTGACATGCTTATCAAAAAACTCGTGTCCATTGAGCCTAGAATAAAGTCTTGGCCTTCGTTTTTTAAGAAAATAGCTCTCAAGATAGAAGATGATTTGGCTTTGACATAAGGCTATCTCTACGAAAATAACTCATAAACTTGATTCTCTCTTTACATATCATCTTTTTCTCAGTATATATCATCTCTCTATTTTCTTATTAAAAACTAAGGAAACTTGATTCTCTCTTTACAATATAAATATTTAAAAATAACAATTTTCATTTCATCCCTATAACAATATCTCGTTACTTACAATTTTAATTTTAATTTTTTTAATTATTTACATTATTTTAGAGATGACATTTATTTTTAAATAGTTCATTTACATTGTTGTGAGTAACTTAATTTAATTATAAGTAAAACAAATATGTTATAGATAAACATTGATGTAAAAATACTTAAATAAATAAACAAAGTGGTTTAATTGGAAATTAATAACAAATTTATTGATATGTCTAATTGTAAACATACGATGCCAGAAACTAATAACAAAATAGAATACGAAGAAACGAGTATTGTTTGAAAATAATAGTGAAACCCGAGAATTTTTACCTTACGAATAAGATCGTCTTGATTCAACAATAAATCTAGGATGAAAGAAAGTAGGGTCGAGAAACTTGTATGAATGGAACGTTCTTCACTCTCAAGAGAAACATAGAAACTTAAAAATGCATAAAAAATAATAATTGACCTAATTTTTTAGGAGAGAATGGTAGAAATTTAAAAATGAATAAAAAAATAATAATTGACCTAATTGATATAAAAAAATACGGTAAAATACATATGAAATAATTAATTACATAAAATGCAGTAAAATGCAATATGAAATAAAAAATACAGTAAAATAAAAAAAAATACATGTTTTTTTTTAAAAAAATTAATTACATTTTTTTTGAGGAGGTTGGTACCCATCAAACCGGGCACTCACTGCTGAAGATAACTTAAATGTGAAAATATTTGATAAAGCTGTTATTTAGTGGTACCATATACTCATATAAACCTAATTAATTTGAATTCTCTAACCAATATTAAACAAATACATAACTTTATACTATAACACAATTTAAGAATACTGGTGTTCTTTTGATTGAAATCCTTGAAGATTTTACTGTTTACAAGCAGATTATGAAGCCAAGGTGAAAAGTAATAGATGTTGAAGCAAAATAACATTTGCTACAGTAGGCTCCCAGGATTTTTCACTAATACATTCTTATCCAAAATCAATTTTCAAAATTATCCTTATTTTTTAAAACTTTTCATAACTACATTTTTTTCTTTTTTAAAATTATTTAAATAATAAATAATACATTTTTATAACAAAAATAAAGTTAGGGTCTATTTTATAAATTTTAAAATACATGACTACTTATTTTTAAAAATGCATATTATGAAATCAATGTTTTAATATCGATTGGTACGACAAAGATTAGGTTGCATCGATATTTTGACTGATATCGCTTGATATTAGGTTTTCGGGTCAAACCCAGGATTTTCCTTTTATATTTGTTTTATAAAGTTTTTTTTTCAGATTCATATCTGATCCGGAAAACCCCGGGTTTGACCCGAAAACATGATATCGAGCGTTATCAATCAAAATATCCATACCACCAATCTTTGTCATATCAATTGGTATTAAAACATTGATTTCATAATATGTATTTTTGAAATAAGTATTCATATATTTTAAAATTTATAAAACAGATCATTAACTTTATATTTGTTATAAAAATGTATTATTTATGATTTAAATAATATAAAATATATATATAATTATGAAAGGTTTTAAAAAATTAGGGTATTTTTGAAAATTGATTTTAGAATTCTTCAGCTTATTGGGCCTACTAGACAATGGGCCATTGAATTTGAGCTTTAATTTCAATTGGATCCAAAACTGCATTAGGTATTTATTATTCTCCATGCCTTCATATTCAAGTCCAATACTTTTACCAATGCTTCAAAACCAGGTTCAAGAGCCAATGTTACGGTATGACATGTATAACGGTCGATACCAAATTTTATTTTATTTATTATTAAAATAATATTTAATTAATTTTTTAACGGAATCTGAGAAAACTCGGAAATTGACATTATCTAGTACCGAGCGCTATTGAAAAAATACCGATTTTACCCTATATTTAACATACCAACTCATATATCGATCAGTATGAAAATATGGTTAATAGCTTCTAATTCAAGTTCAACTAAATGAACATGAAATAATTTAAAATATCTTTCAATTCTTATTCTAATATTCTAACAATGGTGGAAAACAACTGATTTACTTGTTAGATATTAATGTTTTTTTCCTGATTGATTAAGCTCATTTATACCAAGGTTTTCATATATGTTAAAAGTGATACAATAGATATTTTGGATATATAAATTTAATTGTTGACAAAATTCAAAAATATTAAATATTAAATCATTGAGTAGTGTTTATAATTGGCCCATAACTTTATAATAGTGTAAATGCGGTGCTCCTAAAGTTTGCAAATTGCATACGAAACCCCTGAAGTTGATATAATGTGTGCGGTTGACCCCTAAACTTTTAAATGTTGTAAATATCGTGCCCTCAAAGTTTAAGAATTGCGTGGTTGTCCCCCGAACTTCCAAAACCATTTATATTTGACCCATATACTCGTTGATATTTTAAACATCCTCAAAGTTTATATTTGATTTATTAACCTTGAAAAGATGTTATGACTATATCTCCAAACTTTGATAATTTTAAAAATAACACATAAATTATCAAAACTACTTGTACGAAAAAAGACAAAAACCACTACTATTCACCCGAGGGTCATTTTTGAACGGTTTTGAAACTTCGGGGGCTTTTCACGTAATTTACAAACTTTTGGGCCATCACATTTACACTATTTTAAACATTATGGGTCAATTACGCAATTTTCTCTTAAATCATTGTATATAACTTTTACACGTTTGTATCTACAAGATTGTTACTTAATATTAAAGATTATTTTTTAGTATAATGACTATTATTAGAGCACAGAAGATAATATAAAAGTGATTATTTCGTTTCAACACCAATATTATCGCGGTACCACCAATGCATCATTTAAAATTTATGAAAATAGTTCAATATTTTTTTAAAAGAAAAAACAATTGATTTTTTATAATTATATATAAATAAATATATTAGATCATGTTGGTATTCCAAAAATTCAACCCAATCCCAACACAACCCATGTTTTATCGAAATGACAACTTTGATGTTTGCATTTTTTATTTCTTTGTAGTATAAGGAAAAAAACATTATTTAAAAAATATTATAACCTTGTTATTTTTTATGAAATAATTGATTTTGTATTTTCAATATTGGAATTATAGAGTTTCACCGAAATTATAACGACATGAGTGTGCATAGATATGACGTATAAGGCGAAGAGTGAACATCGTAAAAAACTTAAACACGTCAATTACTATGGTATTCATTCTTTCTATAAACCAATCCAAACCACATTTATTTTCCAATGTAGGACAAATTTCATATTTTATATACGTGCACACTCCTGTCGTTATTTGGATCAGACTCTTTTAATTCCAACATAATATCGGAACTGGTTTGGTTCATTTCAAGTCAAAACTTTATGAGATATAATTTGAAATGATTTATAAGAACAAAAAGGTATTATAGTAATTGACTTATTCAATTATATAATAATTCCAATAGACATGTTTGGAATAATTTAAAATGTGAAAGGACAGTCAAAATGAATATGAAATTCTAACAGAAACGAAGACAAAAAAAGACCACATTCTAAAACAATTGAGATTCTTACGATCAGAAGAAGAAGAAGAACTGAGTTTTGCGTTGTCTGATGTGATGAAGGATTAAACGCAGACAGTATGAACAGGCAGTTTTACTCATCAGAGAATTTTCAGACAAACCAACAAACTCCACACACAAACAACAACTTAACAATATTCATTCTTCTATTGTTTCTCTTAGAACCTTCACTTTCCTTCTCTTCTTACATCAGAGTATTGAGTTGACAGAACTCGCCGGTGAATCCCCACAAAGCCCTATTCTCAAACTCTATACCGGTCAACATTTCTTGCTTCACGGCGGAGGTTCCGTCGAATGGGACACCAAAATACTGATTTGAAAAATGCAGATTTGTGTTATGGGTATCGAGAATCGGGTTTCTCAAATCAAAAGTGTTAATCCCAAAGGATTCGCAGAAGGGATTTCCCCAAATTCCAAAATCATTCCTTTCTAAACCCATTTGCTGCTGCTTTTGAAATCTGGCTATGGCGAAACTGTCATCATAATCATAATGAAGAAAAGGAGTTAAAGATGGAATTATAGGGCTTGGGATATGCTGATCTTGGCTTCTCTTTGATGACGTCAACACCCTTTTGTTTTTCCGGCAGCCGCCGCCTACGGGAACATTACGGAGTGTTCCTCCTTTTGTCCAGTACCTTCTACATGATTTACAGAAGTAACGAGGTTGAGAAAGACTGTAATTATTGTAATAACAAAACTTTGTGTTCGTAGAATCACATCTTGGGCATTTTAGGGCTTGCTGATCTACTGGTCTTGGCTTCTTCTCTTGCTGTGGCTTTTCTGAAACTGAAACCAGTATGCTTTCGAGGGTTTCCTGTTTAGATTTTCAAGCAAATAAAAATGGTGATTTCATCTTCTAACTCAAACCCATAAAGATAAACCAGACCTGCTGTTGTTGAGAAGTTGAGTAATTCATAACGATTCCCATGCAAAGAACGAAGAAACCTGTTAATGTAACGAAGTAAGCTTGAAATCTGTGAATTGTAAATACAGAGAGACTGGATAGAAATGGAAGAGGAAGAAGAAGACAAGGCAGGAGCGAGATGATTAGGAGATTGTAATACTCGGGATATGTGCACACCATAGTATGAGAATTCTTAAATATTTAATTTGCTTTATCAAATTTAAAATATAACATACTTCGAATAATAAAATGAATTGAGTAATTTATACATTTTATGCATTAACAAGAAAGGATGGATCACAACACAAAGTCACCTTAAAAATCAATGTTTTTATATGGATCGATACATCATATATTGAATATTATCGATATTTTTTTCGGTATTTGGGTACTAGGTTTTATGGTTAGATTTCATGTTTTTCCTGTTAGATCATAAAAAAATAATTAAATATATTTTTATTTTTTTAATATATATATATAAATGAAATTTAGTACCTTGTGGTATCCCATCTTATCGATCATACTTGTTGTGATCGGGACGGAATTCATGATCGATATAAAAACAGTGCACAAACCGAAAAGTTAAAACACCAATGAACATGAATCGAGCACAACAATGAAACGAAATACATGAAAATGAAACGAACGGATATGAATATGAACAAAATTTTGAAATTTTAATGGTTGAAAAGGTTTTTCTTTTGAAATACGATATTGAATGAATACAAACAAGTTAATCTAGTATCATTTGAATAGAATAAGAGCCCTAGGATTGTGTATGGGATATGTGTGTGACCTTATGATTTATTGTTTACCGCATTTAATTTAAACGCTATTAATATAGTTGGAGATTAGGGTACTAATTATAAACATAAATGCGAATTCTTCATTAAAAGTTTTTAAAACGTTATAAATTTTAAAATTAATAAATCATATGTTTGAAAAAATTTTATTTTGTTATTTCAATTATTTTTGCTAAACAATAATAAAATGAAAATACATTAAACTTTTAATTGAAGAAATAATAAAGGATGCAAAACTATTTTTTTATTATTTTCATCGATGAAATATTTATAATAGAAACTTTTTAAAGTAATTGTTATTTTTAAATATAGTAATTGAAAATTGAAATTAAATATAAATTAACTTAAATACAATAAATATATATATTAGTAAAAATTAATTTGTATATATATGTGATTGGAATGAAAAGAAAGCAATCTTATTCAGACAGGAATCTCGCTTTGGATTTATGCCGCGGGGTCTGTGGGTCCAAATGGCGTGGTCATTCATCTGTAACTAGACCCTACACACCCACTATTACGTTATCAAATTTTAAAATAAACTTATTTTAATCAATTTAATATATTTAAAATTTAAAAAAATACATTATTTTATCTCATATTATATAGTCATATATATCTATTCATAAGTGAGAAGAATTCGTAAATATAAATTATTTGATTACTTCATTTCTATTTATTCGTTCAAATTAAATATGTATATTATTAAAAAATAAAATGAGTTTGAATAAAAATTCAAACGAACGTGTCTTTATAAATTAGAATTTGAGTATTTTGTATATTATCTATGCACGAGCATGAAAAAACACTTCCGAACATGAACTCAAACACAAATAAAACAATCAATATTTAAATATGAAAACGCAAATGAATATGAAAACGAATAAGAATATTAATAAAATTTTAGAAATTTGAACAATATTCGAATTCATTATATTAATGAAAACGAAATAAGTGATATTTGTCTCATTCAAATCAAATAAAAGCATTATGATACATTTTTATTATTCAAATTGAAATTTTTATTTTATTATTTAAGAAACGATATATGTGTCATTTTTCCTTTCAATATTTCATTTACCTTTAATCAAACTCCTATCAACCAAACTTTGAAAAACCTAAACATAAAGTTAATCATATTCAAAGAATGATAATATAATGATGAATGATCATTTGAGTATTGATAACTAATAAAGCATAATTTACATATGATTATACAAATTTAGTTAAAAAAAGAATATATGTGTGCTTATTAAAATAGTGGTGTTGTGATTCTATGTTAAACGGAATCTTCTCCCGGGAAGCCGAATCCGAGTCGGACTCTTCTAGGACACCGACTCTTCTCGGATATTTGTTGGACACGAGTCCGTTTTTTATATTTAAATTTATTATTATTTATATATATTAATATAATTCATTAATGTTTAAAAAATTAATGGTATATCAGTATTATTGGAATATAATATAGTTTATACCAACTATTTAGATATTTTACATGTTTTAAATATTAATTATCATATATATTTGTGGTAATAATTTATTATTTTGTATAATATAATTAGATAAACATAATTTTATTTATTATTAATTATAAACCATGTTAACAACAAATGTCTTTTTTGAATTTTATATTTTAATTTTAAAAATAATTGATATTAACGAGTCGGACTCTTTAACAAATCTGAGTCCCTGAGTCCTAGTCCCCGAATCCCCGTGGCGCCGTGGCGGTGTCCGTTTAACATAGTTGTGATTTGCATTTATTAAATCGTTATATTTTAACATACGAAAAATATGAACAAAATTATGATAAAATATAGATACAAACTCACAATTTAACTATAAAATACCAACCATGACACCATTGTAATTTGAAAAAATACAATTATATTTTTTATTTGCATAATTAATATTACAGTTTGACTAAATATTTTTAAAAATTCATGATTATCTAATCTTTTATATAACGCAAAATAATGGAAGTTAAAGTAGACAATTTTTGAAGCAGCACTGAAATAAATAAATGTCAGCGTCATATATAAAATATAATTATTTACACGTCGTTTTATATGTATATAATAATATGTACAGTCGTTGTTGATGAATGATGATAAAAGTCTAAGCATGTTACCAATTGTCGACAGATAGTGCTTCAAGAATTATAAATTGCTATGATTTCAACTTCTCATAGGAGAGTATAACTTAGGTTTTTGTGATGTGAATCCCTATTTTTTTACATACGAATTTATTTTAAACTATTTATATTCAGTAAATATAATCGATTTGGATAATGTAAATATTAATGTAAGATATTAGCTTGGGTAAATATAGTATACCAACAAGATTAATATTTAATCATAAAGTTTGTATGATTCGATTATTTTGATTTAAAAAGCTTTTTAACTTCGATAAATTAGTCCTTCATATTTTTCGAAGGCAAAGTAGTTTTTAAACTTTGATTTTTTGACACGTTAATCCTTATTCTTCATAAATTTGGCTACGCTACAAATTTAAAATCCCTCATCATACCAAATAATATCAAATATATAATTATATTTATTATTATATAAATAATATTTTAAAAGAGAATTTCAAATAATGTTATTATATATAAGATATTGATTTATAACACATAATTATAATGATTGAGTTGATATTCATTGGGTTTGTTTGGTTCTGCTTTTTAAAAATTGCGGTGTGGTGAAGTGTGGTGAGATGTGGTGAGGTGTAGTGAGGTGTGGTGAGATATGATGATCGTAAATTTTTAAGTATGTTTGGTAAAATTGCGATATTATGATCGTGATTTATGTAAAAATATTAATATACCCATATATATATAAAATAATAAATAGAATTATATTATAATTAATAGAAGTAAATGTAAATGAGTCTTTTCCAAAATCACGATGAAACCACAGTTGGTTTTAACAGCTGTGATGATATCGTGATTTTTTAACGATTATTACATCACAATTAACCTTATGTTTTGTGCGCATTAAAAAAATCACGATTTCAACATCTCACCGCACCTCACCGCTGTTTTAATTGGGGTACCAAACAAACCCATTATGTATGTGATCTCAGCAAGGGTTTATTATTTGGGAAAAAATGGCCTAAAAATGATTGTAAATATAAATATTTATTCGGGTGGGGTCCGCATGTGAGACATAATGATACTGGTCAAGTTGATTGACCAGTCAAAATTATTCGAAAATTTCACAAGGACAAAAACTAAAAGCATTAAGCTGAGCTGGCAGGCAAAACTGAGCACAAGCATTTTGCATGCTAATACTTCTATAAACAGTCCCATGCATTTTTACCTTGTACAAATATTAAATGCGTTCATATTAATCCCACGATTTTATATATAATATAATTAAGATCAGTACATTGGATATACCAGAGTCAAAAAATATATATATTTAATTTTAATATATAAATCCTAAAAGACTATACAAAGGGTGCACAAATGGTACCAAAGAAACACTAACTCGGTATTGATATATATCGAACGAACAAGTATGTGTCGGGTATATCAAATATATATCAAAATAATAAAATAAATTAAAGTAATAACCTATATAAAATATATAATTTTTAATTTAGATTGTTCGCAAAAATAATAATAAAAAATCTACAGATTTCATCTTTTTAATAAATACTTTTATTAAAAACATATTATTTCAAAGTAACAATTCAATACTAGAAAATAAATGATTCGATACCTAAATTTAGTTTAAATTGTAATAATTTTAAATTTTATAGTGGGAACTATTAAAGTCAACATTTTTTTTAAAAAATGTCAATATACAGAATTTGTAAATTAAAAAAAGCTTTGTTTGTAGATCTAATATTTACCAGTGGATTTGGCATGGCATAGAAGAATATTCTTATTTGGATTCTTCAATATAAATTTTAAATTAAATAAAGTTTTAAATATTTCTGTATTCGGGTGGGACATTTCGTTAAAGCTATGCGATATCGACTCGTCCGATCGATTCGTTACGACTCGACTCGACACGACTCGGCAAGAGTATAAAAGTTAGATTTTCGATTCGGCTCGAATTATTAAATAAAATAAAATAAAATAAAAGTAAAATTAAAAAAAGTAATTGTTAGAATTTATAAAAAATTGCATAAAATCAAGTTTAAAACTACAAATATTTATCAATTCATTATATAAGAAGATTTAACTTATAACAAACGAATATCGTTCGTCGATTCTATCATCTCCAAAAAAACAACCATTTTTTTATCTATCATCGCTTGTACAAAGAATTCACAAGTAGATCGACAACATTAAAAAGTCGTGAAAACACATAAGATACGGTTTCGAGTCGAATTAAGGAAGAAATCAAATTAAGGAAGAAATCAAAACGACGTCATTTTGTGTCAAGTGTCAAGAGTCGGAGTGAGTCGAAGAGTCCGACTCGACTCGACACGGGAAAATGTGAAAAATTGAAGAGTCGATACCGCATAGCGTTAAAGTATTAACTTCATTCAAATAATGATGAATTTTTTAAAAATAGTCCAATTAGCATAAATTTTAGAAAAGAGTTATTGTGTTTTCACATTTCAATCTAATATTTACAAAAATTTTATAATAAAATTAAAATAATTATTTTTTTCAAATATTGTTAAATATATAACGTTAGTGGTTAAAATATGCAAATACTACTAAATACTTCGAGTAGTTGTTATTCTAAATTTTTGAAGGATAAAAATTGTAAATTATTTTAGAGTACTTAAACAGATGACGTTTGCCTACGACCCCAACTTACGGGTTCTATAAATGACATTTTTCTAAGTTATGAAATTACAAATATGATATATTTTTTAAGTAAAAATATATATTTGTAGTTCTCCTAGTTGAATTAAATGCACATTTAATAATTCAAATTTCCAATATTGTTTATCATTGGAATTCTAATAAACTCGTTAATATTTTATATTTTATATATAACTATCGAACATCAAGGGTCAATTTTATATAATTTTTCAAATAAATTTTATTTGTGTATTTTGTGAACTATGAGGATCACTCATATTAACGGAAAAACGTTTATTAACTTTATTCTTGTAATTTCTTAAGTTGATGCATATTCTTTACACAACTAATAAGTTGAACTATTTTATGATTAGTTAGTCACTAATCATTCAATTTTTTTATACTTAAACTATTTTTGTGACTAACCAGTATAATTTAATGTTGATTGGGAATTAAATTTTATTAAAAAATACAATGTGTAATAATCAAAAGATGGGGGACAGAAATTAATAGCGATACGGCAGCGGGACGATCGGCGAAAATTAGCAAAATTGCTGGTTAGTGGGACGGACCCACCAATGTCAATACACCACGTGGTAGTATCCAAACCGTTGGATGAAAAATAATGGGTCAATCCAGCCGACAGATCGTGGGGCCCAATTTTCGCGCCGGTCACTTTCATCTGAAGAGCTTCCTCTTCTCTCAAGCAAAGTATCCTTCTGCTCTGCCATTGGGACTGCCACTGTGCGCTTATGGTGGGCCTGCGATTACGTGATCGTCGCCGACAACCTCCTTCTCTGTCGTTGGTGGTGGGCCCGTGTCATCAAATTAATATATTTTTTAAATAATAATCAGAAGATTATCCATAAAAATTAATTAATTATTTCAAAATAACTTCTAATAATTAGCAAACTAAATAGACTTCTAAGCTTATGATCCAACTCAATCCGTACAAATCCATCACTTCGTGGAATAACAAATTCGAAATAAGATAATGTATCGAGCTGAAAAAATAAACGAGCTTTCTAGTCAATGAATTAATATAATTAATATTTTAATGATTTTTAAGAGTAAGATTACGACATTTTTTGGGATAGGTTAATCCGTTAATGAATTACAAAAATACTATAAAAAATTATCACTCATAAACTTCCAAAATCATTTACATTTAACTTTAATGCATCATTAATATAATGATTTTATACTTAACCCCTTAACCTTAAAAAACAGATGTACAACCATTATATTTGATATTTACAAATTACAAAAATAACGTCTAAGTTATCAAATCACTAATGGAAAAATGAACGAAAAACTGATATTGTACACTTTAAACTAGACAATAAGTTGTCAAATCACTAATGGAAAAATTAAGGAAAAACTGATATTGTACACTTAAAACTACACAATTAAATATTGAGAATCGTTTTTACACTATTTTGATGTTATTTACGGCTATATCCATTCTTGAAGTGTGAAAACAGATAAAAAAAGTCAGTGACCAGAGAAAAGGTGCATTGTCTTACAGTTTTGTAGGTCATGAACACAAGAATAGAAGTTTATTTGAACATCTTATCTTGCCATGGAGATCAATGAGAAGAGGATTCACATGTTCCTGTAAACTGAACTTCAAGATTCAATTGATCAAGAGTGTACGGTGACTTTTAAAATATTAGGTAAAATCAAATACTAACGATATTCCTACTCTTATAAAATAGAATATTTCTAGTTTAATATCCGACACTTAAACTTTAACATCTACATACCATCGCTTTAAGAACTAAGAATCATGATGAGAATTTATAATTGACACCAATCAGCAAGTTCAGTTATGAACATGATTTTTACCTTGTTCCTTGTTCATCAGCTATATGAATAAGTATAATCCGATTTATTCCCTCGGACGGGGAGACTGAAATACCATATCTTAAGGTCAGAATTAGCATTCAGAAGTAAATAGCTTGGCTTCAAGTAACTGTGGACAATATCATATCAATATAAGTATATTACACCTTGGAAAATTAAAAAACATGAAACTAATGACATCCTGTAAAACATAAATAAGCCCTTTCATTACTAAAATAAATGTTACCTCACAGTGTTCCTTTGATAACTCCTGGTCCATCCAAATAATCTGGTGCATGCCATTCAAAGCATTCTTCTTCTTTGCTTAAATGCATTCATTTGATACCGGATTATCACGGGGTATAATTTCTTCCTTGCTTGTTGATGATGTAAATCTGCGTTTGTATGTTTGTAATAAAATAGTTTTGGGGAGGAATAAATTGTATGAAGAAGCATCTTGCAAGTGAAATTGGTGATATATGTAGATTGAAATGAAACATGCGTTGGCTGAAGTTATTGACAGAAGGAACATGATCATTAGAGAACACAATGAACTCATGAGTGATTTTATTCGGGAGAATCATTTCTTCCTCATCTAATAAGAATATGTTAGTAAATTTGCAGTTAAAAACCATAGAAGAGTCTACTTAATGGACGAGAATGCATTGAAAATTATCGATCATATCCATTAGAGGAAGCAATATGCATTCTTAATCTGAAGATGAATTGGATTTCATCATGGCAACTTGATGCAATGAAATACAAATAACCTTTGGAAACGGATGTTCAAAAGTATCAACTTGATCTAAAACCTCATACTCAAAACTATCCCTCAGTCCAATAACTCAAATCCATGAAACTTGCACACTCATAATTGGAGCGAGTAAATTACGAAATAAAAATTCACAAAACCAACTGTTAACGGTGAACAGAATTCGCACACAGAGAGGAAATCCGAGATTAAAACTAAGAAAACTTGTGAAGTAGAAAACTTTTTGTATGATTCACAATGCCTTATAAACAAAATCGCTTACTCCGATATTGATACAGTGGCAGGCCGCCGGCGATTGGACGCCGGATTCTTCGAGGAGGTGGAAGTTCAATTCCAATCAATTGAGGAAAGTTTAGTATAGAAATGGAAAATATCTTTTTAGCCCCTGCATTTACGCGAATAGAAAATTAGAATTTTCTTTTTAGCCCCTGCATTTACGCGAATTTGATGGAGGGGGTTTGGTAGATCTGAATCCGATCCGAATAAAACCATATAAATTTGGACCCACGGTTCAAACTTAGCCCTTCCTCTCCTTCTAGCCCAGCCACACTCTCAGAACGCGCATACTTTTGTGGCTCTCTTTCTCTGAATCTGCATCTTCATTTAAAGGCGGTTTCCTTCTCATCGATCCGATCGTTTACTGTAAGCACTCGATGCTCCAATCTGGATCTTCAAGGAAATACCTGTTTTATCAAACCTGCACCGACTGTTTTTTCTCCAATTTTTTGTCTTTGTGGAATGATTTGATAAATTAGATCATTAATCTGAGTATTTAGAATGATATACTTGGTTTCATACTAGCTTCGATTCACTGTTGATTTTTTATAATTCAGTGTTGTATGCTCGATTTTATGGGTGAATACATGTTAATTATATGTTAGGAACGAAGGAGATTCGTTATTTGACTTTTTATTGTCTCTCTGCGGCGAGTTTTGTGATTCTATTAATTCAGGTCATTGGGACTATGGCTCTCAAAGCTCCTTTCTATTACCATATATCAATGGGTTTATAATTTATAGATTTATTTTTGAATTATTGGTTTTCATACTTAATCTAGCCATTTTCATTGTTTCATCTTAGTGCAACCTGATTTTATCTGGTAGTGATTTTCAGTACACCATTGTTGCATTTATGGGATTAGCAGTATTGTATTTCTTGATATTATAGATTTTAAAGGTAACAATGAGCGACAAAGGAGAAAAGACATGCCCTCTCTGTGCCGAGGAGATGGATTTAACTGATCAGCAGTTGAAACCATGCAAGTGCGGCTATGAGGTATACTATGTCATACATTTTTAATTTATTTATCATGTCTTGAGTGCTGTGGAAACTCAAAAAAGTAATTCATTTTGCCCTTTTTATAAATGTACTTCAATTCCAGTTGCATAATTTACTCAGTGAAAATTCATAATCTACATTGTTTATTGGAACTCTCTCAGGTGATATTTTCTCTTCAATCTTTCAACATGACAAGCACATTATTTGGATGTTATGTCTGGATTCTATGTGATCTTTATTTCACATGATACTTATATTTGGGTGTTATACAATGTCAAACGAACTGTTTGTGCCAAATCTTTATTAAAAAACAATTCAGTTTATTGAGATGACTGTCTTTCAGCACGCTGATCTACATGCATCACCCGTTACTGTTTTTTACCACCCGTTTTAATTCCTTTGTCTATTAATTTACTACTAGTGAACGTTTTATTATATAGAGATTTTAATCTTTCCAAAACAATTGTCCAGATTTGTATCTGGTGTTGGCATCATATTATGGAGATGGCAGAGAAAGATGAGACTCAAGGGCGTTGTCCAGCCTGTCGCACTGCCTACAACAAAGAAAAGGTTGTTGGGATGGCATCAAAATGCGAAAGGTGTTTTTGGACTCCCTAAGTAGAATTCTGCATTTTCATTAGTAATATATTAATGCTCTACGCCATATTTTTGTATGTAACAGATTAGTTACAGAAATGAATGTGGAGAAAAAGCTCAAGTCTCAAAAGGGAAAGAGCAAAATCTTTGATGGGAGGAAGCAACTTGATAGTGTACGAGTTATCCAGAGAAATCTTGTTTATGTAGTTGGCTTGCCATTTCATCTTGCAGACGAAGATGTAATACCTTGCTCCACTTCCTTTCTCTCTCTGTGTCTTTTTTTCTAATTTTTGTTTAGTTTATTCATTAATTTATTTGGTTGAACAGATTCTTCAGCGAAGAGAATATTTTGCTCAGTATGGAAAAGTGCTGAAGGTGTCAATATCACGCACAACAACTGGTGCTATACAACATTCTCCAAATAATACATGCAGTGTGTATGCCTCAAGTTCTCGTTTTCAGATACTAATATTTGTAGGATTTTGTTCTCTGTTGATGATTTCTTTTTTATCCTTTTGGCATGAAAGGGATTCTGACTTCATGAAAATCTATTTTATTGACTTGATGTTCCCGTGAAGGGTATTTTCTGAAATACTTCAACCCAAAGGGATAGAACAGTCAATCTTTCTTGGCCAAGCTGTTTCAGGATGCTTTTCTTTATTTTCAGTATTACATTATATATCCCAAGCATCATCAGAACTGGAAACTTGGCTAACAGTGATTGTATATAGTAGAATTTATATTTTGAGCAGTCTGAGTAACACCTTTGCGATGAATATGAATTTGTTGTAAGCAATTGTATTTTACTTGAGTAGTTTGTATAAAGTATAATAACTGTTTACGTGTTTGCATTTTTAGATATATAACATATTCAAAGGTAGAGGAAGCACTCCGGTGTATTCATATGGTTCATGGTTTTGTTTTGGATGGTCATCGTTTGAGGTGAGCCATGATGAGTTTCTCATTTTGATATTTTCAAGGCATTAAAGTTTTTTAAACCATTCAAACAGGGCCTGCTTTGGAACTACAAAATATTGCCATGCATGGTTAAAAAATTTGGTATGATAGCTTGAAGTTCCAAAATAGATTTGTATATGCATCATTATCTGTTATGAAGACTTTGTTTCTGAATCAGCCTTGCAGCAACCCCGATTGCCTATATCTTCACGAAACTGGATCCCAGGAAGATAGCTTTAGTAAGGATGAAATTATAACGGCTTACACTAGGTATTACCATATCTGAATTTCTCTTATACATATCGATCTATGCATTTTTGATAGAGCGTGATCTTTCAATGCTTTATGCGATTGCCTTGGTAGGCACTTGAGTGTTTTATTTTATTTTGGCTGCCAATGTACCTTGTTATGTACCCTATTCTTGATGCCCAGGGTCGCAATACAGTTCTTAATTTTTCCAATGATGATTTCATGTTGGTCTACTTTATTTGTTTGAGATATGTAAAACTTGAGCATGACAATTGATACTTAATTTGCCCGGTAATCTAATTTTCTTTGGGGAGTGTATTACTTGACATGCACTATGGTGATTAATACAGTGTCAAGCATGGATTTTCCCTTATATATATGTCTTCCAAATATAAATTTTCTCTGAGGTACATGCTATCACTTTTGATTATGATTTAAAACATAAAATGCTTGCATGTTTTAGCCTAGATATCTCGAACACTTGGTTTGTTTAATTTGGAGATATCTGGTAACTTTTATCTGACCTTGTGTGCTACATTCCCAACATCTGATTCAATGTAACTTTGAAGGAATGGGGTTCAACAATTCACTGACGCCACATGTAGTAGTCAGCGACGCTCAGGGAGTGTATTACCTTCACCTACAGAAGATCATTCTGATAATGGTGCAACTTTTCTTGTAAAGCCTACTGTCAAAGCTCCTGAAAGTGATCATGTAAGCATCAGAAGAGTTCTCTTGTTCTTAGAACTTTTTACCGATTATAAGCTACCTTGCATGATATGCTTATCATACAATGAACGTATCTGGTAGTTATTTTCTGATAACATATTGCATTCTGCTTACACAGTGCTTATGTGTATGTTGTTTACTCATCAGAATTTAAATGGTGCTAAAGCTTCTCCACCTGATACTAACCCTAGCTCTTCCCCCGTCCCCAATGCATCATCATGGTGGGCCACTCTGTTCCTATTACCTTGTGTTTTTTATGTTGCTCCTGTATTGTAATATTTGATTTCCTGGTACAGGGTAACTCGTTCACCCAGCTGTCAAACTTCTGAGACAGCTACTCGGGTTAATGGAACACTAGCTCAGGAACCTTATGTGCATGATGGTCTGAGATCATTTTCTAAGGCAAGTATAAGTGTGAATACTTCTTCATTTATGGGAGATGAGATGGTTCATAATGGAAACCAATCTATTTCTCAAGATCCAAATCCGATGGAAAGTTCTGAACCCACAAAAGTTGGGTCAAAGAAAGATGGGAGAGCTAGTTTTGCTGGAACTTCAGTATCCTCTCTTCCTATTTCCCAGTTCACCTCAAGTGTGAGACTGACTAATTTACCAACCACCGTTCCGTCATCAAAAACTTATGATCTCAGTGAACCTGGAAATGATTTTGTTGGTGGAGATGGGAACATTGAGTATAATTGCTCAGCCATCTTATCAAATATTCATGCAGATCAAAAGCCTCAAAATGGATATATTGAGCACATTGGAAACTCAGTGATTGGTCAGAAATCTGACGGAGTTGTAAATGCAATAGAGGTACATAGTACGAGCTTGCTACCTAGTTTTCATTCAGGGTTGCAGACTCAACAGTCACATGGCATCTTGCAGCAAAAGGAAAGCGATACTGATACATTTTCTCTGCGAAATGAAAGAGTTGATGGTCCAGAGATCAACGTGAGTAGAGTGCCTGATATTTCTCAGGCATCAATATTTGCAAAGCATTCCTCCATTCCTCTTCAGAAAAATAATGTTGAAAGGTCAATCCTTGACAATCTTGATAGGCAAATTGTAGATAGGAGCAATATGATATTTTCAACTTCGAATTTTCCCGATAGACATCCTGAGAATATTTTAAATTCTCAGGAGTGTGGTGATGCCGTATATTCTGAACTTTCTCTTGGCATGGATACAAAGTCTTTGCTTAGTAGATATAAAGGTGAGGCGGGGAGATTCGCTTCTGATCTTGGGGAGAGCAGTAGCATATCAAATATGTTAACTTCTGACTTTGATCCCTGGAATGAGTCTTGTGTTTCAAGTCTAGACCTGGCTAAGATGTTTATTGATGAGAAAAAACAAGCATATACAGGAGTTATAGGTTCTCGGAAGCTTCATAATTCCTCTCAATCACGGTTTGCATTTGCTAGGGATGAGGATCTGAGTAGCCAAGCACCCGATTTTGGACAATTCAGTGAAGATGCCTTCAAGCAGCATTTATTTGTGGACAGCCTCTTGAACAACAATAGTTTGCAGGCAGACAAATCTGTTAATCAAAACCATTTACCAGTCATCAGTAGTATGGAGCCTGATATATTTACCAACGTTCATCCCCAAATCACTTCTAGCAAGCTTCCAGGTCAGTTTCTATTCCTCTCTGGCTTTGAATTATGTTTCAAGGTCCACGTATTCTAAATTAAACCTGTTTTTTATGTAACTTAATCATACTTCTCACGGAATCTCGATTTTTCGAAACAGTTTCCAGATCTCAGATATCTGCACCTCCTGGCTTTTCAGTCCCCAGTAGGTTGCCTCCACCTGGATTTTCTTCCATTGGAACAGAGCACAATATACTTGGATCCTTTACTGGTTAGCTTATTACATAATAAAATTTTCTAGTGATGAAATTGAATTTACATCACTATTTACTTGCGTATTTTCAGGTAGCCATTCACCGGATGCTTCGTTTTCTATGAGAAATCAGTATCAGTTTCCATTGAGCAGTAATAATGCTTACGTAAACGGTGATGTTGAGTTTATTGATCCTGCAATTTTGACTGTTGGTAAAGGTACACTTGCTACTAACAATAATAGAATTGGCATTGATACAAGATCTAGCTTTCCACCTCAGTTTGGTTATTCTGATCCGAGGGTGCAGAGATCTCCTTACGACAACCGTCGATATACCGATATTCAGGATACCAACATGTCCAGTCTAGGTGGTAATGCTTATGGGATTCCTTCCAGAATGTTGGATCAAAAGCTATACAGCAACAATGTCTCATCACACTTTTCCACTCCCCAGTCTATAAATGGATTACATTGGGATAATTGGAATGGGAGGAACAATTTGGATATGCCGGAGCTGATAAGAACCGATAGGTTCGGGTTTAATGGTTTGTATCCTGGTCACGATGATTCCAAGATGCGAATTCCCAGCCCCAGCTCAGACACTATATATAATGGGATCTATCGATTTTAGTGTTTATTTGACCAACAGGTACACACTATCAAGCAAATGAAAGTTTGAACCAGAGAAATTACATGCTACAAGGTGAAAGATTACTCGAATGTGCACTGAGTAATCAGTCGTTCTCTTTTTGTGTGCAAACAAAAGCATTTGTTAAATAATCTTGTGCTTATATTATAAGTAGGCATGTACATGAAATGCTGGAAGGGAAAGAGGGGGGAGGGAGGCATATAGAAAATGGCTTCATTTGTATCTGCTATGAACATACAAAATGTTTTTTATTCATACATTCAAAATATAAAATCAAGTGTTTATTGAACCTTTTTGAATGGCCTTATATATCCTACATATTTTTTATTAGGAAAGATTCAAGAAGCTTTAGAATTATAGTCTTGGTCTTGGTATTGCTGTCTGGTTGTCGTCAAATACAATCAGCACCTTTCCTATTACCTTCCTCTCCTTGAGCGCAGCAAAAGCAAGATTTGCCTGCAAAAACAAAAATGTACATTTCCGTGCACATTCACAGCATATTGACTCATATACTTTAAAAAATTTCAAATCATGCATAAATTTTATAATTGCATATTTGACCACGGGAGTTCTAAAACCGTTCAAATTTGGCACTAACCTCCATTAATATTTTAAATGCATCACTAATAAATTTAGAGTATACCTCTAAACTTTGATAATTACAAAAATAACACATTGAATTCTCAAAACTGCTCGAGAAAATGGACAAAAAACGATTTCCACTCGAGGGTAATTCTTAAACGGATTTAAAATTATGTATGATAAATACGTAATTTCTAAAATTTGAAGACATCATTTTTATAGTAATTTGAACTTAAGGTTGTAAAGAGTGTTTTTTCTCACCTCATGGATTGTAAATGTTTGAGAAATGTTGACTGAAATTAAGCCTCTAGACATCCATGAGACCAACTCTTTCAATGAATCTTCCATAACGTGTGGTAGATGTATTTTATAACTTCCCCAGTACAACCCATGAATTGTCCAATTCTGCACAAATACATAAACACAAACTATTACATTTCAAGAGTCTCGTCAATTTCATGTGCACAAATATAAGATATAACAAGTAAGAGATTTAATTAAACAAGTTAATCATAAATACCGAACGAGATAATTATTTCATATTTCAATAGTAAACAATGAATTTTAGCACCTTAACAAGAGCAATAGTTGATGGGATAATAGGTCAATAAAAAATGTACAAATATAACGTATAAGAAGCAAGAGACTTGAACAAGTTAATCATGAATACCTCTTATAAATCAATTTGAACCACTTCGGAACTCACATCTGATGTGAGATAACTATTTCATATTTCAGTAGAAAAGGATGAATTTGAGTACCTTAACAAGAGCAATATTTGCTGGTATAACAGGTACATCTCCACTTGCAAATCCAATGACTAATATCTGTGCTCCCCATTTCAGTAACTTTAAAGCTTCTTTCGTGAGTTTCCCTCCAACTGGATCATATAAAACATCAACCCCTTTCAGATTTGATCGCTTTAAGAATCCCTTTACACTTTCAATTACATTTTCCTTGCTTGAATCCACAGCATGATCAACACCTAATGACTTAAGAAATTCTATCTTTTCTTCACCTCTGCAATTATGGGAGTAAGCTAAAGTAGCATTATTCGTCGTTAGTAACAGAACAATAGAGCCATAGTTGAGTAATGTAAACCTAGCAATAGCTATAACAATAGCACCAGATAAAGTAGCATTATTCGTTAGTAACAGAACAATAGAGCCATAGTTGAGTAATGTAAACCTAGCAATAGCTATAACAATAGCACCAGATAAAGTAGCATTATTCGTTAGTAACAGAACAATAGAGCCATAGTTGAGTAATGTAAACCTAGCAATAGCTATAACAATAGCACCAGATAAAGTAGCATTATTCGTTAGTAACAGAACAATAGAGCCATAGTTGAGTAATGTAAACCTAGCAATAGCTATAACAATAGCACCAGATAAAGTAGCATTATTCGTTAGTAACAGAACAATAGAGCCATAGTTGAGTAATGTAAACCTAGCAATAGCTATAACAATAGCACCAGATAAAGTAGCATTATTCGTTAGTAACAGAACAATAGAGCCATAGTTGAGTAATGTAAACCTAGCAATAGCTATAACAATAGCACCAGATAAAGTAGCATTATTCGTTAGTAACAGAACAATAGAGCCATAGTTGAGTAATGTAAACCTAGCAATAGCTATAACAATAGCACCAGATAAAGTAGCATTATTCGTTAGTAACAGAACAATAGAGCCATAGTTGAGTAATGTAAACCTAGCAATAGCTATAACAATAGCACCAATGGCCCTGCCTATTTGTACAGCTGATACACCAACTCCACCACCCGCACCAAGAACAAGTAATACCTGTAACTTCATCATCAATCACTTTTTTCCATTGCAGTAATTCGAGAAACCTTCGATTTTACAGAGTAAAATGGAAAGAAAAAGCATTGGTTTACCTGTCCAGCAGAGAGTTGCGCCCTATGAACAAGAGCAATATGTGATGTACCATATGCAATAGGAAGTGCACCGGCTGCTACCAAATCACATCCTTCCGGAAGATGATATCTGCGATATTAATTAACCTCACAGGCTAAGAATTTAATGATTTTTTAATGAACGGACTTACAAGTCGGATTCATCAGATACGATGAATTGAGCGTATGATCCGATCGAAGCAACGGAGAAAACAGCGTCACCGACTTTGAAATTAGTAACGTCGGGTCCTATAGCGTCAACTGTGCCGGAGTAATCGGATCCAGGAATAAACGGTAGAGGCGGTTTCTCTTGGTACTTGCCGGTGATTTGAAGGAAATTGGCGAAGTTGAGGCTTGTAGCTTTCACTCGAACACGGACAGCGGTCGGCGAGTTGAGATGTGGAATCGGGTAAAACCTAGAGACAATGAGAGCCGATCCCTCCGCCTCGTCTAACGGTGCCGTCGGGTCGCCGAGATTCCGGCAGATGAGTGCTTCCATTTTCGCACACCGATGAAGATGGGTTACAAGTTTTCTTTGAGAAAAATTAAAATGTCATAATTTGTTTTGTTTCAAAATAAATTATAATTTCCTATAACACATTCCACATGGCACTAGGTTAAGTATGATACAAAATATCATTAGGTTTCTTTAATATTATACCAAATATGATATTCTCATTTTTTTTATATATAAAAATATATTAATGTTTTTATATAAATTATAATTATGATAATATTACAAAACTCGTATTATCACGTAATATTATAATTATAATTAATGTAATAACGTAATATTACAAAACATATTTAAAAATTCACAATCATTTCACATAATTAAATTCGTATTATCATCTATTGTAACCAATGTTTTCATACCGATCTAGCGTATCGTTTCGATCCAGACTGATACGACCGGTATAATGAAATTTTTTTTTCTGATCGACCCGAAAAATCCGGGTTATGACCCGAAAATCCGGTACAGGTCGAAATACCGGTGCCGCCCAGTTTTTGCCAATATGAAAACATGGCTTGTACCACAATCTATTTCAAATTTATTCACATTTGAAATGAAAAGCATGCATCTCAACCTTCACATATGGGATGCAAACAAAAGAATCATCAATTGAGACGTAGTGCACTATCAAAAGCTTCACCCAATGTTACCACGATTTGTGACACGACACGATTTGCGATTCGTAGTGCGTAATTTTTTAGAGAATCCGAGAAGATTCGTTAAGGATTCGTTAATTTTATATTTATAATAATTATTTTAGTTATATAATTTATAATTTTTTATAAGTAAAAATAATCATAATTATTAATAAAATATATTTTAATTATTTTCAAATTATAAATATAAGATATAATAAATAATTAATCATCAAAATAAAAAACTAAAAATTGGTTAAAATTTAAAATTAATCAAATAATTAAAAATCGATAATAATTACGTAACTTAGCAAATTTATGATATAATAATTTATATTTTTTATTTATTTTTTATTTTTTTCAATTTTATCTTCTAAAAAAATCCGTTCAAAAAAAAAAAAATCCGATTCGAGAATCAGGAGAGAATCGTGAATCCGAGAGAATACGATTTATAAATTTTTGNAGCATATCAAATATGTTAACTTCTGACTTTGATCCCTGGAATGAGTCTTGTGTTTCAAGTCTAGACCTGGCTAAGATGTTTATTGATGAGAAAAAACAAGCATATACAGGAGTTATAGGTTCTCGGAAGCTTCATAATTCCTCTCAATCACGGTTTGCATTTGCTAGGGACGAGGATCTGAGTAGCCAAGCACCCGATTTTGGACAATTCAGTGAAGATGCCTTCAAGCAGCATTTATTTGTGGACAGCCTCTTGAACAACAATAGTTTGCAGGCAGACAAATCTGTTAATCAAAACCATTTACCAGTCATCAGTAGTATGGAGCCTGATATATTTACCAACGTTCATCCCCAAATCACTTCTAGCAAGCTTCCAGGTCAGTTTCTATTCCTCTCTGGCTTTGAATTATGTTTCAAGGTCCACATATTCTAAATTAAACCTGTTTTTTATGTTACTTAATCATACTTCTCACGGAATCTCGATTTTTCGAAACAGTTTCCAGATCTCAGATATCCGCACCTCCTGGCTTTTCAGTCCCTAGTAGGTTGCCTCCACCTGGATTTTCTTCCATTGGAACAGAGCACAACATACTTGGATCCTTTACTGGTTAGCTTATTACATAATAAAATTTTCTAGTGATGAAATTGAACTACATTCTTTTATTCACTATTTACATGCGCATTTTCAGGTGGCCATTCACCGGATGCTTCGTTTTCTATGAGAAATCAGTATCAGTTTCCATTGAACAGTAATAATGCTTACGTAAACGGTGATGTTGAGTTTATTGATCCTGCAATTTTGACTGTTGGTAAAGGTACACTTGCTACTAACAATAATAGCATTGGCATTGATACAAGATCTAGCTTTCCACCTCAGTTTGGTTACTCTGATCCGAGGGTCCAGAGATCTCCTTACGACAACCGTCGATATACCGATATTCGGGATACCAACATATCCAGTCTAGGTGGTAATGCTTATGGAATTCCTTCCAGAATGTTGGATCAAAAGCTATACAGCAACAATGTCTCATCACACTTTTCCACTCCCCAGTCTATAAATGGATTACATTGGGATAATTGGAATGGGAGGAACAATTTGGATATGCCGGAGCTGATAAGAACCGATAGGTTCGGGTTTAATGGTTTGTATCCTGGTCACGATGATTCGAAGATGCGAATTCCAAGCCCCAGCTCAGACACTATATATAATGGGATCTATCGATTTTAGTGTTTATTTGATCAACAGGTACACACTATCAAGCAAATGAAAGTTTGAACCAAAGAAATTACATGCTACAAGGTGAAAGATTACTCGAATGTGCACTGAGTAATCAGTCGTTCTCTTTTTGTGTGCAAACAAAAGCATTTTTCAAATAATCTTGTGCTTATAGTATAAGTAAGCATGTACATGAAATGCTGGAAGGGAAAGAGGGGGGAGGGAGGCATATAGAAAATGGCTTCATTTGTATCTGCTATGAACATAAAAAATGTTTTTTATTCATACATTCAAAATATAAAATCAAGTGTTTATTGAACCTTTTTGAATGGCCTTATATATCCTACATATTTTTTATTAGGAAAGATTCAAGAAGCTTTAGAATTATAGTCTTGGTCTTGGTATTGCTGTCTGGTTGTCGTCAAATACAATCAGCACCTTTCCTATTACCTTCCTCTCCTTGAGCGTAGCAAAAGCAAGATTTGCCTGCAAAAACAAAAATGTACATTTCCGTGCACATTCACAGCATATTGACTCATAAACTTTAAAAAATTTCAAATCATGCATATTGACCACGGGAGATCTAAAACCGTTCAAATTTGGCACTAACCTCCATTAATATTTTAAATGCATCCCTAATAATTTTAGAGTATACCTCTAAACTTTGATAATTACAAAAATAACACATTGAATTCTCAAAACTGCTCGAGAAAATGGACAAAAAACGATTTCCACTCGAGGGTAATTCTTAAACGGATTTAAAATTATGTATGATAAATACGTAATTTCTAAAATTTGAAGACATCATTTTTATACTAATTTGAACTTAGGGTTGTAAAGAGTGTTTTTTCTCACCTCATGGATTGTAAATGTTTGAGAAATGTTAACTGAAATTAAGCCTCTAGACATCCATGAGACCAACTCTTTCAATGAATCTTCCATAACGTGTGGTAGATGTATTTTATAACTTCCCCAGTACAACCCATGAATTGTCCAATTCTGCACAAAATACATAAAACAAACTATTAGCTTTCTAGAGTCTGGTGAATTTAATGCATACAATATACTCGAATATATCGTATAACAAGAAAGTTAATCATGAATACCTCTTATAAACAAATCGAAACCACATCATACTTCCGATGTGAGATAACTATTTCATATTTCAGTAGAAAAGGATGAATTTGAGTACCTTAACAAGAGCAATATTTGCTGGTATAACAGGTACATCTCCACTTGCAAATCCAATGACTAATATCTGTGCTCCCCATTTAAGTAACTTTAAAGCTTCTTTCGTGAGTTTCCCTCCAACTGGATCATATAAAACATCAACCCCTTTCAGATTTGATCGCTTTAAGAATCCCTTTACACTTTCAATTACATTTTCCTTGCTTGAATCCACAGCATGATCAACACCTAATGACTTAAGAAATTCTATCTTTTCTTCACCTCTGCAATTATGGGAGTAAGCTAAAGTAGCATTATTCATCCATCGTTAGTAACAAACAGCAGAGCCATAGTTGAGTAATGTAAACCTAGCAATAGCTATAACAATAGCACCAATGGCCCTGCCTATTTGTACAGCTGATACACCAACTCCACCACCCGCACCAAGAACAAGTAATACCTGTAAGTTCATCATCACTTTTAACTACTTTTTTCCATTGCAGTAATTCAAGAAACCTTCAATTTTACAGAGTCCAATGGATAGAAAAACGCATTGTTGTACCTGTCCAGCAGAGAGTTGTGCCCTATGAACAAGAGCAATATGTGATGTACCATATGCAATAGGAAGTGCACCGGCTGCTACCAAATCACATCCTTCGCGAAGATGATATCTGCGATATTAATTAACCTCACAGGCTAAGAATTTAATGATATGATTTTTTAATGAACGGACTTACAAGTCGGATTCATCAGATACGATGAATTGAGCGTATGATCCGATCGAAGCAACGGACAAAACAGCGTCACCGACTTTGAAATTAGTAACGTCGGGTCCAATAGCGTCAACTGTGCCGGAGTAATCGGATCCAGGAATAAACGGTAGAGGCGGTTTCTCTTGGTACTTGCCGGTGATTTGAAGGAAATTGGCGAAGTTGAGGCTTGTAGCTTTCACTCGAACACGGACAGCGGTCGGCGAGTTGAGATGTGGAATCGGGTAAAACCTAGAGACAATGAGAGCCGATCCCTCCGCCTCGTCTAACGGTGCCGTCGGGTCGCCGAGATTCCGGCAGATGAGTGCTTCCATTTTCGCACACCGATGAAGATGGGTGACAAGTTTTCTTAGAGAAAAATTAAAATGTCATAATTTGTTTTGTTTCAAAATAAATTATTATTTCCTATAACACATTCCACATGGCACTAGGTTAAGTATGATACAAAATATCATTAGGTTTCTTTGATATTATACCAAATATGATATTCTAATTTTTTATATATATATAAAAATATTAATTATGATAACGTAATTTTACTATACACATTTAAAAATTCATAACCATTTCACCATAATTAAACCCCTATTATCATCTATTGTACCCAATGTTTTCATACCAGTCCGACGTACTGTTTCGGTACAACCGGTATACCAATATTTTTTTATTTTTTTTCCTGATCGACCCGAAAAATCCGGGTTCCAACCCGGAAACCTAGCACCGATCAAAATACCCGTGCCGTCCGCGGTTTTTGCAGATATGAAAACATGGCTTGTACCACAATGTATTTCAAATTTATTCACATTTGAAATGAAAAGCATGCATTTCAACCTTCACATATGGGATGCAAACAAAAGAATTATCAATTGTAAAAATAGAGAATCCTGATAGCATTGGCTTCACCACTTAACTCAAATATGCTTAAACTTTAAAGTTGGCTGACTTATCAAATTGATACTAAAAAATCAAAACTTGCAACTCACAAATCAACTTACAGATTCAATTCCAAATCCTCAGAAGGGCGGGCTGCTGCTGCTTTACCGAAACTAGAATTTAATCACTTGTTTGGGATGTCTTCCTACCTTTCCAAGGGCTTTATCAAGAGCAGATTCAAAATCATCAAAACTGCTCATCTCCATACTGTAAAAATGAGTTGGTTCGGTTCATGGATACTGCTATAAGGGCGAAGATAAAGAGGAAGTGTAGAGATCATACTCGTATCTGAGTTCCCCTCTGCCAACTAGAGTTAAAAGGTGGTCTATCATGTATCTGCACTCTTCTGATTTTTCTGAACTTAACCATTTCTGCAACCAGAATCCTCTCAAAGACACACCCTGGAACATAGATTCAGAGTTTTTTCCCAGTTTTTGGTTGAGTTAATGAAGAAATGTGATATTTGATGAACGAACCTTGAATATAAAAGACGAGGTGTTGATGGTTATAGGCTTTTTAGACATTCCACCATACGTAACCATGGTTCCACCATGCCTGGATTAACGTTATCTCAGTAAATTATTAACAGATGTGGCAAATTGTTTAATCTTACCTTAGGAACTTGCAAACCAAAGAGGCAGCATTTCCACCGACGCAGTTGAATCCCAATGCAGGTTCTGGAACATTAACCTATGCAAGCATGGAGTTATAAACAAATTGAAAACAAGTCTCTCTATATTTGAAAACAAGGAGTGGTTATTTAAAACGTGAATTCAGGAATCAGACGAAACACGCAAGGTACTCGAAAGGAATACCAGCAAGTTTTTCAAGTTTTTAACTTGCAGTTGACTTTCACTATAAACTTCATCCGCACCAAGTTCCTTGAGCTTCTGTTTTACTTCATCAGATCTTGCCCTGAAACCACACAGAGGTTAAATTCTGACACAAAAACATTTAGCATTTAACATTACACAATGTTGTTGACTAAATTTGTATAAGCCACAAATAAATAGTCAAACGAATTGGTGATATGTTTGAAAGTGTACATTGGAAACTCCCAAAAGCTATTTTGAACACACAACCACACGGAAATTCGAGGGCTACATAACGTGAAAAATAAGAGTGCACCTGTCCCTAATAATGTTAATAGAGTGGATGCCTCGAACCTTTGCAAGCTGAATGAGACACTGCCCAACAATACTTGTGGAACCATTCTGAACAAATGCATCACCTATCCCAATTGACTTGAGTTCAGAATCAGACTAAGCTTTAAAGTATTGATCACTAAATAGAGGGTACCTGATTTTAGATCTACAAAATCCTCAAGCATCCTTAAAGCAGTCAAGGGATTTACAGTTATAGTGGCAGAGTACTCAATGGGGATGCTTTCATCAACTTTATGCCAGAGACTTTGCTCTTTAACCACGTATGTTTGCCATGTACCTGGTCCAAGCGAAACGAAAGACCAGAAAGCCATGTAATATCATTTAGAAGTCAACTTCCTGTTCTACTGAAAAGTTTGCACTCGAAAATCACAATGAATCCCAAGGAAATTACACTACATAACAGGAATAAAGAATTCCCATGAAAAACCTATGATCAAGAAACAAAAAGCGAATCCGTATATAATTCTTAGTGTATCCATTGGCTCATGTGAGAATCTCTAAAATTAACTCAATCCATTAAAATCTGAGAATAACCGTGAACGATCTATGTGTCAATCGTGCAATTACTTTCAGGAAGCATATTTTATAACAACACTCTTTACCGAAAGCAATCAAAGGCTGAAGATAAATGACAAGAAAATATCAGTTTGGATTCATTGTTTCCTGAAATTTGATTAGGTGCATGGATCTCTACCTGAAGAAGGTGGAGAAGGAATGACCCAGTCACCGGGGCAAAGACCCTGAACTGCAGAGCCTACAGAATGTATCTCGCCTACCCCCTCATATCCGCCTACCGCTGGGACTGGAGGTCTCACAGGATAAACTCCTGCATTATACTTCTTCAGAACCACAATTTTACTTCGGAGTGAACTGATCGAGAAGACCAATAAAAATATAGGAAAATAAATTATAAATGAGTGCAAACCGAACACAGGAAACAGTAAAATCGGCGAAATCACTTGCGTAGGTGAAGCGATCGAAAAATCGAGAGCTTAAGTCAACCTTCAATTCTGTTGATATCGGAAGGATTGATAGGAGCTGCAAGCATCCTCACACACACATCGGATTCTGTAATCGGAACTGGAGGTAGCTCCTTCACTTTGCAGACTACATCAGGGGCACCATGCTCATCGTACACTACAGCCCTAGACGGCGGCGACATGGAGGAGGAAAATGATCGCACAATTTGCTTATGAAAGCGGAATACTGACCACGATGTCGTGTACGACGACGCCCCCCCTGGCCGTAGAATCGTAGCTTTCAGCACAGCGAGCCTCGGTGTTCCCATTTTTCCGACTACAAAGTTACAATTCGCATTCAAGTATATAATATTGGGAGAAAATGGGGCATTTGTTAAGGAAAATTTGCACCAAATCACAAATTAGATTCTCTATAGTTTTGAACATCAAATTTAATTCTCAAAATTTCACATTTTGACAAATTTGGTACAAAAATTTGGTTAATTTGGTAAATTGAATCCCCAAAATTTAACATTTTGGTAAAATCGATCCACAAATTTTGATATTAGCAATATCAATCCCCAAAGTTTACACCTACTAACAAATCTAGTTTTCGAAGTTTCAAAAATTCGACAAAATTGATCTCCAATTAATCTAACGGCATTAGTTTTACCGTTAGGATCTAAACCAGTTTCCGGGTGCGACCCAAAAGATTTAATGAATTTTTTAAAAAAAATAAAATTTTAAAAAATATTTATTTTAAAAAAAAACAACTTATTTTTTTAAAAAAAACATAAATTCGTATATCCGATACCGAGTTTTTCCGCAACAGACCCCAAAATTTTAAAATTAATTTTTTTTTTATTTTTTCCCTAAAATTAATTTTTTGTATAGGTATACCAGCCTTAATAATCATACCGAACCGGAACGGAATTCCGAACATGTATATCGCTCATTACGGAAAAAATAGGGCGGACCTGATATTTTAAACGGTATTAAAATGTTTTTGTCAAAATATAAATTGTCGAAAATTACCAAAATAAATTTCGGGAAACCATTATATCGAACTTCGACAAATATATATCATCGAACATTAATAAAATTTAATTGTTGGTATTCGTAATACAAATTGGTATAGTTGTATTATGTTCGGTCGAAAATTACAAATCGGATATAACTCACAATCTTCCCGAAAAAGTCAATATTTTGAACATCAATTTCGTATCATTCGTGTTCAAAAATCAATTTTCATACTTATCCGTATATACTTTCATCAATTTTATTATCGTGAAAATCATATGCATATATACCAGTTTTCAAAAATATAATTTTATTTTGTTGGGGACCATATCTAACAAATTATATAAAATTTTGGGACCAAATTAGACATTCAAAAGTTTGGGGACTAAATATGTCACGTTTTGCAAACTTTGGAGATCATTAACACCGTTAGGTACTAAATTTGTCAAAATCTCAAACTTTGATGACCAAATTTGCATAATATTACTTTGATGATCAATTATTCCACACACACAAAATTTTGGGGACTGGTTTTGCCAAAAAAAAATAATTTGGGAACTGGTTTTGTCATTTTAAAACTTCGCGGACTGATTTTATCAAAATGTACCAAATTTGGAAACAAAATTTGTCAAAACTCGAAACTTTAGGAATCAAATTTGTCTTTCATCCTAATATTGGATTACTATTCGGCCCGTACTCTTTTTTGGGCCAGGCTCACAAACAAGAAACTTATAATTGGATTATCAATATAATTCACAAATTAATTAATTTACTATTAATCACATGTGTTTTCTTAAACTTTTGTTTAAATCGTGAAAATTATTATTATATTTGATATTTATTTTTAAATATAAAATAAATTAATAATATTTTAAAATAAAATATATTATAGCATTTCCCACGATGTGGGAATTTTGATTTCTGAAATCTGAAGATAAAATTTTTTAAAGGAGATTTTAGTAATTTCAGGTGAGCCTTTGAATCGGACGACTCAGACTCAACCTTGCCCGCGTTCGTCTTCTTCTTCCTCTTTCACCCGATACCAAGAATACAATACAGTCTCTCTCACATACAATTGCACCTTCACCCACACAATATAGCTTCCTGGTTTACTCTTCATATAGCCGCGGCTAGGGTTTTCTCTTTAGGGACAGTTTTTCCTGATCGCCTCCTAAATTTTGTGTTTTTCAGAAACCGGTTAGTGTTCGGCTCTGTTCTTTGTATCGCACGACGAATTTCAGGTATGGTTTGATTTCATCTTGCTCTTTTCTAAAGGCGAAATTGGGTGTTTGTAATATTTATATTTGTGTATTGACGTTCTTGCTTTGCCTTGTGGAAATTTGTCTTGGGTGTATTGTATTCTGAAGTATTGGTGTCGGGCGTCAATTAGGTTTCCGGGATTAATTATGGGAATATATATTTGAAGCGGTTCTAATTACTTTGAATTGGTATGGGCTTTCTGAAATTTCTGGTTTGAATTAGATTCTTTTTCATTTGTGTGACTATTTGATGTTAATGTGGTTTTATTGTTTAGGTTTTTGAAATGAAGTAGATCAGTCGCCGGAATCGGATTAACCTGTGATTTATGTGGATGGTCATTGTTTATTTTGTGGTCCAATGGTGATCGAGAAGAATAGTTCCAAAATAGCTGTAATTGATACTGAGCTCCATTCACCACATAGCAGGGATACTGTCATGTCGAGTGAATATGATGAAGATGCTCAGCAGAAGAACCTTGCCTCTGTTCTTAAATCTGAAGATGATAATGATGATTTTGATGACTCTGAATCTGGGGCTGGATCTGATGATGACTTTGATCTAATAGAATTAGGTGAAAGTGGAGAGGAGTTTTGCCAAAGTGGTGACAAAAAATGCAGTGTTCCTTATGAATTATATGATCTTCCAGGATTGAAGGATGTTCTTTCGTTGGAGGTATGGAATGATGTTCTTACTGAAGATGACAGGCTTAATCTCTCAAAGTATTTACCTGATATGGATCTGGAGAATTATGTACACACTCTAAAACAACTCTTCTCTGGTGATAACTTGCTTTTTGGAAGTCCACTATGTAAATTCTTTGAGATGTTGAAAGGGGGTATGTTTGAGCCAAGAGTTTCACTGTATAGAAAGGGTTTGAATTTTTTCCAGAAGAGACAACATTATCATAACCTCTTCAAGTATCAGAACACCATGGTGAACAATTTGCATCAAATAAGGGATGCATGGCTGAATTGTCGTGGGCACAGTATTGAGGAGAAACTTCACATATGGTACATAATGAAGAGTCAAAGGAATGAAGATATTGAAGCTTTTTTTAGTGACCCTTATGATAAATATGAATCAAGTGATGCTCCATGGAGTAATAGCTTGAAGGATCGAAATCGCCAGTTCTCTTCTTTTCGCATCAAACCTCACTTAGAATTATCTTCCCATAGCCAAAAACCTACACCCGAAGTTGTTTTTAAGCATGGAAAACGAATTTCTAAACGAAATTCAAAGTTTGATACCTTGAAAATTGCACCAGTTAAGGAGATAGATGAATCTGTTCCTTCAACTCTACTTGGAGTTCCAATGAGATCGCATCGTTATGATTCTTCTGAAGCATTGATGCCGAATGAAGGGATTTTAGAGGATGATGAGTCAGAATCAATATTTCATGTGGCTGCAAATAGGGATCAGAATCTTCGTAACATTAGAGCAAAAGCCGAAGAGGATTTGGATAGTTTCTTAGGATCCTCTGGAAAAGTTAATCCTCTAGGTAGGAACAAAACTATTAATAAGTTATCTGACATGACTATGTTAACTGTGAGGCCATCCAGTGGGAGATCTATAAATGGAGGGAAAAATATCAAGCATGAAGAGAATTTTCAGCAAATTGCTCTCGGGAATCAGACGAAACATACTAAGGGTCGTAAGTCTAACGTGTTCTCAAAGGGAAAAGCACATTTTACTGCCAAAAGTAAGAAATGGGACAATGGAAACAAGTTTGTAGGTGGGGTTGACAAGGAGGATATGGATACAATTTTGAGAAATGAGGACACAGAATCAGATTCATCAGAGCATGTGGATGAGAATGGAAGTTCATTGATGAGGCGTAATTGGGCATATGCTACTAGTAGTGTGCCTGAGTCGAGGCATCATCTCAATGTTAAGAAGTTGAAGGTTTCTAATAAAGATAACACAGAGAGTTACTCAAACCTTGATGGATCGGCTCACATGTTGGAAAAAATGAAGTACTTTAATCTAGATGCTGTTGGTGCAAGTGAATCAAATGGTTATCTAGATGCTGATGGCTTTCGTATTCCATCTCGGAAATACTCTACGAACCAACAAAAGAGACGTAAAGGTCCCATTGCTGATGACCCTTCTCTTTCTCATTCTAGTCAAATGCATGAAAGTTTTGAAGAAGAATTCTTCTCGACAAAAGCCTTTGATAACGGCGCTCCCTCAAAGTTGGGGAAGAAAAATCGGAAGGTGGGATATCATCCGGAGGCATCTTTAGTTGGATCCAAAAATCTGATTAAGAAGTGGAAACTTGATCCTCAGGACTTGGAAACTAATGCTAGTGAATTGCAGTTGGAGAATATCAGATCTATAAAGAAACGCGGCAAGTCAAAGATGAATGAAAAAGTATATGTACACGAGAATGGAGTTTCGCATCCTCTCAATATGGAACTGCAAATGGAAATAGAAGACACTGAATCAGTACCCAAACGGCCAAGAAAATCATTTCCTCTCATCACACCAAGTGTTCCCAGTAACTTCTCGTTTTCCATTATACATCTTCTCTCTGCAGTTCGTATGGCGATGGTTACTCTACTTCCAGACGACACACACGGTGTAAAACATACTTGTAAGAATGATTCAGAACATGGTATCAAGGAAGAAGAGCAAGCAAGCAAGCCGGATGGTATTTCTACAAATTTCGATCAAAATTTGGATATCATCACACCTCAAGCTCATGCAAATGTTCCTGCTCTCAGTGTTCAAGAAATCATTAACCGTGTTAAATCTAATCCCGGTGATCCTTCTATCCTTGAAACTCAGGAACCACTCCAGGATTTAATTCGAGGTGTTCTAAAGATATTTTCATCCCGAACTTCTCCTCTAGGAGCAAAAGGATGGAAGCCTCTTGTCACATACGATAAACCGAAAAGGAGTTGGCTATGGATAGGACCAGTCTCAAATAACTCATCTGAATATGAAGAGGTAACATCACCTGATTCATGGGGACTTCCACATAAAATGCTTGTGAAGTTAGTTGACTCATTTGCTAATTGGCTTAAGAACAGTCAAGAAATACTTAAGCAAATAGGGAGTCTCCCCTCTCCACCATTGACATTGATGCAAATCAATTTGGATGAGAAAGAAAGGTTCAAAGACCTGAGAGCTCAGAAGAGTTTGATCACTATAAATCCAAGCTCTGAAGAAGTTAAAGCATATTTCCATAAGGAAGAAGAACTCAGGTATCAAATACCCGATAGAGCATTCTCTTACACAGCTATCGACGGTAAAAAATCGATTGTTGCACCTCTAAGGAGATGCGGTGGAAAACCAACATCAAAAGCTCGAGATCACTTTATGTTGAAGTCAGATAGACCACCACATGTTACAATTCTTTGCTTGGTACGAGATGCTGCTTCTAGATTACCCGGAAGTACAGGTACTCGTTCGGATGTATGTACATTGATTAGAGACTCGAAGTATATAGTCGAAGATGTATCTGATACACAAGTGAATCAAGTAGTCAGTGGAGCTTTGGATCGATTACATTACGAGCGTGATCCTTGTGTTCAATTCGATTCGGAAAGAAAACTATGGGTTTATTTGCATAGAGATAGAGAGGAAGAAGATTTCGAAGACGATGGAACTTCGTCAACGAAGAAATGGAAAAGACAAAAGAAAGAAGGATTGGAGCCTAATTTGATATCTGATCTCAATGCTCCTCAAAACAACTCTGATTACAACACCATCATACCTTTCATATCTAATGAAACAGGTAAGTTGCTTAGCCTTGAGACTTCAGTAAATGAAGATTTTGATGATGACACACTGGTAAATCCAGCACCGCCATGATCGCTGTAAGATTTTGTCTTGAGGTATTCGTTTTTAACAGATGAAGCATTGTTTTATTATATATGTTGCGAGTTTTGTCAATGAAGAAGCATTTTTAGGGTCTTGCAGGAGATGGAAACATCTGTAGAACTAGGGATGTTCACTATTCGGTAAAACCGAAACTGAATGATATTCGGTATCAAATTTTTTGATTTATTTGGTATTCGATTCCATATTTACAGAATGAAGGTAGGTAGAATGATCCTTGGGTGCGTACTTCATACATCATATATAACAAGAATATCTCTAATTAACCTTTCACTTTTAGATTTTAAAAGGGTATGTATACATTTCATAAATATGTAATTACTTTTATTTTTTAAGATATTAAACCAAATATTAATTAATTAAAAATATATTTTATTTGTTGAAGTTTATTTTAAAAATGTGTTTTGATATTTGAATGTTTTAATTATATATATTTTTTGTCAATCAATTTACTATTAATACATAATATGTTTAATTATGATTTACTAACTTTTATGCAATAACGAATAATTTTGGATTTCACCCAAAATTGAAGAACACAACTTCTTTGAAAATAACGGTTATTTTGTAACGCACTTTAATTTTGAATGATACAAATTTCATCATAACATTCTTTTAAAATCAATCGAATTAGGGTCTCAATCATTCTAGTTGTAACGCTGATTTATAATAAAACTGTGAGAATTGAAAAGAATTATTCCACTTCGGAAATAAAATATATATTGTATAATATTACTTTTGTTTAATGTGCATTAAAAATAGAGATAAATGGAACGCACAATTATGTGTGTGAATTGTGTTAAAATATACTAATTTAAAATATGTTTTTCAATTTAAATAAGAAAACAATATTTGTTTCCGCATTTTCCCGCCACAATTATGAACCTTGACGTGCCCAAATCCAACGAATGCCTACTCAATCCGTTTCTTGTAAGTAGACAAATCTACACCGTTCATAGATACAAGATCAACGCTTCAAAACCTTTTCAAGCAAGTCTGCGGATCGGGGTCTTTCCCATTCTATTGACTATTTATACACAATCACCATCACAGAACCGCTTCNCAAAACTCCCAAGTATAGGATCGGGCCCTAAAGGCATTTTGCAATCGGTTCGGGTGCTGGTTCCGAGTTATGATCGGGCACATATGCGCGACGGTCTCGATTTATTTTCGAACCCCGATCACCACCCAGGTGGCGACGAAGTCCGAGGGGCTAGTGATGAGACCATCGGAACCCGGTACCCCGAACAGGGTCCGAACCATCCCAAGCTATGGCGGCCCAAGCGAGTGGACCAAGCTTGGAGGTCAAATTAAAGGAAGGCCCATTTGTGTGGCTGCCCCGATCGGGCATATTAGGCGATCGGTCCCAAGGTGTGGGACCCAACCTCCCATGAAGCGTCAGACCGTTCGGTCCACTAGCTGCAGATTCCCCCTCGGGCCATTTCCGATCGTCCTGTATGATAGCGAGCCACGACAAATCAGTCAGGACTATGGTCCAGTCATGGGAGCAAGCCGTTAAAGGCCAAAGAGTAGCCGGCTGGCAGCGCCGTAAGGCCTAAGCGCCATGCAGCCACTGTAGAGCCAGTTCCGGCGGCTGATCCGCCTGGCGTTAGCCGACCTATTGGCAAAGGACAAGCACAAAACGACGGCCTACTGCACATAGTACAGTGCAGGTATAAAAAGGACGCTGAGAGAACGAAAGAGGGAGAGCCCTTTGAAAAAAGCCCTTTTTGGAATCAGAAAGAAAGGACGGAAGAAGAGGGGATCCTCCGGGTTCTTCCTCCCCACATCCGTGGTTTCACGGCTCCTCTCGATTTATTTTCGAAGCGCTTTGTTGTGTATTGATCTGAAAACATGCATTGTATGATCCTGTTTTCGGTTATTGGAAGGGCTAAGGGCTTTTCTTTCCGCCCTTAGTCAAGTGGTTTTTTCCTCGCTTCCGAGGTTTTCCACTCTAAATCCTTTTTGCCTTCTATGCCTCTAAACCGTTAACTCTTCTCCACACATAAACAAATCATAACCGAGTTCGTCTTGTAACGAACCGGTCGACTGTTGACACCCCTGGTTTTCTAACCACAACAACTATAAAGTCATACTAGTACTCAAATACATCAGGTCTATTTAATATTTGGATTAAGATTTTAGCTAGAATGATATATTGTACTTTAAGTTAAACATTAATATTATGGTCTCACTTTATATTAATGGAATAAAATAAAATAATATTTTAAATTCTATATATTTGTAATCAAAATATATCGAGTTTTAATTTATTGATATAATATATGCATGAACAAGATTAACCGGATTCATATAAACGTAATCGGGTCGGGTCTTGATAGCTACAAAATAAGTTTACTTTTATAATATTTTGAAAAATTACAATTAATTTCTTAGATTTTTATTTTTTAGTAATAGATTTAAAATATAAACAATTAATAGATATATCAATAAAATAATGAAATATATTTAATTGTGTAATAATTTTAAAAATATAATTAGTTTGATAATTTAGAACTTGAATGATACGTAGTTTAGAAATTCTGCCCAGAATTATTAGTGTGAATTGTGTTAAAATATACTAATTTAAAATATGTTTTTCAATTTAAATAAGAAAACAATATTTGTTTCCGCATTTTCCCGCCACAATTATGAACCTTGACGTGCCCAAATCCAACGAATGCCTACTCAATCCGTTTCTTGTAAGTAGACAAATCTAAACCGTTCATAGATACAAGATCAACGCTTCAAAACCTTTTCAAGCAAGTCTGCGGATCGGGGTCTTTCCCATTCTATTGACTATTTATACACAATCACCATCACAGAACCGCTTCATCTAGATCCTCTACACTGAAGCGAAAATGTCTGGGCGTGGCAAGGGTGGAAAGGGATTAGGTAAAGGAGGTGCCAAGAGGCATAGGAAAGTCCTCCGCGATAACATCCAGGGAATCACGAAGCCTGCAATTCGCCGTCTAGCCAGAAGAGGAGGCGTAAAGCGTATTTCCGGTTTGATCTACGAGGAAACACGCGGAGTTCTCAAGATTTTCTTGGAAAACGTTATTCGCGATGCTGTTACCTACACCGAACACGCTCGTCGGAAAACCGTCACCGCCATGGACGTTGTTTACGCTCTGAAAAGACAAGGCCGAACCCTATACGGTTTCGGCGGTTAGTTTTCCTTATCCAATTTCCTCCTCAATCAAGTCTTGCTGTCAAGAAAAAAACAAAACAAAAATCCTCTTGTTCATCATCATCACTAAAGCATTTCATTTACTGTTTGTTTCTAATCTCTGAAACTAAATATCAATTTGCTTTCAAATGTTTCAATGAACAGTTCATTCTCCTAAGAAATAACATAAAAATACTTCATCTCTAATCTGCCTTGCTTTTACTGTATCTTCTAATCTCTGAACTTTGACTTGTGAATCTCCCGACCAACTTAAGAGCCTCATCGATCAAGATAACAGGGAAAGCAACAGCCAACACCAAGAGCCATTCATTCAAGCTCAAGGGCACAATCCCAAAGATTTGTGCGAGTAAAGGCACATACAAGATCAAGAAATGCAAGCCAAATGAAACAGACATAGCTAGAAGAAGATAAGGATTTACCCATGGAGGCATTGTAAGGAGGCTTCCATCTTCAGATAAAGCATTGAGAGAATTGAACATCTCAATTGAAACCAATACAGATAAAGAGAGCGTCATTGCCTTAATCTTCCCTGTTTGGAAATAATCACAGGGATTATCAAACATGTAAGTTTGAGCTCCTGCTGTAAATGGAGTCACCGTAAAATTCTCCCAAGTTTGGCATTCACCCCAGTTACTTAACTCAGAGTAGCTTACTAAACTATGCCCATCTCCGGTGAGATCGATCCCGAGGAAAGACGAACGTGTGTACCAGATTATGAAGATTCCAACTGTTGCTATACCGACGTACGATCCGATAACCTGCGTAAACATGAATAAGTAGTGAAAACAAAAGAATGATGAAATGGCTGAGAATAGTACCAAATAGCGAAAGAGGATCCATGGAGTGATCAATGAGTCATCACTTCTTCTAGGTGGTTTCTTCATTACATCTTTATCTGGTGGATTGAATCCTAAAGCTGTTGCCGGAGGTCCGTCGGTAACTAAATTAACCCACAAAAGCTGCACTGGAATAAGGCCTTCCGGAATGCCTAAAGCAGCGGTGAGAAATATCGAAGCAACTTCACCAATATTTGAAGAGATCATGTACCTATAAAGAACACAATAATGAGAAATCCATCATTTTCATATACGTTTCTAAACCCTAAACCTGATGAAAGCCTTCATGTTATTGTAAATGGATCTTCCTTCTCCAACTGCAGAAACAATAGTGCTGAAATTGTCATCTGCTAAAACCATATCAGAAGCTTCTTTTGCAACCTCAGTTCCGGCGATTCCCATTGCTATACCAATATCGGCTAATTTCAAGGCGGGTGCATCATTTACACCATCACCAGTCATTGCTACAACTTCACCTGAATCCTTAAGCAATCTCACTATTTCTTGTTTATGTCTTGGTTCAGCTCTTGAGAAGAGTAATCCTCCACTTTGATTTAAATGTTTGATTTGAGTTTGACTTGATAGCTCAATGAATTCTTTACCCGTTAAGCTTCGAGAATTTATATTCTCATGTCGACCGAAGACTCCGATTTCACGACAAATTGCTTCAGCTGTCTGTTTGTTATCTCCTGTAATTACAATAACTCTAATACCTGCTGTTCTGCAGTCCACAATTGCTTGAGGGACTTCTTTCCTTGGAGGATCCTACAAATTACAAGATTAATTTGCTATAACTTTCTTTATAACTCTGCGAATGTGAAATTTAACTCACTCGTAAACCAGCTAATCCGACGAAAACTAATTTGCTCTCGATCGCTGCATAGTTTGCTGGATTCAATAAGAGTTCATGAGCTGGGTGCTCTTCATCTCCATTATATGTATCGAATTCGGGGAGTTCATCTTTGTATGCAAATCCGAGAACTCTCAGAGCACTCGTTGACATTTTACGAAGGCTTTGCAGTATCAGTTCATGCATTTGTTCGTCTAGTTCGATGACTGAACCATCGAGTAACTGCACAAATGAGCTTCTTTCCAATAATGTTTCTACTGCACCCTGCAAGTGAAGAGGTTGTTCTAGATACTAAATAAAAGGAAAATGCAAAAGGGGCTTTAAACCAAGTGAAAAAAATAGGACCTTCACAAGTAGTGTTCTTTTTCCTGTCATAGAATTTACAATGACTCCCATTGATTTCCTATCCCGATCAAATTCAAGGGTCGCAATACGCTTTTCGATCTTATTCCATGTATTGGAGCACTCTACAATAGCCCAGTTGAAGATTAATAAACACGGAAAACTACGAAATGCAAAATGAATTCTTCTAAAATGCGGTACAACTTACTCAAAACAACCTCAGAACCTGAAGATGAATAAGGCCTTAACTCATCGGGAAGCCCCATTTTTTCGACAAGAACCTGTAGAAATAATTCATTCAAAAATACTACAAATAATAGAATTCACAATTGGCTATCCCAAGTGTACAACTAGTGCATAGACATGTTCTATACTATTCATGTATATAATGATAATAGAGTATACCTTCAGTGCAGCCTCGGTTGGCATTCCATTGGCGATATAATGACTCGAATTATCATTACCAGAGTTTTCCACATTGGCATCATTACAAATCGCTGCGATTTTTGCAATCATTTGAAGGTTGGGATCAAATTGATCCACGGGCCAGTTAAGTATACGCCCATCAGAGGGATCATACGAAGTTCCTTGCACATCGAAGGATCGGACAGTATTCTCTTTGGATCCCATAGTTACTAGCTTAGACACTGCCATTTGATTTGTAGTCAAAGTACCAGTTTTATCAGAACAAATGACGGTTGTGCATCCAAGAGTTTCAACACTTGGGAGCTTTCGAACAAGTGCATTCTTTGCGGCCATTTTACGAGTGCCGAGAGCTAAGCAAGTTGTGATTACTGCAGGCAATCCTTCTGGAATAGCAGCAACAGCCAATGCCACAGCAATCTCAAAATAGTAAGTGCACTTTTCAAATGAGAACTTGAAATTCTTAGGCCAGCCATCAACTATCTCCCAAGAAAGAAAATATCTCACATTAATCAGCCACACTAAGGTACATATTGCTCCAATAATTGCAGTTAATTTCTCTCCAAATTCATTTAACTTCTTCTTCAAAGGTGTGTCATCTTCACACAGTGAAGCTTCATGAATCTGCGAGTGTACCTTCCCGATCTCAGTATTCATCCCGGTTTGAGTCACCATACAAATGCAGTTCCCATTCACCACTGTAGTTCCAGCAAAAACCATAGACTTTTTACCCTGAATATCAACATCTAAAGCAACAGCTTTGGAAGATTTACTAACTGCCTCACTTTCTCCTGTTAGTGATCCTTGTTCAACCCGTAATGTTGAGCTAATCAAGGTTAGTACTCGCATATCTGCGGGAACTTTATCCCCGACTCTCAACTCAACGATATCCCCGGGAACCAGCCCTATTGCAGGCAACACTGAAATCTTTTTACCATCCCGAATAACACTTGCATGCTCAGATTGGATCTGCTTCAACGCATCCAATGCTTTTTCTGCATTATTCTCTTGCCAAACCCCAACAATAGCATTAACAATCAAAATCAAAAATATAACTAGAGGCTCTACAAATGCAGTAATCTTCTTCTCCTCACCTTCATGTCCATCATAACAAGCTAATACAAAAGATACAACTGCTGCCACAAGTAAAATCCTGACTAATGTATCATTGAACTGATCCAGTATCAATCTGAAGATTGAAGGCCCCTCATGTTTTTCCAACTCATTAAACCCATAAATCTGTCTCCTCTTCTCAACCTCATCATCTGATAACCCATAATCCCTACTCACTTGATAGTGCTCCTCACAATCTTTTACATCATTCGCCCAAGGAACAAAACAATCCACTTCACGACCTTCATCCTCAGTCCTACTGTATTCTTGCCCTCCCTTTCCCATCAATCACGGGAAATTTTCAGTCCCAATAAAAGATTACCCAGATCGGCAAATAAACTGCTGTCACCTGCTCCAAGTAATTCAAAACACGACAAATTGATATCAACCAAAAACCAAACAAAATGAAATCATTCACAGATCAAAGCTTCAAAAAGAAATTAAAACCCACCCAACAGCTGAACTTCACCGCAAACCTTACAATCCTAATTTTGTAGCATTAACGGACCTGGTGAAAACGATACGTCTAGAAATTATCAAATTTCAAACCCGTACCCGTAAATTTCTCACTAAAGAACACGCTAGTTTTATGATACTGCAGATTATTCGCAACAAAGGTCAGCGAAAGTGGATGAATAAACGGATCTGCGCCGGTTATTATACAAATACGAAGCACTCCCATTTCTACTGAAATTTCTCTCTCCATTCCCTCCAACAAAAAATGAGATGCAATCATTATCAAATGACATAACTATCCTCACACAATGACCTTAGCTCATTTCTTATGTTTTCAAATTTCAGGATAGATATGACCTTACACGACCACAAGATCCACGTAGATCGCCTTTATCCACGTGGAAACTAATGATTCGTTAGGGTGTCATCAGAGTCGTAGAAGACTTTAAAACTTTAAACATTTTATTCTATTGGAATTTATTTAATATATTAAATTTAATGCCACATGGAAAAAAAGGAATCTTCGAGGAAGCTTCCTGCGTCCACTAGTTTTAGAGTGGGGGAAACATCATTTTTTGGTATTTATTTAATTAAATATCAATATTATTTTCATATCTGATTCTTGATATCGACTATTTGTGGTCATGTTCATAGAACAATTTTATTCTACATATCTGATTTTATAAATTGACTAATTTGAAAATGAACTAAATCTACATCATAGAATGACTAAATGATCCAATTTCATAAATTTCGTATAATCTATCTTTTCGTAAAGATAAAAATAATAACATTTTATTTGAATATAAATTTAGCAAAATAAATGATTACCAAATAAAAGAATATAAGTTTTTCTCTAATAGAATCCGATTTTATTTGAAAAATCAAGATTTGGGATCAATATTGCAAAAAAATAATAATAATTAAATACATTTACCAATCATGCAAATTGCATTAATATTTGCGTTTGTTAGGCACTAAGGTGTTAAAGCTTGTTCCTTTCTTACATTTAATTTTAGTTGAAATTCGTATACAAGGTATATGATGCAATAAATGTAAATTGACCCAAAACCTTATAGAGACTAACGTTGGCCTAAGAATATGTGGGTTCATCCTAAGCCGTAGGATTTGACATGTCTCTCCATAATTGATAACAAACAAAGTTGAGATTGAAAAAATGATAAGTTGGGATTAATTAGACCAATAAATTAATTTATATTGTCAAGTGATTTATGTATGAAAATTTTAATTTATATCATTAAAATTAATGGCATGTAGGGTCATTAAAATTATAACTTAGGCATTTTAAAATTTAAATCATCAAACTTTTAATTTGTGTACAAAAAGCANCGCTAGTTTTATGATACTGCAGATTATTCGTAACAAAGGTCAGGGAAAGTAGATGAGTGAACGGATCTGGGCCGGTTATTATACAAATACGAAGCTTCTCCCCTTTCTACTGAAATTTCTCTATCTCCATTCCCTCCAACAAAAAATGAGATGCAATCATTATCAAATGACATAAATACCCCCTCACACAATGACCTTAGCTCATTTCTTAAGTTTTCAAATTTCAGGATAAATATGACCTTACACGACCACAAGATCCACGTAGACCAACTTTATCCACGTGGAAACTAATGATTCGTTAGGGTGTCATCAGAGTCGTAGAAGACTTTAAAACTTTAAACATTTTATTCTATTGGAATTTATTTAATATATTAAATTTAATGCCACATGGAAAAAAAGGAATCTTCGAGGAAGCTTCCTGCGTCCACTAGTTTTAGAGTGGGGGAAACATCATTTTTTGGTATTTATTTAATTAAATATCAATATTATTTTCATATCTGATTCTTGATATCGACTATTTGTGGTCATGTTCATAGAACAATTTTATTCTACATATCTGATTTTATAAATTGACTAATTTGAAAATGAACTAAATCTACATCATAGAATGACTAAATGATCCAATTTCATAAATTTCGTATAATCTATCTTTTCGTAAAGATAAAAATAATAACATTTTATTTGAATATAAATTTAGCAAAATAAATGATTACCAAATAAAAGAATATAAGTTTTTCTCTAATAGAATCCGATTTTATTTGAAAAATCAAGATTTGGGATCAATATTGCAAAAAAATAATAATAATTAAATACATTTACCAATCATGCAAATTGCATTAATATTTGCGTTTGTTAGGCACTAAGGTGTTAAAGCTTGTTCCTTTCTTACATTTAATTTTAGTTGAAATTCGTATACAAGGTATATGATGCAATAAATGTAAATTGACCCAAAACCTTATAGAGACTAACGTTGGCCTAAGAATATGTGGGTTCATCCTAAGCCGTAGGATTTGACATGTCTCTCCATAATTGATAACAAACAAAGTTGAGATTGAAAAAATGATAAGTTGGGATTAATTAGACCAATAAATTAATTTATATTGTCAAGTGATTTATGTATGAAAATTTTAATTTATATCATTAAAATTAATGGCATGTAGGGTCATTAAAATTATAACTTAGGCATTTTAAAATTTAAATCATCAAACTTTTAATTTGTGTACAAAAAGCAACATAACCAACTAACTTAAAAAATGACATTTATATTTTATAGTCCTCAAAGGCTCAACACATGCTCATATTGTCAAACCCTCAAACTCAAATGATTTGGTAAGTGCATATTTCTAATACTAGTTTCATTAGACATAGGTCGGACGAAATTTCGTCCGAGATGACCAAAATTTCGTTTCTACCAGTGTTCATCGAGATGACCGAAACTACGTTAATTTAAATAAAATAAATATATCACAAATTTAAATTATTGAAATCAAATAAACAAACATTTCAAACATTGGGATCATTAGACATAGGTCAAAACACGAAAAAAAGTGTATATTCAATTCAAGTTTAAACAAATAGTACGTTAATTTAAATAAAATAAATATATCACAAATTTAAATTATTGAAATCAAATAAACAAACATTTCAAATTATTATGCACTAATATTTGAAAAATTTGTAATATAGAGGCAAATTAGGTCCGTGGACGAAAATTAATTATTCTTCATTAATAAATAATATTTTTNGTCCCCAAAGTTTGCGAATTTTGACAAAATCAGTCTCCAAAGTTATGTGCGTGTGACATAATTGGTCCCCAAAGTTGTAATTTGTGGCAAATTAGGTCCCCGGACGAAAATTAATTTGGGGGCCAATTTTGCCAAAATTTGCAAACTTTGGGGACGTATTTTGCGAAAATACGCAACTTTGGGGACCAAAATTGCCAAATCATCAAAACTTTGAGGACTGTTTTTACCACTTGAAATTTTGGGGACCAAAATTGCCAAATTATCCAAACTTTAGGGACCAAAATTGCCATTTTCTCATTTTTTCAAATTATTATGCACTAATATTTGAAAAATAAGAAATATAGAGAAAGGAAATTAAAAAATGTGTGAAAAAGAATAAATTATTCTTCATTAATAAATAATATTTTTTAATAAAAAAACATTATTAAAACATAAAAAAATAAGTAATAAGTTTTTAAGAAGCACAAATGACTTGTCAAGTGTACGGACAGAAAACATATTAAGAACAAAAGCATTTAATAAACTATTACCAGCTCCAAGTCAAATGCAGATAGAATCAAGGTTTGTTTTCGAGTTCATCTTCTTCGATCTTGGGAGCTAAGTAGAATCTTATATATCCCATTTCAGCGATCTTGTATTCAACCACAACTGGAAGCTCCGAAGACAAACTTATGGTGACAGTGCTCGACAAAGGAGTTGCCTTTGTGAAAGAGTTGAGATACCTCAGAGCAAATGTTAGAGAAACTGGATCATTTAGTTCGATGATTGTTGCGTCTTCAGGCTGCACAAAAAACGTATCAAAACAGATTGAAATTTCTTCTGCTTATGGTGACTAAGAAGTTGAACCTTATCAACTGTTGTGTTTTGCCTGCATACGACATTTGCAGTTCCTATATCGCCTCTTGTTGAGAATTTTACACCTTCTTTTGTGACCGAGATGACGACTGTAAGAGCGAATCACTGAATGTGTCAGCTATATTTAAAGATAGTTGAACAACAATGGGGAATTAAGTACCTGTGTCACCAATACTGCTAAGATCCTTACAAATTCTAGCAAACTCTGAAGAGGGCATCCTGACTATGGCGTGGTATTCAGCTTCAGGGATTCCAAGATGCTCGCTGTCTATATCCATAAGCTTCATCTCGAAATCAGCAATCTTGTCCTGCTCTGTTGATAGTAGAAACCAGATAGCATATCAGAATAAGTGAATGGGGAATCTAGACGATAGCCAAATCGAATTTATATGAGAACATAATCAATGCGCTTTATAACGGACAGTACAAACTAGTTATGGAATTCAAAACAATCTTTAAAATCTTTGTGCAGAGAGCTGGGTAAACATGAAGAAGGCTAATCTAGAAAATAAGCATAGAAATGCACTAACTACACGACGAGGAACACAGGAAAACAACCACAAAATACAACTCAGAATATAGGGCAAAAATATATATTCATACTAGGGCTCTCAAACATGAAGGTAACGGTGTCGCTGCCATCATCGGCCTTGAGAGTGATAATATCATCATTTCCAGCACATTTCAGCATTTTGGACATGTTGTTAAGATTCATGCCCATGGAGATATTGCGGTCACAGCGGTAGTGCTCAAAACCCTCCGATCTGAGAAGAAGAGCAACCAGAGCAACGTGGCTAGAATCCATGGCCTGCAGAGAGAATCCAGTCGCAGAACAATCGAAGTTAGCATCGTTCACCAGATCCTTTATCGATTCAAGAACCTTCTTCAATAAGCTCCCTTGAATCAACCTCAACTCCAGCATCTTCAAAAACAAACTGTTTTCGAAAAAGAAAACTACTGCTGCGAACGAGAACACGAAGGCGGTAAAATGGAATTAGGGTTCAGAAAATTGAGGGAAACGGTTGAATTTTATATATACAATCGGAGAAAGAGTACGGGCGACTCTAGTCTAGGGATTTTGATTGGCGGGAGCGATGTGGGAATAAAAATATTTTCGATCCCGCCAGAACAGTTTGGAATTGCGTAGAAGTTTGGGCTTGGCCCATTATATTTCTTCGTCATATAGTTAATAATATATGTATTTTTATATTTTTTACAATTTTATAAAAACCAAATACTAATTTACAAATAGTAATCTATCAATATAAAAAATCAAAATCTTTATAATATTATTAAATTATAATTTGATATCTCTATTGTCTATTATTTGAAGGACCTCTCTATCAACGTGAGGGCGTGGACGTGGATTTCCTAGACGAATGAGAAGACGTCGTGTTGGACCCAGATTGGGGCAGGAACAAATCGGACAAGTAATTATCCATATCCTCAGGGGCATAACGGATAATTGGTTCCTCCCTTGATTGCAAACCATTGTCGGCCCGGTGCTTTTCGTAGAAAACCCGATAAACCGGAACTAATAATTTAGCAAGGGATATCTTAACTCGGTCACGGGTCTCTGGGTCGGGTATGACCCATGAGGTCTGGTTTCTATAGGCTTCTTCAAAATTATGGTTGAATTGTCTGAAGTGGTGCTTAACTTGCTGTAAGGGAATATCAGCCGTTGGATCAACGGGCAATGATGAGATCACCTTCGTCCATCCCATTCTCTCGTAATTGGATAGGAATCGGTTTATCTTGGACCGGTGTTGCCAGATCCAGTCTGCTCCCATGACTAGGCCCAGATTAGAGTTCCGGACCTTTGAAACGACGTAGTTTAGATTGTTCGCGAGGAAGAGGTAGGATAATGCGACGTCGTTGTACGTTGTGGCTTTGCCGTCGAGTTTACAGAGGAGGAGAACAATCAGCCACGCGACGCGGGTGGTGATTGCCGCCGCCGAGAGGTCCTCTCCTCCGCCAGCAGTAGGGCTTGAGAAGCAACGCTCAGGAAGAGGACTATGCGGATTTACTGGACAGTCGGCGATTATGTCGGAGATGGCACCGGTGTAATCGCCGAGGAAAATGAGGAAATTCATCACGTAACCAGTCAGCGGATGCACGCCACCGCCGGGGAGCGTCTTGGAGGAGTCTTTCTGGATGGCGTTCTCTAATTGAGTGAGCATGATTCTCACTGCCTCGGCTAGTTTAACCAGAGCCGCCGCGGCCTCCACCTTCACGGCTGACAGCAAATCGTGCCAAAATATGGTTTCAATATCCGGCCACAAGTCAGAGATCGCCTCGAATAGGTCTAGAGCGCGAAACATTTTCTCAGGGGACAGGATTTTCTTGCTCTTCCCAAAGTTATCGGCGAAGCTAAATAAATTCACCGCTGTGTCTTTGCAGATCTCGGCAAAGCAGGATTCAGCGATCTTTTCCGATGAAGAAAAAACCGTTTCGCAAAGAATCTTCTCGCCCAGAAAAAGTGTTCTCACGGCTATCTTGACTGCGTGAAGCCATTTCTTAATTTTCGTTTCCAGAACATCCCAATCCAATTTCTGCATCTGAGAATGATTCAGGTTTTCTACTCCTAAATAATGCATAGCTTCATCAACGATCGATTTCCTCACGATTTTGTAGATTTTAACGCATTCTCGTGTATATCCACAACCAATCATACACTCAGCGATGCTTCTCAGATCTGCCATCGCAACATCCGCAGCTCGCTCAGCACTAGTCCCCGAAATTCTAGCCCTAGGCGGCGTCCGTGGCGGAGTTGTACCAGACTCCTCCTCGGAAGCTTCGTCTTCGTAGTAGTCCGATACACTAGATCTGACTGAAGCTCCGGTAGAGCGACGGGAGAGCGAATCGGAGTCGAGATTCTTCTTGTTCTCAGACAAAATCAGATGGAACTCCTTCTCCAGCCTTTCAATCGCAATCGGCATCAATTTCTGAGCTCTGATTAACGTATCAGAGCTTGAATTAATCTTCACATGAATTCGCATAGCATGCTGCAAAGCATCCACCGCCTCGATAAATCTCTTAGCCTCAACCCTATCACCAGAGAATAGACTCGAGAAATTTCCATGTTTATCGCCATGTAAATTCCACTTTCTAATCACAGATTCAGCAAAATCAATATCCTCCGGCGTCAAAGAATGATTCTGCGGAGACGATTCTCTGCTAGTACTCGAAAACAACGACCCCCCTTTCATTCCCTGGATACTGGAGTGAATAACAAAGATGAAGTTGAAGATTCTATTGAGATATCAGGAGAGGCGGACGTGGGCTTTAAATAAGCTAATCTGAAGATAGCTGGTCGCGCCCGCTGTTTAACTTTGACTTATTTTATGAACCCAGAAACATAAGAAATAAGTGTTTTTGGTTGATACAAAAATTTAAGTTTAAAATATTATATAATGTATATATTTTAAAGTTTAATTATTTTATTAGTATACCAATACTAATTATTATTATATTTATATGTATAAGATTTTTCTCCATCCACCTTACCGCTTACTGTTCTAATATATAAAGAATGCAATAATATGGAGAAAATTGACATTAGATAGATAGAATATTTATATTTTGAATTTTGATATAGTTTTGATTATGTTTTTATGATTAACTACAATTGTTCCTTACCAAATGAGTTTGTTGACAGTGTGTTTTTCAATGTTTTCATATCAATCCAAAATTTCGTACTAGAGTGGATCGATATGGTTGGTATACAGTTCGGTATACCGGTCGGTAAAAATTTATTCTTAAAAAAAATAATTAAAATTTTTTTTGTCTGAGTAGACTCGGAAAAACCTGGGTTCCGACATGGATACCGAGTGGTACCGGTCGAAATACAATTATAGTCCGGTTTTGGCGTAACGGCAGTATACCAGCCGGTATAAAAACATGGGTTTTTTGGAGGCCACTTGTTTTGTAGAAATTGTTCTTAATTTCAATGTAAATACAAAGTGTCACATCACAAGTGCTATTAATGTTGATTTAATCTTTTGAGAATTTGGATCAATGTGAACTATTTAACAAGTTTTAATTAGATTTACCTTATTTATAATAAATTTTTACTACAAACATCACTCTTTTATAATCATGGTGGGGGTTTAATATTGTAAAGTTATAGTATTATTGTTTTTTCCCAATTGAAACATTTAGAATTTTCATTGTGATATGATTTTTTTTCAATGGATACTATTTTGGTTGATACTAAACTCTATACTACTTTTCTAATGATAATTTGAGTGTGTTGTATACTCAAAACAATATCGTAGGTGCGTTGAGATTCTTGAATCATTATTTTTAATATCTGCAAAATAAAATCAAAATTATGATATGTCTATAGTTGGAAAATCACGATTTTACTGTCGATGCTAAAGTAAGTTGTATTATTTTATATATATTAATATTTTTACATAAATCAGTATTATAATCCCATAATTTTACTACAGATTAAAAATTTACGATCATTTTATCCTACCAATCTCACTATAACTCAATATTTAAAAACTAAACGAAACAAATTAATCATACCATCTCCACCATTTTGCGCCGTAAACTTTATTCTATTTTTATACATCATATTTCTCTATATACAAATAAAGATGACTCTTATGTCTATTAGTCATGGGGTGAGTATAGTGGATTAGGTGTACCATTTTGATAATTGGCTTATTATATNAATAACAAAGATGAAGTTGAAGATTCTATTGAGATATCAGGGGAGGCGGACGTGGGCTTTAAATAAGCTAATCTGAAGATAGCTGGTCGCGCCCGCTGTTTAACTTTGACTTATTTTATGAACCCAGAAACATAAGAAATAAGTGTTTTTGGTTGATACAAAAATTTAAGTTTAAAATATTATATAATGTATATATTTTAAAGTTTAATTATTTTATTAGTATACCAATACTAATTATTATTATATTTATATGTATAAGATTTTTCTCCATCCACCTTACCGCTTACTGTTCTAATATATAAAGAATGCAATAATATGGAGAAAATTGACATTAGATAGATAGAATATTTATATTTTGAATTTTGATATAGTTTTGATTATGTGTTTATGATTAACTACAATTGTTCCTTACCAAATGAGTTTGTTGACAGTGTGTTTTTCAATGTTTCATATCAATCCAAAATTTCGTACCAGAGTGGATCAATATGGTTGGTATACAGTTCGGTATACCGGTCGGTAAAAATTTATTTTTTAAAAAAATAATTAAAATTTTTTTTGTCTGAGTAGACTCGGAAAAACCTGGGTTCCGACATGGATACCGAGTGGTACCGGTCGAAATACAATTATAGTCCGGTTTTGGCGTAACGTCAGTATACCATCCGGTATAAAAACATGGGTTTTTTGGAGGCCACTTGTTTAGCAGAAATTGTTCTTAATTTCAATGTAAATACAAAGTGTCACATCACAAGCGCTATTAATGTTGATTTAATCTTTTGAGAATTCGGATCAATGTGAACTATTTAACAAGTTTTAATTAGATTTACCTTATTTATAATAAATATTTACTACAAACATCACGATTTTACTGTCGATGCTAAAGTAAGTTGTGTTACTATCTCTTTTACTCATTAAAATATAATTATTTTTTATATATTAATATTTTTACATAAATCAGTATTATAATCCCATAATTTTACTACAAATTAAAAATTTACGATCATTTTATCCTACCAATCTCACTATAACTCAATATTTAAAAACTAAACGAAACAAATTAATCATACCATCTCCAACCATTTTGCGCCGTAAACTTTATTCTATTTTTATACATCATATTTCTCTATATACAAATAAAGATGACTCTTATGTCTATTAGTCATGGGGTGAGTATAGTGGATTAGGTGTACCATTTTGATAATTGGCTTATTATATTGATTTATTTATCTAATTACTAATGTAATTAAGATGGGAACAGCTTAAAATTTTAGATATACTGAAATTTCAGACGTATTGATTTTGGTCTATATTTAAATATAATACCAATTGGTACGGATTTTGAGCATGTAAGATCATATCTAACTTATAAGAATTATGAACAAAAAAACTATGAAGTTTGCAGAATTTTTTTTTATTTCTCTATTTGTGAATTGAAAACAATATAAAATTAAGAATGTCTTACTTTTTCGATTTGATAAAATAAAAAAAATTATTTTTTTAAAAAAAATCTTCAATATGTATGTCTCGTATAAAAATAATTTTTTAAATAGTCAATTTACCTTTCTAGAAGAATTATAATAAGTTTGTTTGATTCAACTTTTTAAAATTGATGTGTGGTGACGTGTGGTGAGATATTATGATCGTGATTTATGTAAAAATACTAATATACAATTATATATATATAATAATAAATATAATTATATTATAATTAATAGAAGTAAGGGTAAATGAGTTTTTTCTAAAATCATGATGAGGCCACAGCTGGTTTTAATAAATGTGATGATATCGTGATTTTTTAATGATTATTACATCATAATTAAGCTTATGTTTGTATGCATTAAAAAAATCACGATTTAAACATCTAACTGCACTTCATCGCTGTTTTGATAGCAGTATCAAACAAACTCAATATTCACAAATATATAAATTCGATTGGGATCACATTTCAATTGGACTTGGTTTTTTTATCATGACTTATTTTTTGAGGTGCAACCCGAGGTAAATGACATGTATGAAATCTGCATTTTTTAGTGAAGATGAATGAATAACTAAGTCAAGTCCACATGTGACCTTGTCAAACAAACAACCTTGGTGGAAATACTTGAATATAAGGGGTCAATTTTCAACATTAATTAATAATTAATTTTCACTAAATAATTGTAATAAATTATTGGGAACTTTGTTTTTGACCGGCGGTTATTCATTAAGACTTTTTGACTTAACCACATTTCTCCTTGTCTCCACTTCATTCTATAACTATTTATAATTGACAAATATATTAATTGTAATTTGATATAAATATATATAAACTATTATATCATTATTAGAGAAATTGTACGTTTAGGTCAAACTTTTACACTTTTCAAAAAATTGATTATCATAACTTTATGATATATTTAATTTCCGAAGTATAAAATTTGAGGATCAAATATCTAAATTTGAAAATTGATTTTACCAAAATTTAAAAAATATGAGACCAATTTTGTCATTTTCTTTAGAAAATATGAAATCTTTAGTACAATGAGTAATGTAATTAGAGAGAAATTGTGAGGAATATGAAATATAATTCTCATTCAATCATTTTATGGAAGAATATTACATTGTTTAAATAATGTTGTTGTGGTCTGAAAACCGGGGTACCAACAGTCGTCCGGTTCGTTGCGAGATATATTGGGTTTTAATTTGTTTAATTTGGGGGAAACGATTATGAATAAAAAGGAAAGGAACACGGCAAATTTAAAGTGAAAAACCCTGGAAAATAGGGAAAAAATTTTGACTAAGAGCTAGAAATGCTCTTAGTCGATTCACTAATCAAAATGTTCATTGCAAACATCAAATAATTAATTAAGACAACAAGGAAAAGGAAAGGCTCCAGAAAACACTACCAGAGCCGGGGCCGGAATCCTCTCTCCGTTTATAAAATGTTCCTTTTATAGGCCTCTCTTCATGTGTGAACACGAGTGTGTTGTTTTGTACTTGTCTCATGCGGCTAAACCAGCCAATGTCGGGTGGGAACGCTGTCTGACGTGACCTTATTTGGCTGCGCGGCGTCAGACCTTTTCGGCGTCGCTAATCGACTGTCTCCCGACCGTAAGAAGGCTCGTACGGTTCTGTCAGACACGCCTCTAACAAGTTTGTCGGAGATTGTTGTCACATGTTGAGAAGAATGGATGGCCCGAAGCGCAGCATGTGCAATCTGGACCGATCGGTCCCGAGGGAGGGAACAATGCACAATTCTGGCCTTCGGTCCCCTATCGCTAAGCATGGGTTTTTGACAGGCTTTTGAGTCCATCTCTCTTCGTCGTGCCGCACGTTTATTGGAAATCGAATCTGGGACCCCCAAGTTCGGCTTCTGTCACCTGGGTCGGTCTAGCAAGACTTGAGACTAACCTGGTTCATTGTTTCGGGATTCGAATGTCGCATCAAATGCAATATTCTTCTATTGAAATGAGACTAAACTAATCAAATAAATAATTTAATTTTAAATTCACAATATGCATTTGATTATAAATAACAATTAAATAAAAGTTATTATTTCCATGATAATTAAATAAAGTTATTGTTTTCATGATTGATGAGAATATTAATCTTTATCTCTATAATTGATGAGATCAACTAATATTCTTATGGAAATCTTCACAAGTAAAATAAATTATTGACTCTTTATCCACTTTATTTATTTTATATAATCCAAATTATTGTCTATTAATATATTATTATTTTATGCCGACCATAGTTGTCCTCCGCCTGGCCAGTGCCGCCGTGTCCCTTATTTTTATGAATCTTATTTTCGATAGTCTAATTGTGTAGTGTTTTCTTTTATGAATTAATAACCGCCTTGCCTGTGGTTGTTATTAATAAGTTAAAAATGATGTTTGCGCACGGCCCCAATTTACTGGTTGTATAAAGAGCATGTCCCACATGTTATAAAATTACAAATATGATACACTTTTTGAACAAAAATATGCATTTTTATGTCTCAAATTTCAATTAAATGCACATAAGACACATCAAGTTTCCAATAATGTTTATCATTAGTACTTTAATGAATTCGTAAATTTTGATATTTCATGCACAATTCTCGAACATCAAAGCTAATTTTTGTATGATTTTTCAAACGAATCTTATTTATGTACTTTGTGATGAGTTTTCAAACGATTTTCAACTTACGGAAAACCGGGTGCTAAAATGTCAAGGGTAAAAAACAAACAGTATTAATAATTTTAAGTGTCATTTTTGTAATTTCGAAAGTTGGAAGATATACTCTTTACACAGTTTGTAAAGTGGGGGTTAATTATGTAATTTTCTCAATTAATTTTATCATTTTAAGTGAATATATTGGATTATTTTCAATAATCTTTTAAATATTTATTTTTTATTTTTTAATAACTTATAAATCGTACATCATTTTCAAAAAAACATTAATATTCATGGACGGCCCGCCCAATGTTATTACCTGTCATTAAAAAAAGAATATGATGATTCACTGGGAATATTTTATCCACGTGGCACTTGTGCAGGAGAATGACGGCTTACTCTAATACACTGACACTTGACATTCTGTATTCGTCACTCTGTATAAATAGAGCTTCTTTTAATGAAGAATTTCCAACTCAATTAACAATGCCGATCTCAAAGATAGCTATCGGAAAATCAGAGGAAATCGGCAAGCCGGAGTCTCTTAAGGCCGCCGTGGCGGAATTCATATCCATGCTCATTTTCGTGTTCGCCGGTGAAGGCTCCGGCATGGCATTTGGTAAGTTAAGATAAGTAAACTGAACCAAATTATACAATATACGCTAAAAGCTCTGTGTTTCTATCATCACAGCTAAGCTTACGAACGGAGGGCCGAGCACGCCGGCGGGAATTGTCGCAGCCTCAATATCGCATGCTTTTGCCCTTTTTGTGGCGGTTTCGATCAGCGCAAATATCTCCGGTGGTCACGTGAACCCTGCAGTCACTTTTGGTCTGTTCATCGGAGGCCATATCACGTTTTTAAGCAGCATAATCTATTGGGTGGCTCAACTTCTCGGTGCCGTAGTTGCATGCTTGTTACTCAAAGTAGCCACCGGAGGATTAGTAAGAAAAAAAGCTCTGAATTTGACTTCTTGTTGCATAACTTTAATATTTCCTTCCTTTTGATCGTAGGAAACATCTGCTTTCTCGCTTTCATCTGGAGTTACAGAAGGGAACGCCTTGGTCTTCGAGATAGTTATGACTTTTGGGTTAGTATACACTGTCTACGCGACTGCCGTAGATCCTAAGAACGGGAACATCGGAACCATTGCTCCGATCGCAATCGGATTCATTGTTGGAGCAAACATCTTGGCCGGTGGCGCGTTCGACGGCGCCTCCATGAACCCCGCTGTCTCCTTCGGTCCAGCGGTTGTAAGCTGGACTTGGAACAGCCATTGGGTGTATTGGGCAGGCCCATTTCTAGGCGCCGGAATCGCTGCACTGGTCTATGAACTCCTCTTCATCAACCAGAGCAACCACGAGCAGCTCCCAGTCACAGATTTCTGAGAAAAAATGGTCCAAATCGTCTCAAATTAAGCTTCAAATTGTGTGAAAGTTACATGATGTTGTATCCAGTGTTTGATTTCATGTCATATAAGAATAAGCAAAACAAGAACGAATCCTTCAGTTAGAATGCATCTTCTTCTTCTGCTGATTCCCAAGTTTATAGGTGCGTTGTTTGAACAAGTGAAGATAGAGCTTCATCCACAAAAAGGGATAACATAGAAGCAAACTCTGCAACCCCATAAGCACAAACAAACCATAACTAATCAATCCAGATACTTTAATTATACAGCTAAAACTCACCTTAATGAATACATAATAGCTAAAGGGGAGGCTATCTGAATAGAGATTTTTCTTCTCTATGAACGGGAGCGCTTGGTACATTAGCCACACTGATCAATCAATAAGGTAACTCAAGCGATCAAGAGACATAAATGAAGGACAACGAAGAGTGTAAATTACTCACTTTCTCCTGGAAAGATTCCAATTGGGTATGAGATAATGAACGTATTGTACCTATGAGACGAAATAACGTTAAAGAAGAAGCAAAAATGGTGAAAATTAAAGATTCTTTGAACCTGAGAAAAGTAATCCAGTGAGGGGAACTTCCGATGCAGTTTACTGCATAATGTGAGTACCTAATCAACTAAATAGAGTGAAAAGGGTAAGCAAATATGAGATAAAGAAGAAGGATTTGAGGATGATGAGTTACATCAGATGAACTCCAAGCTAAGAAAGAAATGAATACTGAAGGTGATTCCTGGATCTGTAAAAACGAATACTGTATAATGTTATCAGAGTCTTGGGTTTTCAAAAAGTCTAAATTTTAAACAGAACCTCGGGGATTCGTTGAACAATGGCAAGGAGAAAGTGAGTTCTTCCACCCCATTGCATCAGGGGAAGCAGAAAGCCACTTGGAACAATCCCTTGTGAAACGATTCTAAATTCAATGAATTAACTCAAATGGAATTTATAAAAGAAACAGGATCTGGAAGTCACCTAAAGCGCCATGAATAACTTCAAGAAATGCAAGACTCTGTAAAAAACCTGTAGCCCAGAAAAGGAGAAACACGGTAATGTCAAAACAAGGTTCGGATTCAATACGGCGGTGGGTGATTACTGATTAGGATTACATATTTCCCTTCCAGCAGAAGAATAAGCGGTGTTAATTGATTTGGTTGACAGTAGGCCTCCCAAAATCTTCAACAGAGAAAAGGCCCTGAATTAAGAAGCAGAAAGAATGATTATTAGCCATTCAAAGGGAGACAAGAACGGAAATCTGCGCATTTACCATCCCGATGCTTGTAATATGTTGTAGAACAAGAGGTAAAAGCTGGCGCTGCGCAGTCGGGACTGGGAGTTTGACATTTCTGACTACCGTGCAGAATCACAGAAACCCAATCTGCAAGCAATAAGGGGTACAAATTGGACTTCTTGGTTTCAAATCTGCCCAATCACTGCAACTTTTCGGGGGTATTTCAGACAATTCAAGTAAATATTCTGTCGGTAAAGTCACGTGTCTTCCAGTTTCCACCCACCTAAAATTAATGTTTCTATGTTTCGTGATATATGACATTTGTTTATATTTAGCTAAATTCTGAAAAATAATAAAATTTTATATTTTATTAAAAAACATTATGAAAATATTGTTAAAAATATGCCATCAATTATGAAACACGTGACACGTGAGTCTAGTCTATTATCCTTTCCTAAACCTATGTTAAACGAACTTTTCTCCGGGAATATCGAATTCGAGTCGAATTCTTCTAGGATACCGACTATTATCGGATATTTGTTGGACAATAGTCCGTTTTTTATATTTAAATTTGTTATTATTTATATATATTAATATAATTCGTTAATATTTAAAAAATTAGATGTATATCGTTATTATTGGGATATAATATAATTTATACCAACTATTTCGACATTTTATAAGTTTTAAATATTAATTATCATATATATTTGTGGTAACAATTTATTATTTTATATAATATAATTAGATAAACATAATTTATTTATTATTAATTATAAACCATATTAATCACACACATTTTTTTAATTTTATATTTTAATTAAAAAATAATTTATAATATTAACGAGTCGAACTCTATAATAAATCTGAGTCCCCAAATACGAGTTCATGTATTCTCGTAACATTGTGGTCCGTTTAACATAATCCTAAACCAAGTGGACTGGAGTTATTTTTAGTGGGCTGGGCTGGGCCGAAGAAGGGTAATTATGTAATGTACATGCCATTTGTATCGTTTTTTTTTCTGAACAGCCCTAATTTAGTTTCTCGAGTGCAGGGCGGAAGGAGTTGGGCGGGCGACGCAAATCGTGAAGAGGTAAATCTTATAACATGATTCTTATTCTTCAAGACTGTATATTATTTCTTGTTTTTTGATCTTTTAAGGATGGAATATGTGTGTGAGTGAGTGAACATTATTTTGTAATCAATTTGAAACCTACGTGGTATTTTTTCACGATTTTATGGATTTATGGGTTTTACTCACTGTGTTTTTTCGGTTTGTATCTGAATGAGTTACATTTTGACAACAGTTTTTAGCTGAATTTGGAAGATGGTGAGAGTGAGTGTGCTGAATGATGCTTTAAAGAGCATGTACAATGCTGAGAAAAGGGGGAAGCGGCAGGTCATGATCCGTCCTTCGTCAAAAGTAATTATCAAGTTTCTTATTGTGATGCAGAAACATGGTATTACTATCTATTGTTTACTATTTATTTACCTTAATTCTTCTACCTCTTTTTGCACTGTGAGTTTTATTTAAATCATTATCTATTCTCAGGATACATTGGAGAGTTTGAATATGTTGATGATCACCGTGCTGGAAAGATTGTGGTTGAGCTGAACGGAAGGCTAAACAAATGCGGTGTTATCAGTCCTCGTTTTGATGTCGGTGTCAAAGACATTGAGTCTTGGACTGCTAGACTCCTCCCTTCAAGACAGGTATCAAATAGCATAAATTGCACTCGTTTACTTTCCCTGTCATATTTGTTAGCTTCAAATACTAATACACACATCATAAATTTTGTTTTTTGACTGATTTTGTGCATTAGTTAAATGCTGAGATATTCGTAATTTGTGTTGGGTATCACAGTTTGGTTACATCGTGCTAACAACTTCTGCTGGAATTATGGATCATGAAGAAGCCCGTAGAAAGAATGTAGGGGGTAAAGTCCTTGGTTTCTTTTACTGAGCACCAGCATTTCATTTTTCATTGTTTTTCTACTTGAGCATCTTGAACTTCTCTGCATTCATTCGTTTTTGACTAGTTCATCATGGTTTTGTTGTTATGTGGAGTAATCTAATGTTGTTTATTTTATGCATAAGATCAATTATAATAAATTAAAGAAAAAATAATGCATTCGGTTCTTAAAATTTTTATTGTTTTTGCAAATTTGACGCCTATGATTGATAATGCTATATTGCCTTTAAACCATAAGATTTTGACAAATTTGTTCTATTAGTTTTACTACATTTGGTATATCATATCTCCAAAGTAGCAAATTGTATCTCCGAAATTTGATTTTGGTTGAGGTTTCAATTTTCGAAACCAATTATGTTATACAGACTAAGGTTTGGATGTTTATTTTGTCAAAACAAGGTATAAAGATCGATTTTGACATTTTTATACTTTAGAATTGTTACGATCATAGAATTTTAGAAATCAAAATGTTCAAAAACATGAAATTATTAGATCAAATGTTGGGTCTTACCCATAGTAAATCATCCAATTGATATCTATAACGAAGATAACCCCGGTTTTGGTTATAATAAGCACGTATGTAACTTTAGCACATTAGAAGAGATTCAGATTGTTGTAATAAAATTTTTTTATGTTCCATGTGAATGATTCATATATATTTTTATGAATTTATATTTACTATATTTTATGTTTTAATGTATACATATTATTCTTTTTTACTCATTGAACTTTTATAATATTATAAATTGTTTTTACATGTTTCACTAAAGAACTTGATAAATACATTAAAAATCATTAATGGCGAGAAGGAAAAATAAAAATATATTAAGATTGAATTGAATAGAAGACAAAGGCAAAATAATTTTCTTAAATTTTTAAATTAGTAAACTTACACGCGTAGCAAATAATTATTGCTGCTGAGGTGTCCGTCCGCCCGTGTCTCTCAAAAGAATCGGTTCCGCGACAACGGAAGCTTTTTCTCAGCCCTAAATTCTCGCTTCCGAGAATTATTGTTGAATCTTCGCGATCTTCTCCGATTAACCCTCGTCAATATGGTAATCATTCTTAGGTTTTACTATTGTTTTAAAACTCTATGATGCGCGTTTCTTCGTTTTTCTATTTTGTTTTTTAGTTTTCTCGCTCGGATGTGTATTTATTCCCTCATTTGCTGCGATCTTTTTTGTTTTTGGAGTTCAAAGTAAAATCAGTTTAAGCTCCAGAATCTAGGATTCGATTGCTTGTTTGCGAAGTTTTTTTTACTTCTGGCTGGATCCAAGAGTATCTTTAAAGTTGGAGCTGTGCTGTTGGTGAAATTTTTGTTGAGTGTTGTATTACCAAGTTTTAGCTTAGTAAGTCAGCAGATTGGATCTTGCGCGAATTTAGCTGTTTTAGTGTCATTATAAGGAGTTCTCTACTTATTTTATGATCTTCTTCATGCTTTTATTTTAATGTTTCTCTTAGAGTATTGGTTCTAAATGTATGCAATTACACTTAAGTGTGCCAGTTGAACTCTTCCATTATTGTGTAAAAATGGGAATGCGCTCGATGTTCAAATGCCATTTCAGAAGCCTAGAAGCTCTTGCTGATATTGTTGAAGTATTTATCAACAAGGCAGTTCGTCTTTAGACACCTTTTGCAGCTTCGCTAAAACTCTTATTAGTATATTTGTTTTATAAATTTATGAATTATCGGTAGGTGGCTTTCACATAAATTCCTAGTAAAGATTCTTATATTGTTACCGCTACTCTGCTTGTGGTCTACAGGCAAATGCAGCTTCTGGAATGGCGGTTCATGATGATTGCAAGCTGAAGTTTATGGAGCTGAAAGCTAAACGTGCACATCGCTTCATCGTATTCAAGATCGAGGAGAAGCAGAAACAGGTTATTGTAGAAAAGCTTGGTGACCCAACCGAAACATATGAAAGCTTTGCCACACGTATGCCTGCTGATGAATGCAGATACGCAGTTTATGATTTTGAGTTTTTGACAGAAGGGAATGTTCCAAAGAGCAGGATTTTCTTCATTGCATGGTAATGAAACGCACTCAACATTGTAAAACTAGAGACTCTTTATATAAAAGATTTGTGTGAACTCAGGTCCCCTGACAGTGCCAAGGTGAGGAGCAAAATGATATACGCGAGCTCAAAAGACAGGTTCAAGAGGGAATTAGATGGAATTCAGATAGAGTTACAAGCCACTGATCCAACTGAAATGGATCTTGAAGTGTTCAAAAGTCGTGTCAATTAGATCTGCGAACTCAAAAAGTGTTTGCTTCTAAGCCTCTCTTGCTATGAAATGGTATTTTGTGTCTATGTGTATTATGAACATGTTTGATTTTGATCCTGCTTTTACTCACGATCTGGGATTTGTCTATCAATTGTGTTGCCTGTAATGCTTCTCCTATAATGTTTTTTTCATTTTTTTTTCCTATGTTACCTAATTTGCACAATTACAACAAAATTTTATTTTCACAGGTTCGTAGAATTGCAGAGAAGAACTAACTTTGTCCCAATTAAATTTCTAATAAAGAAGATATGATACCTTAAGATTCCTTTTTGCTTTTTTATTATTATTGTATTAAATATACATTAATATATTAACATCAAATTATATGCAATTATTAATGAAGTTCTTTTTAGTTAAATTAAATTAATTAATTAATTTTTACAATATATTAAATCAATATTAAGTACATTAATACTATGAATTAATTTGGACAAGTGTGGAGAATAATTGGGCATTGGCCCATTGGGCTACTCTATCCATATGGCAATCTGCAGATCCACCAAGGAAACTAAGAAATCACTCTAGCCCTCCTGAAATTGAATTGGGCGTAGATTTATCTTCGTGTCGTTCTTCCGTCATAGCTCCGGAAGCTTTTAAATCTTGTTTGGAAGTCGCATGTACCACAGGTAAACAATCCGACCTTCAGGCTTCATTGGAATTGGATCCTAGTTCGATTGCCTGCTCTTCCAGCCCCAATTAAGGGTGAATTGAATCGCTCTTTTTCTGTATCCCGCGCGAGGGGAAGCATAAGATGCTACAAGGGCTGAAGTTTATATCGCGGGATCAAATTGATGATGTAAGTTCCCACTTGATTTTGATGTTTCAATCTGCAATAAGGGGTGCCCCTGTCGAGCGAACTCTTCAATGAGTTTGTCATGTAGATAAAAAAACTACTTTTGATTTTCGCAGAGGGTTTACCTTTATGCGAAAGTTAATTTGGAAATCATATGTACTTACACAGGGCTCGTATTGTGTTGCAGGGACGTGATGAGGCACTGAATGATTCTAGAAAAGGGAAAACAAAATCTGAATCTCGAAGAAAAAAGGATGGGAGAAGAAGTAAGCATTCACGTAATGATAGTTCTGATGATGAAGGCCTTGAGAGAGTAAAGAGTAAGTCCAGAAAGAAAGCAAAATGGTATTCTTCAGACGAGGAGCTTTCTTCATCTTATGGGAGTAGTTCCAAGAGTGAATCTGATCACAGGAGAAAGAAACGTAGTAGGAAGAAAAGAGCCAAAACGAGTCATGATGACACTTATAATGAATCTTGCAGTGATTCCGAAGCTGAAACGCATAATCCTGAAGGAGGGCATGAACAAAATGATTCCAGAGAGGACTTTATTGGTATAGATTAACTGCGTGTTTGGAAATCATGGTATTTATAACTTAATAAATTCCCTTTCTGCTTTGCAATGTGAAATCAGATGCTGATGGATCCAAGTCACAGAAATCCAATAATATTCTGAGGAAAGAGATGGGCTTGGATTGGATGCTTCATTCAAAGGGCAATAAGGAGTTGCCAGCTCATTCTTCACATCCTGAACCGATTAAAGATTCACCTGAAGAGGTATGCTATCCAACTTTTACCGCCTGGGAAGGTGACTTACCATACAGTTTCACTTGATGTGTTACAAGTATAATTGACATGCACTGTGGAAACTAGAGTCAAGATGATGCCTTAGCATTAAGTATAACTCTTTTGTAATGAGGATGCAAACTAGAAACCATTGATTGAGTGCATTACTTTGACTTATATGCCTAACATTAGCCCTGTGTGATTAATTTTGTCAACTTTCTAGCCCACTGCTACTGAATACAATAATCATATAGTTAGGTTTCATCTTTTACAAGGTAAACAAAAATGCTAATATAACACTACTGTAGAGTATAATCCATCAAAACATTCAGCTAGAGCAAAGTCTATGGTTAAAATCTCGTTTTTATTTATCCAGTATTGGCTCTGTTGTTACGTCTTTTGTTTCTGCAATTTGAGATTTTTGTGTGGTGGTTTTGTCTGTTTTTATTTACAGCTATTTACATACTCTAGTGTTAATTATTTTCACATGTTTATTTGTAGGATTTTTCAGTTAAATCATAGTTTGACAGCATTGTTTTCAAAGATCCACAGTATACCTCAAACTTCAGAATTTTCAATTAATGCCATTTATGAGTGAAGTTCTCTTATTTTGATTTGTTTAAAAAATCTTTTTTCTTAACAGATAATTATGGATAATCCTAGAGAACTGAATACATATCTGAAAAATAATGGAAGTGGTTATCCTGAAGATGATCGGTCAGCAGAAAATAGGAATAAGGGAGTTCTATCTGGTTCTATTATTGGAGATGGTGGTGCGAGTTGGAGGCTTAAAGCTCTGAAAAGAGCACAGGAGCAGGCAGCTCGTGAGGGGATGAAACTTAGCGATGTATTGATGCTTCATTCTTAAGCATTATTTTTTTGAATTACCATGTTAGATCATTATTCATTTCCGTTGGCGTTTACAGGTGGTTGAACAGCGTTGGAGTTCTATGGGTGATTTAGGTGCGTCTGTTGCATCTCATAAAGCTGCAGCAACATTTGCTCATCTTCATGCCACTAAAGATCGGAGGAAAGGTTTGTCCACAGATGAAATGAGACACGATGATGAGGAATCTGCCGTTAAAAAGGTTAGCTTTGCCATTTCTCCAATATACGTAAGCTTTTTGACAGTAAACGTGTGGTTTCCCCAACTTCAATATTTGTGACTCATCTAGGCCAGATCATAGATATTTGAATGAAAAATTAAATATTAATATGGTATTGATACTAATATCAATAATTTGTTTGTTTCTATGTTAGTTCAATGTTCAAAAAGAGAAGAGAGATAATTTCCAACAGAACCAAAAAATGAGAGTGCCAAAAGTTGGTCAGTCTTTATCTTGGGCAAAGCCCAGGAAGCCAAACACGTCAAATTCAGATTCAGCTATTCTCTCTGCTGCTATTTCCAATATAAATAAGTTTTCGGATGATGGGAGCTTTATGGATAAATTTAAGGTTGAGGGCAAATCTGATGATCCCAGCATTACTCCTTGGTCTTCTGCTATACCAAATTCCAATGAATCTGCATCTAGAGAAACTGCAAATGATGCAGCAGAACTGAAAATTTCAGGTAGCGCAAATCAGTTAGCTGCCAAAGCTATGCAACTTCGCTTGAAAGGGAAGCATGAAGAAGCAGAAAAGTTAATGGTAAGAATTTCACATTATTGATTTGTCAGGATTGCAAATAATGCACCAAACTCTTTTTTTCAGCAGAAAAGCCTTAGAATTTAGCATTGATAATTGTTGAATGTGATGTACGGGATTTGAATTTGCATGACTTCGAGATTTCAATGATTTTAAACTCGAGTTGTGATTTTAATCGTCATTTGCTTGATTGAGTGCCGTGTTATGATTTTCCGATAATCTTATGATAAGTTAGTCATAATCTGGTTTAGTCACATTTTGATCATGGCAACATTGTCTTCGAAAAAACCATGTTTTCTTGTTTATCCTATTTCTTATACCTTTTCGATTTTAACTTTCTAACAGAGGGAGGTTCGGGATATGAAAGAAAGGAACGACATAAACAACACCTCAACAAGACCCCGTGTTAATGCAACATCAAGCAGGTTTTATTTCCACTGTATGTTTTTTTTAATTCATCAGCATCTTATTTTTCTTCACTTGCTATGTAATATGTAGTTTGATAATGCATGATGTCTCCACAAAGCAAAAGCATAGAGAGGATGATGCTGACCTCCATCTTGCCCAAAAAATCATGCATAATAATCGTTACAGTTTATCTAGTCAAGCAGATGAGGAATATGACTACAATGGCAGTCCAAGGAAAAAGTCTCATAAAAAAGGAGGACATGGCGATCCAACTTCTCACGAGATAACTAAATCTGCTAACCGGTTCTTCACTCAACAAGAACGCTGTTCTTTCTGTTTTGATAATCCCGCAAGGCCGAAACATTTAGTCATTGCGATCGCAAACTTCACCTACTTGTCTTTACCTCAACAGCAGCCTGTCGTTCCTGGTCATTGTTACATATTAACCTTGCAGGTAAACTCCTTCAATATTACCCCCTGTTAGAATTAGACAAGTTGGTATTTATCGGTGCTAAGCTGCATATTGTTACTTGTCCGAAAATGGTGATTTTAATACATTTATGCTTATTTTTCAGCATGAATTCTCAACCAGAAGTGTTGAGGATAATGTGTGGGAGGAAGTTCGTAACTTCAAGAAATGCTTGATAATGATGTATGCAAAGCAAGAAATGGAAGTTTTGTTCATGGAAACCGTAACACAATTGGCACGGCAGAGAAGCCACTGTTTAGTCGAATGCATTCCGTTGCCTCGAGATGTCGCAAAGCAAGCTCCTTTGTACTTTAAAAAGGTACGAAGTAACACAACATTTTCACACCATTTTATCCTCTGTAATGACTAACTGTGCAAAATTGAACCTTTTGTTACTGCACTTAAATCGGCAGGCTATTGATGAATCTGAAGAGGAATGGAGTCAGCACAATGCAAAGAAACTAATTGACACAAGTGAAAAGGGACTGAGAGCTTCAATCCCAAAGAATTTCCCATACTTTCATGTTGAGTTTGGTTTAAAGAAGGGGTTTGTGCATGTAATAGAAGACGAGCAACAGTTCAAAAACAGCAGCAGCTTCGGGTTGAATGTCGTAAGAGGAATGCTGCAGTTGCCTGCGGAGGATATGCACAGACGTCGTCGGAATGAACCCGTTGAAGCACAAAAGCAGGCTGTTGCTAGTTTTGCAAGGGATTGGGAGCCATTTGACTGGACAAAGCAATTGGGATAGCAGCAGCTAAGCTCGAGTTCAAGTATTTTTAGCTAAAGAAAATTCATGGTTTTGTGTTGGTTTTATTTGTAAGTACAAAATGGGAAAATGCTTGCAAAAATAGGTCACTTATATTAATTTATTTTATATATTTATTGTTAAATATTGCTAAAAATCATGTTTTCTTTGATGCTATTATAACTAGTTGCTATTATAACCAATATCACCATTATTTTAGAAATAATTAATTTATTCTTACTATTAATAAGTAAAATATGATTATAATATATATATGTATATATATATTACTATTTTTATGTAAATAACTTTTATGATAATCTTACCACAACATTTAAAGACACTCCATTTTTTAATATTTATTATAAACAAACCCATTAATATGGTTTTCCGAAAATGAATTATAATTTAAAAATATAATTTTTATAAAAGAAGTGCCATTTTTGTTTAGTGTCGGCGAGCGGGCGATCAAATCAAATGTCAGGGGAGACTCAGACTCCGGCGTCGTCAGCCGTGTTCCGTCCCTGGCATCTGTTTCTAAGCTTATCGGATTTGGGGCTCCCAGTTTCAATCTCGGAATCTGCCTACCGTATCAAGCAAAATTTCCGGTTTTTCCTCCCAAACTACGTCGCACTAGGTTTTTTGGTATTCGCGTTGACCCTTTTAACTCGGCCTCTCTCGTTAATCCTCTTTGGATGCATCTTCGCCGCATGGATTTACTTGCTTTTCGTGTCCGACGGCACTATTTCAGTTATTCACTACGACGTTGATCGAAAAATAATTGTTGGTTTTCTCACTGTGTTGACATTGGGTGCAGTTTTCTGGGCCAATGTTTGGTCCAAGCTCCTGATTGCTGTGATTATCGGTACTGTTATTGTCATTGTTCATGGGGCTCTCAGGGCACCGGAGAATGATTCACCATATGGATCTTTACTTAATACCACTGATAATCCGATGGGAGATTACTCCAATATCTGAAATCATTAGGAATTCTTGCTATAATTGTTATTGCTGTTTGTATGAACTTTGAACTAGTATGCAATTCTTATTTTCTCTTGGTTATTGTTGTTGTAATCTGGCATATGCTTCATTCTGTTACTCTTTTTGGTTATGAGATTTTATCCCAATTCATAGTGTTCAACCTTTACTCTTAACAGCATTTTATTTCAGAGAATAATGCAAAGTTGAAATCTTCCAGCTTCATTCTACAATGAACGCAGCAGCAGCGGGGCTCCGTGCTGCGGCTGGATGGTGAAGGCGGCATACGGCGCATGCTTATAACTCGGAGCTAGTTCAAAAGTGAATGTTCGGAGAAGTTGAGCCAAGAAAGCTTTTCCTTCCAAGAGAGCAAATTGTTGTCCAATGCAAATTCTAGGACCCCAACTAAAAGGCATGAATGCTGCTTGACCATTAGCTGCCTTCAACACGCCTTCAGCGAACCTATCTGGCCGGAATTTCAGAGCATCGCTCCCCCAAATATCAGTTCGTCGGTGTAGAAGAGCAATGGGAACTTGTATATACACACCCTTTGGAATTTGGAGATTCCCAAGTTGAGTTTCCTCTTCGACTATACGAGAAAGCTCCATCACCGGAGGGTAAAGCCGTAGCACTTCATGTAAAATCATCGTCACTATTTTCAAATGACTGAGAATGTCGTTAGTGAAAGTCGTGGCATCTCCGATGACACTGAGAACTTCTTCTCTAGCACGAGCTTGCCATTCTTGATGAATAGCTAGAGTGATCATTGTCCAAACCATGAGATTAGAAGTTGTATCAAAACCTGCAAAATAGAAGAGCTTGCACTGAGCAATAGCTTCTTCAACGATCCTTTTACGATCTCCATTGCTTAGTTTCGTTCCTTTTTCGCATAATTCATCTAGGAACAGATCAAACAAATCCTTTTCTGCATTATGAATCCCTTCATTACGATTCTTTATCCTTTGATTTATCATATTTGTAAATGATTGTCTAACTTGCTTCTCCATCTGCTTAGCTTTCCATTTTGTTTTTGATGGCAGGTACCTGAAGAAACAAACAAGCAGTTTCATTTCATTACACAATCAATGTAAGTTTTAATTAATACATACTCTGATCCCGGAAAATTGAATGGTTTTGAAGCGATATCGGTCATGATCGTGAGATCTCTAAGAAACAAGAAATTCCTTCTCATTTCATCATTAAAAGGAGCATGAAACAGAGATTGAGTCACCATGGAACCACTAATATCTTCAAGGTAATGTAAAACATCAACTACACCGCTACCATTTTCGGATATTTTCTTCTTCCATTGATCCATAACATTCTCTGTGCATTTTTGCATCATTGGAACCATTTTCTGTTCATTACATTACACGAAAAACATTACAATTTTCCTCGTAATATTCATTTGTAATGATACTAGATTATTTACCTTCAACTTCTCTAAATGAAATGCAGGATTAAGCTTAGCTCTTGACTTGCTCCATTCATCTCCTTCGTAGTAAACAAGGCCACCAATAGCAAGTCGAATAAGCTTATTTGCAGCCCTGAAACTCTTCTGAAAGTTTCTGTGTTTACTCAACACACTTCTCATCAGTTCAGGCTCCGATACGATGATCCTAGCCGTCGGTCCAATCCAGGCAAACGCATTAGTCCCTGTTTATAAAGATTAATAAGCTTTCTTTCTCAATATATTTGATCATCATCAAAAACTCACCATATGTTTTTACAGTCTTTTCAATGAAGGGCATAACACGCGAAGTTATATCATCATTTGGATCAAGAATCTTCGAGTTTGCTTCATTATACATGTTGCTTATTTCCTTTGCATCTCCGATCAGAAACCGGTAAGAATTCCCTCGTAGTCCTTGTCGTCGGAGATACTTCTCCATACGACAAGGCTCCAGCCAAGCCCAGCTCAAGATTTGCCATATCCAGACTGAAACTATGCAGAGTAATGAGCAGAACAAGTAAGCCCACATGGTTTTGATGATTCAATTCTATGGCGTTACAGAGTATTTAACTCGTTTTTTGAACTTGCGCTGCTATTAACAGACAGACAGACGAAACAAAGAAATTTTTTCTGATAGTGGTGAGTGACCCTCGTGGGTGGTGCTCGTGCTCCCACAAAAAAAAGCAAAAAAACTAGATTTTGTATAGTAATTATAAGCCACTTGTTTTAAATACATACGAAGTGAGGTGGGGTATGAACTTTATGCAAAGGATTGGTGTATATTTAAAGAGTTAATAGTAACCTTAACTTTATGTTAAATATTTTCTTCGAACATAATTCTTCTCTTTTAAAATTCTAACTCTACCCACAAACTTGATTCTTCAAAACTTTTTTCATAAATTACAATGTTTTAAAAATTGGTATAGATCGTATTTCCAACATTTTTATATATACAACATTCAAAGAATTTCTCCTAAATACTTAATGATGAGTTTAGTGCATCGTTATATCGAACCTGTATGGAATATGTATTGAAATAATAAATTATTAATTTAGATGAAATATACAATTTTCTAGTTGTTTCTTAATTTATATTGTTATAAATAAGAATTAAAAAATTCTACATATATCATATGTTTTTTCCTAAATAAAAGAAGTTAGATCTTATACGACCCATCAGTATTTTGCTTAAATACTAGCCAAAATTGGAACATCCGAATATTTTGGTATACCGAAAATTTAAATATGTTATTTATTTGATATATAAATATGTGTAATCCATATATGATTTATCTCCAGACAAGAGATATAGTGGGTGGTGCTTCTTTATACAAATCAAATGGATTGCTCATGAAAACATGTATTTTTACATTCTTCATACAAAACTTAATTAACAATGAAAGAGATTTCAAAAAATCTGAAAATGGACAAATTATATAAAAAATCCAATCATCCATGATAAGGGGTTAACATTATTTATTTAAAATTGAATACCGAAACTTTTTATCGAACCGATATCAAATTTTGAAATCGGTATGGTATTCTTTTTATTTTAAGGTCATTTTGATGTTCGGTAAAAAAATGGTATTTTGTAATGATCGAATTTAATCTTTTATTTAATTTAAAAATAATTATTATTTATAAAATAATTAACGGTTTAGCGTCAAGGGTTGATTAGGATTTAGGGTAGGTTATTTTATTTTATTTATTTTTGGAAAAATCTTTATTTATGGAGAAAATAATGTACTTAGTCCCCCAATTTTCACATTTTTTGCGATCCATATAATATGTAATGTCATATTTAGTCTCAAATCTTTATGATTTAAACAAATTTTGTCCTCCAAACGTGCAACATTATGCAAATCAGATCACATAGTGGCAAAATTGGTCACTGAAATTTGATATTGACGGAGTATCTCATTTGCTAAAATTTAAGACTTTGGTGACCAATTATGTTTTACAAACTAAATGCTCAAGATTGCTTTTGCCAACATTTATAAAATATGGGGACCAGATTATCATCTTCATACTTTATGGACAAAAATTACGATAATCATAAAATTTTGGGAACCAAAATAATTACTTTATATGACATGAAACATGGTAATTATTATTTTTACAACTATGTTCAAACCATGAAAAATATATCAAAATATTTAGTTTCTTATCATCATCAACCATTTTAATATTTTCATCAATATTTCAAATGTTTTCATTGTTAATAAACACTCATTCTAAAGCTAGGATGTGCGAATACTCAAATATTTCCAAATTTGGCATATCTCATTCATCGATATTCAACCGATACAAGATATGTGTATGAATTATTTTTTATCTTTATAATATGAATACCAAAAAATAAAAATAAAAACACAAATTGGCATTTAATAGACTCATTTAAATGCATGAATTATTTTTTATCTTTATAATTTGAAGTTTAATTGTTCACGTATTATTTGTACTAATTTGAATATGAACTTTAATCTTATTTTAAATTTTAATGTTAAAGTATTTAATTTTAATTAATTTAATATTTATATTATTATTGAGATACTTCTAAATTTTACGAATTCTCACACCCAAATCCATGTATCTACGAATAGATGCACTCATATCCTAACATCACAGTTTCAAAGTCTATCATTTTTCACAATTCTTCTATACTCCAAGCCTAGGTTTTCTATTCCTATATTAGATTGTGTGAAGTTGTGATGTTTTAAACATTTTCGAGGCATAAATTAATTTGACAAATAGTGTTCAACGATGGCTATAAACTAGAAAATTAATAAGAGTATGTGAACATCAATCCGTCCAACCATTTCCATAACCGTTGAACCAATATTTGACCAACCATCTCAAATACTATCAATCCAAAGTCATAATTTTTTTAACTATTTTCAACAAAGGAACACGTAAGTCGTGATATGATGGGGGTTTGAAGTCATTCGGTAACTTTGATACTTCCTATAGCATAGAATGAAAGTATGGAGAATTAGTACAATTAATCGAAATGGAAATGTCATAGAAGAAGTTAATTGTTTCACTATGAGCTTTAGAAAGTGCTTCTTTCCCAATCCAAAATTTTTAAGAGCTAAACTTATACACTTTTTTCTTTGTAAGCACCACTAACACGAGTATCCTTAGATGTTATTTCTTCTATTTTATCAACCTCGTCGATATCTTCCCTATGCTCTTAAAATAATTGTCTAAAATCATTCAACACACGGTTTTTCTTTGAGTAACCTTCATCTAATAATAATTTCATTTCATTCCTCATCTCACAAGATACTTTGCTACATATTGTCACATCCTTAGGCCTACCAGCAATATGTTTTTTTGATCATTTGTATCTCTTTTCCATTGAACTTTTTATTACATAAGACACAATCAATAATTTGACAATAATCTTCATTTGAACCGCATAGTTCCAAGCTGGATCGGTTTACTCTGATATGATGGAGTAGTACAAGGGATATTACTATCGCGAATATCTATATTTATAACATTACTATTACTTTCTATTCAACGTACCTATAAGAATTCATTATGAAAATAATTAAATATTAACTAAATCTTCTAAGTTAATTGTTAAAACTCTTTGAATGAGCGATTCAACTATTAAACACAACATTAACAATATCATTTTTCTCATCAATAAAATACACAGTTTAGTAAGTAAACTACAAAATAAAGCAATGAAGTAGATACAATGAGATTCATTTATGTAGTTTGTCATAAGTCAAAGTGCTATTTAACTCCAAATAATGAACTCTCTTGCAATGATTCATTGCTCGCAAATACATAGGCTAAAAATAATTTAATGAATCACTTTTTGGGAAAACTAATATATGTTTTTTAGTCACATGACAAAGATTAGTTGAGAAATACAAAGTGAATCAAATTAAATTTATTTTACCTCAAAGAATTAAATTTCTATGAATTAAGTGAATCAAATCAAATTAAGTGAATCATGTATGATTGTACTCGTACATATGGATGGCAACGGGACATATATGATATTATTATACCAGTAACAGTTACTCGTGTCGTCTAACATAATGTATACTCGTTCCCCGCTTGACCCCCACTTTATCCTTTAGTTATTGCCTACTTCCATTTTGATTTTTTTAAAAAAATTGTAAAATATATATATTTAAAAAATCAAAAGAATTTTAAAACAAGAATATAAAATAAAGAACTATTTTGATAATTATAATTTTAAACTTTGATTGTTTTCATCATCTATACCAGTATTATCATTTTTCTCATGTTATATGGTCAGACATTACTTAAAGGTTTTCCAAGTACCTAAAAGCAAATATAACAAAAAATTATCTTGTTAATATATATTAATTAATCCATATATGTTTCTATAAATAATTATGGTTCAAACATAATCTTTTATGAATAATTTTTATTATATATTATATATCTTTCAATAATATTCAACCAGAAAAACTCACATTTAATTTAAATAACATTAGCAATTTTAAAATTATTAGCAAAAGAGTTTTGAAATTGTACTTAAGAACATTGGTCCCGTACAAAAAATAAGATAAATAACAATATAAAGTAGTCTTCGAAATTCAATTTAGTTGGATTAAACAAAATACTCAAAACTCAAACACTTTGTTTGCCCTCAAACCTATGAACTTGTTTTGCTTGCCTACTAGTAGTTTATATTACTTACCCAAAAATCGTGTTAAATAATTGAGAGAGAGATGAAAATCCAAAAACAACACGGAGAATTTGAAAAATGAAAAAATGGGATTGAATTGATAATACTTGGGTCTCCTAATTAGAGTTTTGTAATTAAGGAAAAACTTTTAAAAATATTAGATATATTTAATAAATATAAGCTGATATATATGGTTATTTAAATGGATAATCAAACGAGTAACGGAGCAGTTATGTATCAAATCGCTACCCACGCTATTTAAGGTGGATATATAATTTCTTTCCCACCTTATTTCCACTATCCGTTTAATTATCCAAAACCACTTTAAACGAGCGGGTATCAACGTGGTAGAGAAGCAGATAATCCAAATTATCATCCATAATCGTATATATCTCTTCTAAATTTTCAATGGGGAAGCATGTAGTGTCGAAGGATACAAGTGTTATCGGCGATAATGTTCAGTAAACTATTCTCCCCATTGCAATCGTATCTCTTAGCGGGGAAGGAGACAACTTTTATCGTCGAAAATAGTAACTAAACTACTCTCCCAATATTGTTTGGAAGAGGCAACTATTATCGGATGTTTTGAGGTAAGCGTGAAAGTGAAACATAAAGCCCAAAGGCATATATATACCTTTTAGACCGTACTATAATTTATATGGTTAGGGGTTCTACTGATGGTTTAAAAACATAGCTTAAGACTTAGAAGTTCATTTTGTATGGGATGCGTGTTAGTTACAACCATGGTTTTAAAAAACCGGCTGGTTCGACTGGGAATCGTTCATTATCCCGATTCGATTCAAACCGGTTGGTCTATTATTTTAAAAACCGGTTTTGGAACAAAAAAATCCGGTCGAACTGGTTTATTTCACTCAAAACCGGTTTTTAAAAATTTATATTAAAAACATTTTAATTTTTTTTAAATATATATCAAAACTTTTTTATCTCACATAATTATATTTTTAAGAATTTATTTAGAATTCTTTGTAAAAAAATATATTTTTAAATATATTTATCTTATTCATTAAGATTATTATTTATTTTCCTATTAAACCAGTTCAAACCGATCCGATCAATAGAAAACATTTCCGATCCATCGATTCGACCAGTTTTTAAAACCATGGTTACAACCGTGTTTCAGGGAAAAATGAAGTATTTGTCTATGATGTACGAATTCTTTATTTNTTTATGATTTAAACAAATTTTGTCCTCCAAACTTGTAACATTGTGCAAATCAGATCATATATTGGCAAAATTTATCACTGAAATTTGATATTAGCGAAGTATCTCATTTGCTAAAATTTAAGACTTTGGCGATCAATTATGTTTTATAAACTAAATGCTCAAGACTGTTTTTGTCAAAATTTATAAAATATGGGGACTAGATTATCATCTTCATACTTTATGGACAAAAATTATGATAATCATAAAATTTTGGGAACCAAAATAATTACTTTACATGACATGAAACATGGTAATTATTATTTTTACAACTATGTTCATACCATGATAAATATATCAAAATATTTAGTTTCTTATCACCATCAACCATTTTAATATTTTCATCAATACTTCAAATGTTTTCATTGTTAATAAACAATCATTCCAAAGTTAGGATGTGCGAATACTAAAATATTTCCAAATTTGGCGTATCAGATTCATCGATACTCAACCGATACAAGATACGTGTATCGGAATTTTTTTCTTTTTTTAATATGAATACCAAAAAATAAAAACAGAAATTGGCATTTAATAGATTGATTTAAATGTAGGAATCTTTTTTTATCTTTATAATTTGAAGTTTAATTGTTTACGTATTATTTGTACTAATTTGAATATGAACTTTAATCTTATTTTAAATTTTAATGTTAAAGAATTTAATTTTAATTAATTTAATATTTATATTATTATTGGGATACTTCTAAATTTTACGAATTCTCACACCCAAATCCATGTATCTACGAATAGATGCACTCATATCCTAACATCATAGTTTCAAAGTCTATCATTTTTCACAATTTTTCTATACTCCAAGCCTAGGTTTTCTATTCCTATATTAGACTGTGTGAAGTTGTGATGTTTTAAACATTTCCGAGGCATAAATTAATTTGACAAATAGTGTTTAACGATGGTTATAAACTAGAAAATTAATAAGAGTATGGGAACATCAATCCGTCCAACCATCTCCATAACCGTTGAACCAATATTTGATCAACCATCTCAAATACTATCAATCCAAAGTCATAATTTTTTTAACTATTTTCAACAAAGGAACACATAAGTCGTGATATGATGGGGGTTTGAAGTCATTCGGTAACTTTGATACTTCCTATAGCATAGAATGAAAGTATGGAGAATTAGTACAATTAATCGGAATGAAAATGTCATAGAAGAAATTAATTGTTTCACTATGAGCTTTAGAAAATGCTTCTTTACCAATACAAAATTTTTAAAAGCTAAACTTACACTTTTTTCTTTGTAAGCACCACTAACACGAGTATCCTTAGATGTTATTTCTTCTATTTTATCAACGTCCTCGATATCTTCCCTATGCTCTTAAAATAATTATCTAAAATCATTCAACACACAGCTTTTCTTTGAGTAACCTTCATCTAATAAGAATTTCATTTCCTTCCTCAACTCACAAGATACTTTGCTACATATTGTCACATCCTTAGGCCTACCAGCAATATGTTTTTTTGATCATTTGTATCTCTTTTCTATTGAACTTTTTATTACATAAGGTACAATAAATAATTTGACAATCATCTTCATTTGAACCGCATAGTTCCAAGCTGGATCGGTTTACTCTGATATGATGTAGAACAAAGGATATTACTATCGCAAATATCTATATTTGTAATATTACTATTACTTTCCATTCAACGTACCTATAAGAATTCATTATGAAAATAATTAAATATTAACTAAATCTTCTAAGTTAATTGCTAAAACTCTTGTAATAATATAAAATTAAGGATTCAACTATTAAACATAACATTAACAATATCACTTTTCTCATCAATAAAATACACAGTTTAGTAAGTAAACTACAAAACAAAGCAATGAAGTAGATATAAAGAGATTCATTTATGTAGTTTGTCATAAGTCAAAGTGCTATTTAACTCCAAATAATGAACTCTCTTGCAATGATTCATTGCTAGCAAATACATAGGCTAAAAATAATGTAATGAATCACTTTTTGGGAAAACTAATATATGTTTTTTAGTCACATGACAAAGACTAGTTGAGAAATACAAAGTGAATCAAATTAAATTTATTTTACCTCAAAGAATTAAATTTCTATGAATTAAGTGAATCAAATCAAATTAAGTGAATCATGTATGATTGTAATCGTACATATGGATGGCAACGGGACATATATGATATTATTATACCAGTAACAGTTATCCGTCTCGTCTAACATAATGTATATTCGTTCCCCGTTTGACCCCCACTTCATCCTTTAGTTATTGCCTACTTCCATTTTGATTTTTTTTTAAAAGTTGTAAAATATATATATTTAAAAAATCAAAAGAATTTTAAAACAAGAATATAAAATAAAAGAACTATTTTGATAATTATAATTTTAAACTTTGATTGTTTTCACCATCTATATCAATATTATTATTTTTCTCATGCTCTATGGTCAGACATTACTGAAAGATTTTACAAGTATCTAAAAACAAATGTAACAAAAAATTATCTTGTTAACATATATTAACAAATGAAATTAATGAATCCATATAGATTTCTATAAATAATTCTGGTTCAAACATAATCTTTTATGAATAATTTCTATTTTTAAATTATATATGATCTTTCAATAATATTCAAACATAAAAACTCACATTTAATTTAAATAACATTAGCAATTTTAAAATTATTAGCAAAAGAGTTTTGAAATTGTACTTAAGAACATTGGTCTCGTAAGAAAAATAAGATAAATAACAATATAAGTGGTCTTCGAAATTCAATTAGTTGAATTAAACAAAACACTCAGATATTTTGTTTGCCCTCAAACCCATGAATTTGTTTTGCTTACCTACTAGTATTTTATATTGCTTACCCAAAAAACTAAAAACTGAAAACAGATAAAAATCGTGTTAAATCATTGAGAGTGAGATGAAAATCCAAAAACAACACGGCGAATTTGAAAATGAAAAAGTGAGATTGAATTTATAATACTTGGGTCTCCTAATTAGAGTTTTGTAATTAAAGAAAAACTTTTAAAAATATTATATACATTTAATAAATATAAGCTAACATATATGGTTATTTAAATGGATAACCGAACGTGTAACTGAACGGTTATATATCAAATCACTACCCACGCTGTTTAAAGTGGATATAGAATTTCTTTCCCGCCTCGTTTCAATTACTCATTTAATTATCCAAAACCACTTTAAACGAGCGGGTATCCACGTGATAGAGGAGCAGATAATCCAAATTATCATTCATAATCGTATATATCTCTTCTAAAATTTTCAATGGGGAAGCATGTAGTGTCGAAGGATACAAGTGTTATCGGCGATAATGTTCAGTAAACTATTCTCCCCATTGCAATCGTATCTCTTAGCGGGGAAGGAGACAACTTTTATCGTCGAAAATAGTAACTAAACTACTCTCCCAATATTGTTTGGAAGAGGCAACTATTATCGGATGTTTTGAGGTAAGCGTGAAAGTGAAACATAAAGCCCAAAGGCATATATATACCTTTTAGACCGTACTATAATTTACATGGTTCCTGGTTCAACTAATGGTTTAAAAACATAGCTTAAGACTTAGAAGTTCGTTTTGTATGGGATGCGTGTTAGTTACAACCATGGTTTTAAAAAATCGGCCGGTTCGACTGGGAATCGTTCATTATCCCGATTCGATTCAAACCGGTTGGCCTATTATTTTAAAAACCGGTTTTGGAACAAAAAAATCCGGTTGAACTGATTTATTTCACTCAAAACCGGTTTTTAAAAATTTATATTAAAAACATTTTAATTTTTTTTAAATATATATCAAAACTTTTTTATATCACCTAATTATATTTTTAAGAATTTATTTAGAATTCTTTGTAAAAAAATATATTTTTAAATATATTTATCTTGTTCATTAAGATTATTATTTATTTTCCTATTAAACCAGTTCAAACCGATCCGATCAATAGAAAACATTTCCGATCCATCGATTCGACCAGTTTTTAAAACCATGGTTACAACCGTGTTTCAGGGAAAAATGAAGTATTTGTCTATGATGTACGAATTCTTTATTTTGGTCCAAGTAGCCTAATAGGATACCCGATTCTCATTTTCCAATATCGATACCCGATCGTGTATCATATATTATAATTATTTTCATACTCGAAATATCATATTTGTAAATTGATGCTTAATTGCCAAACGCTAAAAAATAAATTCAAATTATAAAATATGAAACTTGTGAATAAAGATGTTCAAATTTTGTTAATTAATTATTGTATGTTTATAAGATAAATAATCATATTTGTTAATCTTGAAATTCGGGACAAGTAAATATGAATTTTAAATTCATTTTCATATAATAATTCAGACACCTAATGTATATCATGACGTCATAGATGTCTAGCTATACATAGTGTTTTAATCTTGGACGAAATATCGTTCGAAATGATCGAAATTTTGTTTCTACTGATGTTTACCGAGATGATCGAAATTCTGATATATTACAAGTATATCCGTTATATCGACGGTATACCGGTATATCGCCCAACATCAGTACAAGACCGATAAGTCGGTATTCAAACATTGGCTATGCATGACATATAACATTTTAGTCAAATAATTAATAAAAATAGAGTGTTAACTCTTAATTTGTATCAATTTTTGGTGTTAATTTAAATATAAATAATCCTTTTGACTTTGTATTAGTCATTACAGGTCACTGTCACCTAGACAAATTCACCGAACCTTGTCCTTACTGCATTCAATTTGGCTGTTCAACTCCCAACCTATTCCTACCAATCCAAGACATTCCAACCAATTAGTCCCTTTTTTTAATTAATCATTATAATCAAAGTTATTAATATATAGTTCTAAAACTTAAAAAATATTTGTTAACCTTCAGTTCTGACAACAATGTTTCCAAATTTGGTAAATTCAGCCCGAAAACAATTTCTCAAAATTTAAAAATCAATTTTGAAAAATACATTAAAATTTGAAGAATAGATTTACCAAAATTTAATAAATATAAAGACTAGTTTTGATAAAAATCAAAATATGAAACTAATTTTGATTTAAAAAAAATTTGAGAACGTATTTATCAAAATTAATAAATCTTAGAAACCATATTTGTTAAATAATACAATGAAAAATTGCATAATTAACCTCCAACTTAAGAGCTGTGTAAATGATATATCCTCTAACTTACGAAATTGCAAGAATGACACCTAAAGTTATCAATACCGTTTGTTTTTTATCCCTGATATTTATAATCCAGTTTTCCGTAAGTTGAAAACAGTTTGAAAACTCATCATATAGTATGCAAATATGATCCGTTTGAAAAATTATACAAAAATTATCATTGATGTTCGAAAATTGTGCATAAAATATTAAAAATCTACGAGTTCATTAAAATGTCAATCATAAACGATATTGGAAACTTGACGTGTCTTATTTGCATATAATTGAAGTTTGAAGGCTATAAATACATATTTTTTATCAAAAAATGTATCATATTTGCAATTTCGTAACTTGGAGGGCATGCCTTTACACAATCCGTAAGTTGAGGGGCCGTGTGCAAACATCACTCATATTACAATACCTTAAATGTCATCCCCATAATGAGATGATTGTTATATTGAAAATGAGAATAAAAAATATCAATATTTCAAATTTATTGTTTTTATTATGTATAGTACATAAGAATTGAATAATATCATTTTGGTAACTCTTAATTAATTTTACATATAATAATGATTATTTTATTATTTAATATTATTGTGACCAGACTGCTTATAGAGGTTGACTATTTCAAACTTTCTAAAGTTATTAATGTTTTGTTTCTTCTTCTGGACCAAGTATTCAATACCCCTAACAACTCCTATCCGCCTACTCAATTCTATAAACGCGTAAATTAATTACAGCGACTATTTTTATTTTATTTAAATGTAATTTCCATTTCTATAAGAACATTTTAAATTGTTGCAAAATGTAAATATTAGGAATTATTGAATTTTAAAATATTTTTTATTTAGATAACAAGTTTGTGTAAAATTAGAAAAGAAATGACTATAGGATTAAACTCTGAAGTTTTAATTAAATAAATGGTTTTAATAATAAGTCATCTTATTTATATATTGCTATTTCAAAATTCGGAAAATGTGAATATTTAAACCTGGTCATTTGACTAACAGTAGAATGGGTATTTTTGTAATTTCATATCTGTATTGGATTTTGGAATTAGGAAGGAGTTGTGGTTATGGTAGTTGGATCCATTTATAGCTATAGCTTCATCTTCTTGTCTATTTAAATACGCGTTTTGCCTGGTTCAAATGCCTTCTCAAGACAAGGTTTTTGCAGTCTGATTTCGATTTTAAGAAATGGGTAATGGTGAAGTTGTAGGGAAGATCTCAATCGACGCTCAAGAGAAGAACAATCTTCCCAATTTTCAGCAATCCGTTAGATTGAAGTATGTTAAACTTGGGTATCATTATTTGATATCTCACGCAATGTATCTGTTCCTTGTTCCCTTACTCTTCGTCTTCTCTTTTCACCTCACGTCTCTCAAAACCCAAGATCTCGTCTTGTTGTGGGATCAGTTGAAGTTTAATCTTGTCACTGTTGTTGTTTGTTCAACTTTAATGGTGTTTTTGGGTACAGTTTACTTTATGAGCAGACCCAGAAAGGTTTTTTTAGTAGATTTCGCTTGTTATAAACCTAAACCAGAGAATATGTGTACTAAAGAGATGTTTATTGAGAAATCTAAACTTGCTGAGTGTTTTACACCTGAGAATTTGGAGTTTCAGAAGAGAATCATTGAACGTTCGGGTTTAGGTCAAAAGACGTATTTCCCAGATGCTATAATGAGCGTTCCTGCTACACCAAACATGGCTGCTGCTAGAAAAGAAGCTGAAATGGTTATGTTTGGTGCCATTGATGAACTTCTTAACAAAACTGGAGTTAAAGCGAAGGATATTGGGATTCTTGTAGTGAACTGCAGCTTGTTTAATCCAACCCCTTCTTTATCTGCCATGATCGTTAATCATTACAAGCTTAGAGGTAATATCTTGAGTTATAACCTCGGAGGAATGGGTTGCAGCGCCGGGCTAATCTCCATTGATCTCGCTAAGCAGCTCTTGCAGGTAATTTAATGTGTTTTTTGGGAGTTGAATCCATTAAACTCATTATCGTGATTGATTTACAGGTGCAGCCAAATTCTTACGCGCTTGTTGTTAGCATGGAGAATATAACTCTTAACTGGTACTTTGGTAACCAACGATCAATGCTTGTTTCCAACTGTATTTTCCGGATGGGCGGCGCCGCCATACTTCTCTCTAACAAACCTTCAGATCGCCGGAGAGCAAAGTATCAGTTAATGCATACAGTAAGAACCCATAAAGGTTCCGATGACAGGAGTTACTCATGTGTATTCCAAGAAGAAGATGAAAAGAAAGAAGTGGGTGTTTCTTTATCAAAAGATCTAATGGCCGTCGCCGGAGAAGCATTGAAGACGAATATAACCACGTTAGGTCCAATCGTACTTCCGATGTCGGAGCAGCTCCTCTTTTTAGCCACTTTAATTATGAGAAAAATCTTCAATGTGAAAATCAAGCCATACATTCCAGATTTCAAGCTCGCGTTTGAGCATTTCTGTATCCACGCCGGCGGCCGTGCTGTACTTGACGAGCTCGAGAAAAACCTCGATCTCTCTCAATGGCACATGGAACCTTCAAGAATGACGCTGTATAGATTCGGCAACACTTCAAGTAGCTCCTTGTGGTACGAATTGGCGTACACAGAAGCTAAAGGGCGAATTCGGAAAGGTGATCGGACATGGCAAATCGCATTCGGGTCGGGTTTTAAGTGTAACAGCGCCGTGTGGAAAGCACTCCGAAGAATAGACCCGGCTAAGGAGAAGAGCAACCCGTGGCTTGATGAGATCCATGAGTTTCCTGTTGAGGTTCCTCGAGTCGCCACTCTTGGTTAATAATTATTCATTTATTATTAACAAATAATTAAATTTCAAAAAATGTCATTGGGTAGATCAATCTCTTTTTGACTTGTTGTAAATTTTATTTTTTTTGCTGCAAAATATTCTTTATTATTAAATCAGTTTGCACAATGTTTTTATATCTCATAAATCAATATTTTTGTCATATATTGTGATCTAAGTTGAGACCTATCTTTTATTTGAATCTCGACCATATTGTTATTTCATTAAATAAACTAATAGATAAATACCCAATATAGAAACTAATATAAGAAATATCCCAAAGCCGAATGAAATTCAATATCTAAAAATATTTATTTAAAATGTTAATTATGTTTACCATTTTTTTAATATCCTTCAATTGAACTAATTATACCATTCTATATGGTAGAACAAGCCAATATGATCGGTATATGGGCGAGATGAAAATTAATTATAAAAATACAGAAGCTACGTTAGATTTAGATGAAGGTCAAATGTAAATAATTTGAAATTTCGAGAGTTAACTACACAATCATTGAACTGAGAATACATGTTATTTACAATTTGTAAAATTTGAAGATCAATTATATATATTATATTAACTTTATGTGATTTGTATGTTTTTTTTAATTTTGGGAAATAACATTTACAGGGACACAAACACTACTACAATATTAACTAATTAACTAACATATGCATTTTATAATATTTAGGGATTGAAAATGCGAAATATTAATCCTGTATGTCAACCCACTCTACTTTTGTATAAATATTAATAAATCACATTAGGGGTATTTATGTCTTAACTGATTTATGGTATTTATTTTAAAATGCAAGATATCTTTTTAAAATAATATTATTATGTGGTTGGGAATTGGGATGGTGATGCATTTGAGTGAAATAACTTATTTAAATAATAAAATAAGTTAATATTTACGGAATACAATAGAACTAAAATATCTTTTTCATTTTTTTTTATATAAAATATATAATCTTGTGGTGACAACAATAGTAATGGTGGCAACGTGGGACAGTCTGTATTTCTGCATCTACGGTACACGCAAAACAAACCATATTTATTTGTTACAATATTTAGATGATTTAATTTATGAAAATATTAATACAGCTTTATAACTCAACATAATGATCCAGATCATATAAAATTAAATATTGATGAACTCAATTATTATTAGTTATTAGTCAATTTTATAAATGTAAATTAAGTAACATTTTAATAATAATATTTCAAATTTAATGATTTAGTTTACGAACGTGGGACGGTTGGGGCATTTATAGTGTAGGAGTTTCTAGAAACTCACATTAATGTTATGTTGTCTGCATGTAAAGTTGGCAAAATTGAAAGAATTACAACCAGCTGGCCTCATTCTAATTATTGTATACATTAAGGCATCAAAATATAGATTTAAAATAGATGTAAATCGATTTTTGCAATAATTTACGGATACCTAAAATATTTTAATTTTAATTTTAATAAAAAATATATAATTAACCCTAAACACTAAAAAATATTTTAAAATTAAATATCGATACATTACAAATTTGTTTGCTTTCCTCCCGTCCATTTAATCAAATGTACGTATAATAATGTTAAAATTCATTTTCATAACAATTCAAAATTCTATATCCAATTGGATCCCTATATACCATACAATATAAGGACCATATGAAATTTTATTTTTCTTTTATATATTAAAAAACTTCAAAATAATAATTATTATTTTTTAGGACCAATCCGTAACGACGATATCGAAAAAAATATTCATAATGTCCAATATTTGACATAACACAAAACTCAATTCTTTAAAATCAAATACAACCAAAATAAATCAAGTTTTAATTTATCTAATTAAAAACCACACATCCAAATCTAGAAAATACCGAATGGGGTTTAGGGTTTAGGTTTTTCCAAAAGAAAATGGAGTTTATAATAATGTCATAAAACTTGTGTCTATGAATGGAAAAAAGGAAGTAGAAAACATATTAATCTCATGGCACTTTCATGACTTGAATTGACTGTAACATATCAGTGACAGCAATAACAAGATCCCCTGTTTTGATCAATCCTCGGGCTTTAAGTAACGAGAATGTCTTGTTCAGATTGCTCTCCATATCATCAGCAAACGTAAGTCGAAACGGTATCAATCCCCATTGAAGATTCAGCTTCCTACGCACAGACGTTGTAGTAGTGAACGCAAATATCGGACAATCTGGTCGACAACGTGATAAAAGAGATGCCATATGTCCCGTCTTCGTGTAAACGAATATTGCATCGACTTCTAGTTTGTTAGCTGCGGAATGAATATAAGGAGACGAATTAATAACATATGATGATGAGAGGATGAAAATGGAATTGTTACCCATTTTAGCAGCACAGTTGCAAATCTCTTCTGAAATGCTGTCTGAGAATGAAGATGCTATGGCTGGAAGTTCTTTTGTTTCGTATCGTTTTTCGTCTCTCCACCATTTCTCGATTCTCAGACTAACACTTCTCAGAACAGTCAGTGCTTTATCGGGAAATTGGCCCATAGCAGATTCACCGGAGAGCATTAAAGCATCGGCTCGTTGGCGAACAGCTTCTGAAACATCGGCTACCTCTGCTCGAGTCGGTGTAGGGTACTCGATCATTGACTCGAGCAACTGGCTTGCGACGATGACTGGTTTGTTTAGTTGTCTGCAGACATGGACGATCCTTTGCTGTTCGGATGGAACCTGTTCTAATGGTATTTGTGCACCTAAATCTCCTCTTGCGACCATTGCTCCGTCGGATGCTTGAATGATCTCTTCCAAGTTCTTTAACGAGTCGATGCTTTCGATTTTGGCAATTACAGCAATGTCACTCCTTCAACACAAGTTAAATGACATACAATGAAACTAAAGATATTAAGAAACAGGGGAAAATATTCGAAAATACCTATCACGTGCACGTGCTTGAATATAGCTCTTTAGATTCTTTACAACTTCAGCAGATTTCACAAATGATACAGCAAGAAAATCAACACCTTCAGTAATTCCAAAATCAATGTCCAGCCAATCCTGAGCAACAAAAAAATCGAAAGCCACTTGCATTATGTCAATTTTCAATGAAAACTACAACATTGATAGGCTTAATTCTCCCTATCTAAAATGAACTCATAAAATTAATACAGACCATTCAAGTATGCATTTTTTCACACTTGAAAAAAGAGAAATCAGCATGAAAATGGATCAAAAAAATGTGTTATTCTAACCATAATCAGGAAAATAGAGGGTCGAATTATAAACAAGAATGGCCTTAACACACAAAGTTTCCACATTCCTCAGCATGAACTCAGGAAGTAAAGCAGCCAAGGTTCCAAATAAGCTCATCATACATATTATCGAAAATATAATTAAAAAACAGAAAAATACAAGTTGAACTTCGTATAAGAATCTGATATTGGTTTAGTTGAAATTAAATGATGAATCGTGAAGAACTCGAAGAAGGCAGGAGAATAAACCGAACCTTCGAGGATATTGTAGGAAGCATTGCATTGCGTTCCCTAACTAAGCTCCCATCACGCCAGAATGTAAGATTAGCCCTGGGCAGTAGAAGTCCAGGATCAGTGCAGAGACACTTTACATCAGGACCAATTTTCTGTATAACCTCAAATCTGACCATTCCACCATCTACAAGTAGTTCATCCCCTACCCTTACATCTGTCAAGTGAAAATCATAAGGTTCATTACCATTGTAAAACGACAATGAAGCTTAAAACATGAACATATGAAATCATAAATTCTTAACCTTCAGCAAATCCATCATAGTTAACATTGATAGTTCGTTCAGGGAGTCCTGAATCAAACGCCCGAACACTAAAAGTCCATATCTCACCATCCTGAGTAAGATTGCAAATTTAATTGAGAGTTTCCAACATCACCTCCTACTTTACTTTGTTTAAGAAATAAGATTACAGCAAGAAGGATACAGTAGCATGCCCAATTTAACAGTATAAATCATGTAATCTAACAAACCAAGCGGAAGAAAAAGTAATCTTTGTTGTGAAAAGAATGTGAGAGATCAAAGTATAAGACACAAGCAGAATTACTAATATTTACCTCAGTTTTGACGGAGGAAGCGCCACCAAGATCGCCCATGTGAATCTCACTACCCTCAGTGTCCATCATAATCGCAACTGCATACCCCTTCTCCTCATTCAACTTCCTCACACGCTGAATGACTTGTCTATGCCATTCCCTAGTCCCATGACACATATTAATCCTGGCGACGTTCATCCCTCCGACCGCCAGCGCCTCCAGCTGTTCCGGCATACATGTCGCAGGCCCAATAGTGCAAACGAGCTTCGTGCGCCGCGTACTGCGGAAGCCATTCTCCTTAAGTTCCGTCTCCGTCACCGCATCAACCTCAATCGAACTGGAATCAGGAATCGCCGAAAAAGGCACCTGAACCGGCACAGTCGCCAACCCAGCGCCGTTTTCAGATGACAGCATGGACCGATTCATATCCGACCCAGAAGCTCTAATTAAGAGTGAGTTGGTCAGCGACCTCTTCGAAAGCAATACGCGGTGAAACGACGGCTGCAAAGAAGGCGTGTAGCCGGAAACGAGGGCTTTAGCGGAATACATATTCAGTGCCTGCGCCATTCTGAGGTCTGAAACGAAGGTGGATTTGAAGGGCAAAGATCCTGAGATGGAAAACTGAAAAGATTGTACCAGGCGGAGAAGCCAAGGAAGTTAGTAGGCAAAACTTGAGTTGGGGTTGCAGGTGCAGTGCACCACACACAGGCAATAAAAACAAACTAAGCTTGCAGTGCACCAAATAGTCACATGTGTCGTACATTTTGTTCCCACGCAGCCCTCGTGAGATGGCTTGAGATTAGGGCAGATTTTTCTGGATACCTTCTGATATATTCTGAATGTTGAATATATTAGTGAATCTTCAATATTAAATTTTCAATCAATATCAAAATGGGTTTTACAATTTAGCAATAATTAAACTACACGAATGATTATTTTTTTATTTTAAAATTAAACTTTACTTATTAAAAGACTACATTAACATCATTACATGTATTTATCAGTAAAGCTCGTGGACACATCATTTAACTCTAATTTAATATTATTTTCCTATTTTTACATTTTAGAACTTGTATAAATGCATTTGTATATGTTACTCACTCTTTAATTTTTCACATTCACTCGTATCGGACTGTGTTGTACCCGTTCCTACATTTGATATAAAATGACATCATTTTGATTTCTTCTTTAATTAAATTTTTGTCTTTATCAAAAATATAACTTATGTGCTTTTACGATTTTATTATACATTCGATCTATTTGTGAATTATACATGCAAGCAATCATGAATCAGAAAGTAGTTGTTTTTAGAGAGATGCTAAATAGATAAGTTATACTTATTTTTTATAAGTTAAAGCTTCTTATAAAATAAATTGATAAATATTTATACTTTTAAACTTGTAGTTTATATAACCTTCAACAAATAATAACAATTATTTTATATTTTACTTTTATTTAATAATTCGAGTCGAGTCGCAAATCCGACTCTTACATTCGAATCGAGTCGTGCCGTACCACATACACGATCCATGAGGCATCGACTCGTTACGACTCGACTCGATTATACTAATAATATGAGTATAGAGAGAAAAAACCAAAATACATGAGAAGATACCACAAATTAAAGATCACATTTGTTCACGCTCATTCCGTAATTTTGGCCATAGTCTTGGAATCAAACATAGTATCGAAGTTTCTTCATTCAAAACATTGATTATCATTGTGGAGAAGGTGCAATTCAATTCAATTAGCAAATCAAAACATTTTAAGTGGCTGTTTTGAAATAGAAAATTGTCTTCAGATCAAACATTTACGAAAATAAACATATATTATTACATAAAATATGAAAATTATACTACAAAAGATATTTGATATGATGAGTGCGGCTCATGGTACGTCGTAATAATATTAAATTTATGAACAATTCTAGTAAAATCGGTGTTCTCCAGTACAAGTATCAACTCTAATACTCATAAATAATAAACTCATAATAAAAATAAGATCTAACTTTAAATATAGAATTCTCTATCTCTGTGTATTTTCTTCTAAACTTCACTACTTCTATGAATGGTAATTAATGTGAAATAATAAAGTGGATAAAATAACCTCTAAATTAACCCCAAAGTTGGATAATTGAGTTTGTTTATTATATATAAAATTAGGGTGACGCTTGACTATGGCCCCAACTTACGGAGTGTGTAAAGAGCATGTCATCAAAGTTACGAAATTGCAAATATAATATACTTTTAAAGCAATAATATGCATTTGTAGCCTTCAAAATTTAATTAAATACATATAAAATACCTCAAATTTATCGAACAATAAGCTTATAAATAACATTCTAACTAACTCATTAATATTTTATACACAATTCTCGAACATCAGTGATCAATTTTGTATAATTTTCAAACGATATTATTTGCATATTTTGAGATCACTCATTCTTACGAAAAAACGTTTGTCAACTTAACAGAAAATCGGATGCTAGAACGTTAGAAATAAAAAACAAACAATATTAATAATATTACGTGACATTATTGCAATTTCGTAAGTTTGGAATATGCACTTTACATAATTCGTAAGTTGATGGGTTATTTATGCAATTTTATCTATAAAATTAACAATAAAATAAATAAATAAACATTTTAAATATATATGGTTCAAACAAATACCTAGTAATGAATGATGTGAAATAATGTGACAATACCATTAAATACATTAATGTAAAATCACCCACTCCACCCTCTATCCACTTAAATAATTAATTTTCTATAAACAAAATCCCAAGCCCCTTGCCCGTTGACGCTCTCTCACAATATACCACAAACACACAATGGCTTCTGTCTTCGAAACTGATAATCTCGTTTCAAGTTTCTCCGCTGGCAAAGTCATTACCTGCAAAGGTAACTATTACGTTATTCTTTTTTCTCCTTTTATATTTTATATCCGTAAATTTGTAGCTGCGGTGGCGTATGAACCCGGGAAGCCTCTGGTTGTTGAGGATATTCTTGTGGATCCACCGAAGGAGATGGAGGTCCGAATCCGTATTCTATTCACATCAATTTGCCATACCGATCTCAGTGCATGGCTTGGTGAGGTAACCTAACTTTAACTTGTCCCACATTGGAAGTTTAAATAATTTTCCACTTGTTTATAAGAACGAAGCTTTACTGTTTTAATTATTTGTCTCTTGAAGAACGAAGCTCAGATGATGTTTCCAAGGATCTTTGGACACGAAGCCTCAGGGTGAGAGAAATATTTTTTTGAGAAAATTATCTGATATTTAAAATAGTGTAAAAATTATATCTTGTATACAAAACCTCTCATTTTCATTTGATTGTCTTTCGTGGCTTTTAGGTCATTTGATTTAAAATTACTCTTAACGATTTTTATCTTTTTGGTATGAGTGTTTTTTACTATTTAAATGTTATTTTTAAAAATAAATTTTTAAAGTTATTAGGTATGATAATAATGAGTATTATAATCAAATATAATTGTTTTGAAATTTTATGGGTCAATCATATAATTCTTAAAATTTTAACAGTGTTTTATTTACAATTTTGAAAAGTTTTAATCAACGGTTTATTATATCAACTTCGAAAGATTTATATAGGAAATGTTGGCTATAAATTTAATAGTATTTTAAAGTTTATAGGTAGGTAATAAACGCTACTTTTATTTTTTTATACTTGTTATAATATAATAAAATAGTAATAATAATGAGATAATTAATGTTTTGTCATTTTTAATTAGATTGGTGGAAAGCGTGGGAGAAGGGGTAAGCGACTTGAAGAGAGGAGATCATGTGGTCCCCATTTTCAATGGAGAATGTCAAAATTGCCCTTACTGCAAATCTTCCAAAACAAACTTATGCCAAAAGTACCGAGTTAACGCATTCAGGGGAACGATGGTCAACGACGGCGAATGCCGATTTAGGACCAGAGATGGCGGCAAGCCTATTCACCATTTCCTCAATACGTCTACGTTTACTGAGTACACCGTTCTTGATTCCGCTTGCGTTGTAAAAATTGATCCAAAGGCACCTTTAGATAAGATGACGTTACTCAGCTGCGGTGTATCCACGGGTTTGCGGCTTTTTGATTTTTTGCTTTGAAGTTGAATTAATATTCTCTCGAGTCTTGATCGATTGGCATTCCAGGATTGGGTGCCGCGTGGAATACTGCCGATGTTCAGCCCGGAGATACCGTCGCTGTTTTCGGCTTAGGAGCTGTCGGATTAGCCGTAAGTTTTCATCCTTCAATTGCATTTTTTAGAAATCAATTGTAACCAGATCTAACCGGCGACTTTCAGGTCGTTGAAGGAGCAAGAACCCGCGGAGCTTCTAGAATCATCGGAGTTGATATTAACTCTGATAAACGTACCAAAGGTACCGGGTTAGAGTTAAGGGCATAAATGACATATATTAAAATGATTTTAATTTAATATTTTTAAAAATTTGTCACAAGGGGGAGCTATTGGAATCACAGACTTTGTCAACCCCCGGGACATGGACAACGACAAGCCCGCACACGAGGTACATTGACTTATTTTTCAGTATTTTTTATATTTCTTAAGATATTTTGACTTTATTTTGTAATACTTGAATCTTTGTGAGTTATATATTAGTGTATTATCACTCTAGGTATATATAATTAGCCTATCGTATTCACTCTTAACTTATTTATTTTTTGAAGTTAAATATTACTAGATTATCATTAGTTTGTCGTGTTATTCTATACTATTTTAGTGTGAAGATTACGAATTTGATCATTTAAATTTATGGGAGATTTGACTATGGTTATGAATGCTTAAATTGGTGAACTTGTGACTTTGGAAAATGGCTAATTAGGATGATTATATTGATATACAATTGGAATGATTGAATTGATAGAAATGCAGAAAATAATAGAGATGACTGGGGGAGGCGTGGATTACAGCTTCGAATGCACGGGAAATCTAGACGTTCTCCGTGAGGCGTTTCTGTCTACTCACGATGCAAGTTCATCTTTACCCTGGTTAAAGTTTTTGGTAATAAAGTAAGTGTGGTTTGTACTAAATGATCAGGGTTGGGGATTGACTGTGGTCTTGGGCATTCATCCAACGGCAAGAACATTACCTCTGCATCCAATGGAGCTTTTTGATGGAAGAAGAATTGTAGCTTCAGTGTTTGGAGACTTCAAGGGAAAATCCCAGTTGCCCCATTTCGCTAATCAATGCATCAATGGTGTAAGTTAGTCGTTCAATAAACTTAATGATTTAATTTCATGTGTTGATTACTTATTGGGTTGCAGGAAGTGAAACTGGACGAGTTCATAACTCACGAGATGGACTTCTGTGACATCAATGAAGCAATGAAACTGCTTGCAGAGGGAAGAACGTTAAGATGTCTTCTTCGTCTCTGATCAAGGTAATATCTGGATTATTGTATTTTGTTACTAACAAAATAATGCAGTGGCCGTATGAACGTGTATCCGGCCTCTATGCCTTAATAATTAATGCGTGAATTAATGAATAATTTGAATGTTGGAAGTACATGCCTGATGGCCCAATCTATCCTAATTAATGAAAAAAAATTATACTATATGATCTTATCCTCATAAATAGTTACAAAAATAGATTGTACGATTTTTTTTGTACTAATCTGGTGTGTTTCTAGATATACACGTGTCGTTTATTTGGGAGTCATGATTCTTAACAATTTACAGGTATTCTCCACGTGTCCAATACCCTTTTATTTAGGAGTTTTTTGTTTTACATGATAATGGTGACGTGTTAAAATGTTAAAAAATATTATTGTTTTTTTAAAAAAATATTTGAGTTGCAGCTTTCTTTGCAACTCAAGTATTTTATTTTGATAAAATACTTGCAGTTTTCTTTGGAGAATGAAGTTATTATTTTGAATAATTTGCAGTTTTCATTGCAGTTTTTAAATAGCTCGGTTTCTATAAAATTTAGAAACCGAGCTACAATTTTTTATTTTATTTTTAATTATTGTTTTTAATATCTTTTCGATATAAAAAAAAAATAAATCGGTTTCTATAATTATAGAAACCGACCTACTAAAAAAACTGTCTGTTACATACTGCAAATCAGTGCAATATTTGTAAAACAAATTTAATCAACAAAAACAAAATAAATTGAAAATTAATAGTATTTATTACATTTGTGACCATGCTACGTCAAAAACTCACTGTTTTATTTAGTATCACGCACTGAACTGGATAAGAACATGGCAAATCTTTCTGGGATTTCATCCGTTAATCTGATCGTCCCTACTTAAGCACAATCACAACAAACCCAGATGCCCCTCTGCAAAATCCAATTCAATCAAATCAGTACCTTATCCAGGAGCTCAGCAATTCGATTTATCACCCAATCGGAAGTTCCTGGACGATCGCCGCCGCCTTTGTAGCCAACTCACCCCGAAATGCCCGATGATACACCGTATATTTCACCTTCGCCGGGACCTGAAACCACCTGAGGTGTTACCTCCGAACCCACCGGAAATATTGCCTCCGGAGCCGCCGGGTTTACCAAATACAACCCAGCCAGCCTGAGCCTGATGTGACGCCACCCATTATGGGTTCAAATGGACTTCTCTTTTACCAGTAAACGTAGCTTGAGATCTGTCGACTTGGAATAAACCTACACAATTGCTCCGTTGTAGAAGTAAATATGTTAACATTTTGAGCTTTATATTAAGAACAACATCAAGATACAAATGTAGAATTTCTCAGAAATATTTGCAAATGTCACTCGCATTCACGAACATGCAAAAGATGATTCTATCTATATTCAACCAACGTACAAGATAAATTTGAAAAACATGTAAATTGAGTTGAGTTTGGCAAGTAAAAGTCAAAATATTTTACTCATCGACGATTATGAAACCATTTGATACCTGCACTGCACTGTACTGCAATCAAATTATTTGAAGTAGAATATGAGTAGTCCATATGTATCAAGTCATCTACTTGTGTATGTAGAAATGGATATTCCTCTCCAACTGCTTCCTACGATTTGTATCCTGATTGCCACAAATGCAAATAAAGCCAAGAAAATAGACAACTATTACTAACACTACTGATGCTTACACTTACATTTACATTCACATTAACATCAACGGGGAATAGATGTATGCTGTCGGGATTGAAATTTATATCACTGTATAAAACCAAGGCAATGATGAATAAATTGGTGCGGTGCATCAGTTGTGCCAAAATGCTACAAAATGGCAAAAAGTTAATGAGACAGATACCCTTGTGCCAAGATCAGCTGCCACATATAGGGAATGAAGAATTCCTCAGGATGGTTCTCTTGTTTGTAGGTGATCTGTAACTGCGAGAAAAGCTATACCAATTTGATGAAATAAGGTCAGTGAGAAAAAACAATCTAAATAATGAGAGAATCAAATTTGGTTACAATAGTTTCAAGGTTTTGATAAATTTGATCCATGACGGTAATTGTGATCCTAAAGTGTAAAGATCAATCCTCAAAATTCACAATTGATCCCAAAGTTTTCAATTTTGACAATTGAGGTTATCGTCCAAAATCAAAATTCGGAGATCGGTTTTGTCACTTTCGGGATATAATTTGTCAAATGATGTAAATTTAGAGAATCAAATATGCCAAAAATTTAAAGTTAGGGTCTAGATTTACCGTTACCAAATCTACCAAAACTATGAAAATTTGGGGAGTGAAAGAAGTTTCGACATCTTACTTTCATGCCTTCTCCTCTCCATGATCGGCTATGATGTATTATGACTTGAAGCACTTTCTCAATTGACAAATCACGCTCTCTCTTCTCAGCATCAATTCGGCTGTTAAAAAAATCGAGAACCTGGGGTGGGGGATGCAATCACAATTCAAGAATTTGAATGTAAATCAACGAAGGAAATATGACACTGGAAAAATTTTCAAATCAAAGAGGAGTCGAAGTATCTTAATAATGCAAACCGTGTATATGTTTTCCAAGAGGTCACTGAAGCGAGGATGGTTTTTAAAAGGAAGGAAAATTAGCTGTCTTTGCATAATAGCATACACAACCTGGAAAAAAAAGTTTTTTAGAATGAACACAGTTAAGGGAATATGAGTATGAATTGAGAGCAGATACTGCACAAGTCAGATTATTCAATAACCTCAGGGTTTCGTGGTAATGCGTATGTCAAAATAGCATTCAAAATCTCCAACACATGCCTCAAGAACTCGGTGTATATGTGCAAGTCTGATGACTTCAGAGTAGGAAATATATCTCAACAATAAACCTACAGGTATTGTATTCATTGGGAAAAAAATCCTTACAGAATCATCCAAAAGGTTGTTTTCTATAAGATCACTATCTGCAGCAATCATTTTTGCATTTTCAATCTCAGCTAGTTTATTGTACCTATATTTTGGAATATTTCCACACAAATTACATGGACATTCAAAATATGTAATGAAAACATTAACTCACAAATGAGTTTCTAGTACAATTAAAAGGCTGCAGTAAGGATCAAAATACCTGCGTGAAAGCATATCAAAAAGGCTAACCAACCGCTGCGATGCATATGAACTGAGTCGATGAATGTGCGGTGCCATATTTGCTAAGGTTGCTAGACAGTTTGTATGAAGATAAGCATCCTGTTTTAATGATCCAAAACAACCATCACATAAATAGGCAAAAAAAGTAGTTATATGTACTCAGAAAGTGACAGATTTTAAAACCCTCATAGAGAAACAATGAATTCCTTCACACCTGCAATTTAGAAAGATTGTATCTCATAGTTCTAATCAAAATTATCACCATAAGAGAGCCTAGAGAAGTTTGAGAAAGGTGGCGCTCTTTGTACCAGGGAATGTTAGGAAGAATCTGAGAAAAAAGAAAAAGGTTATAAAGAAAATTCTTCTCGGAGAAAATGATTTATAAAAAGACCATATTTACCAGTTTGTGAATGCTAGCGTTGAAAGAGGAATCCTGACTTAGAATGAGAAAGATTACAAGCACCATGCAAATATGATTTGGAGACTTCACTGGAGCATTATAGAGAGTCTCGAGCATGGGCATTAACTTTTAAAAAGAAAAAAGAAATGAGATGAAATGAAAATTGGTGGCAACAGCAGAACTAATGAAGACAATAAAAAAATAAATGGGTATAAAATTGTAAGGGGCAAAGAAATATGCTAAGCCACTTATACAATATCATTAGACCGCTAAGAACTGATTTCAGGGTTCTCTACGCAAAACAAAATACAGTCATCATAAAAATGAAATTCACATTCATACCTGTGTATCTATATCAATTCGCACCAGAACATACTCTAAAAAGCTCGGATTTCCATTTACAAGCAAATAAAGCAACAGGACAGAAGTTTCGCTTTCCAAAAACCTGGGAAAAAAAAAACACATAAAGGGTGATGGAAAAATACATATGCATTCAACACTTTTGTAATAACTCAATTTTCAATGCAACCATGAAAGCACTTACTTGCCAAGGGTATCAAGTAGAGAGGCATAAGGTATCCTCACAAGTGGGAAACTATGCGCATTAACCTCAAGATCATGACGATCAACTGCAAGAAGAGCATAGAGAGAATTAAAGATTAAACACTGCAAAGAAATCGATAAAAGGTTCAAATTACCATATAAGAACTGTAATATTGAGATCTTACATTCCGTATCCAGAGCATTTTCCAAGGCTTTGCAAAAAGGGTTTTCAGAAAAAAAAATCTCTTCCTTTTTGAAAGGTTTGAAACTGCTGCTGTCCAGTTTTTCCTGAATATAATATTCTGAAGTATGATTACGGTAATTGCACAGTAAAAGTAACACATTTAAACTGGCATCAGCTAATAAACTTCGCGAAGCTTTGGCATTCGAGCTGACCAAGTAAGTGAGAGGCAGCTGTAACAAGCTTGCTGCATACAAAATAAAGATGACGGCCAGCTCAGACGAGTAAAAACATTTAAGAATGAAAACATAAATAAACCAAATTTCATCTTCATGTGGTAAAACACTGAAATAAAAGAAAAAATGTGCTTCAGAGTCATCATACCTGATGCAAAACCAACTTTAAAAAGTACACTAGTCTCAGTTCTTTCAAAAGATAATTTAGAAAACGAATTCTTCAAAACAAAAGGTGGCTTTATTAAATAATTGATCAACATCCTGTGGACAACCAAATTAACCAGGGTATCTTCCTGCATAAACCATTCCCCTGTCAGAGTAAATTATTGCGTGATTGGAAAGAAGCTTTTGCACTCAAAATATTACCAGCATCATCGCTGCATCAATAAAAGGGTGCATATCATTTGGTCCAGGTGATGGCCCAGAGAGAAGTTGAGTTGACATGGCAATTGCTATGAAATTAAGGAGCTCTTTATGAAGAAGATAGGTTCCAGAACTACATAAGAACAAATAGTTGAGAAGATGATATCCAAATAACATAGAATTGGAAAACGATGCTGTGACAACCAATTTAGTTTAAAGTAGCCATGCCTCCTCCATCAAAGGGATTAACATTAGCATACCTTTCATCAACTGTGCCAACAAATTTAAAAACACTGCGCATAACTAGGCTCTCGACCTGTTCCCCTGTATCAGAAGGATTCAGGAGGATGAGAGACAGATTGAGTTAGAGAAATTCATTAACAATGGTTAACAACAAAATGACGATAGTAGCCATTATTAAGGTAGACAATTAAAAAGGAAGAAAAACCTCTGGATAAATTTTTCGGAAGTGGCTCTGTTTCATCCAGTGACAGGTAAAATTCTTCAAAGTCGTCACTTTTAGACTCCTCAATGAGATATTTAAGAAACACGGATGCAATATACAGTGCATTAAGAGCTCTTGAGATTGCAGGGGATGTCTCATAAGAAACAGAAAGACACTCTTGCAAGCACCATGCCAAGTGAATCAAAATTTTTGCAAGATGTCGCGTGCTATAGTTATTCAACGCTGTGGGAAATATTCACACAAGATAATGTCAACGAAATAAAACAGCAAGGAATCTAAAAGTAAGCACATCCTCTTGTAAAACTGATAACAAAACTTCAAGCAAAAACCCCAACCACGTCTAAATGAATCTAATGCCGCAACAATTTCAACATAAAAACAAAAAACAAAAAATCAGCGGGTAGAATTTCATGTGTAGGAATGCACAAACCCAGGAGATGGCATGCTTCACGAACGCGATCAGACTGCCAATTAAGATCAAGAGGTAGCTCCAAAAGCTTCTGCCAGTAATCAGAACCAAGAGGAAATGATTTCTCTCCAACAAATTCGCCAATCAAATACTCCGCCGTCTCCAGTGGCCTCACATCACCGCCGAACCGCGGCGACGACGCTATTCCGCCCATGCTAACTCACCGGAGAGCAAAAACAATCGTACAATGAAGTCTACAACTGCTCATCACCGCCACGAACATTGCTAGTCAATCCGATATTTCCTTTTCCGATTTCACAGATGCCTACGAGGCGACGACTCGACAAAGATACACGATTAAGCTTTTTTTTAAAAAGTACTTCGATTATAACATAAGACTATAATATATATGTTAAATGTGGAGATCGGTATTGGTATCGATCGGTCACACTTAGATGAAGATCGGCAATATGGTCGATCGGGGCACACATGGAAGACGGGATGGTCGGTATTGGTACCGAAGTATGGAATAACGAATGTGACAAATGAACCGAAGCAATTGGTAGAGGACCGAAGCATGTGATCTGAAAATATGATATGGAAGCAATCGGTCGAGGACCGAACTGAGATATGGTGGGGTCCACTGGTTAAAGATATCGACAGTTATGGAATGAGATATTGAAGGAAATAATAATGTTGTTTGGAACGACGGTCTACCGCCCAGTGCGGTGAACGTGCCGCAATTAATTTCTATTTTAACCAAACATAATTAATAATTGCGTTCGTGCGACCGCATAAAACAGCGGTGAGTTCACAGTTGGTTTAATCCAACGACCACCAGAACGCAGTTTCCAAATGTCAATTTTACCATTGGCAAATTATAGTTAGTTTTTTTAAAAAAATAATTTTAATCAATAACGTTTTATATTTTATCAATTATATATTCAAAATATTAAAATATATATAACAATTTAAAAATATATTTTTTGACGTAACAAATTTATCATAAAATAATATGAATATAATTTTTAAGTTATAAAAAATTATTTAAAAATAAGAGAAAAAAAGTTATTTTAAAAACATCACGATCACTACACCGTTGTTTCAAAAACAGTTTTTTAAAATCACGATCAGTTCACCTCACAACACAGTACATTCATCTCACCTCACCGCTATTTATCAAACGATGTTCCAAACGTACCCAATATCATATTAAATCTATATATATTGACGCATATATATGATTTTATTATGGATAATCATATATGGAGATATGATCAAATATTAGGAATATTTGTTTGTTACCTTAATATCTCAATTATCTCATCTATATAAAGAGGTCTTAAAGTTTATTGTCATGTACTTTAATACTCTTGTATTCCAAGTTTTCCTCTTCGTGTGTGTGTTGTAATCTTCTCAAGTGATAGTGAATTTGACCGTTTCAGCCGGTCACGTGGTTTTTCCCTTTCCGGGTTTCCACGTTAATTTCTTGTGTCGTTGTTTTCTCTTTGCTTTAATTCTCGGGTTCTATTTAATCTATCGAGGTTGTTCGCACACGTGTTTAATCCAAAAAGTATGTGCGTTATATATTTATTTACTCTTATCTTTTTAATTTTTGGATTAGATATGTAATTAAAATATCATAAATTTATTACAAAATATTATAAAAATTTTACCCTTTCATGTATGAAAACTCACTCTTATGGGATAAAGATGCAAAATAAATGTTGAAAAAATAATATTATTAATTTACGAACCTTAGACAAGTTATTAATGTTTTGTACTAATTTGAAATTGATTCAACATTATTTCAATTAAAAAATATTAAGTATGAAGTCAAACCTTAACCTAACTATGTCCATTTGCAGTTTAAGTCCCACCAAATAGGGTGTGAGGTTTAGAGGTGCAAATGTTAAAGATTCGTTAATTTATTACGAATAAAATATTTTTCACAAATAAAATATTATTTCATATATATAGGCATCTAGTACATTAGATTGCATAAAATATCATACAATTCAATTAAAAATAATTCATTTTTTTAATATTTTTTGAAAAATTAAACACCCTTATACATGTTAAACTATAAGAATCCTAATAAATGGTCCAACTAATTTTATGTGAGTTATAAAATTATAACTCAAGAGTTTAATCTACTTAAATTGGTTTTTAACATCGACATTAACAATGATAATTAATTTGATTGGTATTTTAATATTGATTCTCTGTATATTTTTTATCATGTAAATTGACACGACTATAAAAACAAGATATAAAATATGAATATGTGGTAATGTATTGGTAATTTAAAGGGAAAGACAATAAACATTGAACATGGGCAGGGCAACCAAATGCCTTAAAGTCTGTGTCAGTACATCAAATTATTTCTGGGACCATTTCACACATACAATTCCTCTTAAACAATAAATTATTTATTTGTTTTCTAAAATTTTGTGCTTTTTATAAATTTAATTTTTAGATTTTAATTTGGGATATCTAGTATGTGTACTTTGATGATTTCATAATATAACATTTTCGATCTTCGGATAGTAAACATACTTTCAAAATTTTGAAGACAAATTAAGCTACGCAATTAAAATTTGAGGATTAATTTTTTCAAAATTGAGGGCTATTTGACATAAAAATCTTTGGAAACTATATTTGTCAAACTTAAAATATAAAAATTTGTCAAATCATATAAATTTTGCGAAATTTGAGTAGACAAAATTTATAAATTGAGAGATAGTTTAGTAATAAATGAATAATTATGTTGAAAAAATTATATTAAATCAATTATTCTTACTACTCTTATAAATTGAGTGAGTACCATCAAACTTTAAAATAGTGTAAATATATTTCATTCAAAATTTGTAAATTGCATGCAGAATATTCGAAGACGATATAACGTGTATTGTTTATCTATCAATTTTTTAAAGTTATAAACATTTTGTATGCTCTCAAAGTTTAAGAATTGTGTAATTAAGTTCTCAAAATTTCAAAATTGTTTATAATTGACTCTCACATTCGTTGATATTTTAAATACATTCATAGCATTTATTTGACTCTTAACCGTAAAATGATTTTCAAATATATATATCTCTAAACTTTGAGAAATTTAAAAATAACAGATAAATTTTCAAAATCACAAAAATACAAAAAAGCCACTACTATTCTTTTGAAACTTAGAATGATTTTTGTACAATTTACAAATTTTGGAAAAGTGACATGTGGTATATTTCTCATTATAAAATGTACGTAAGAAATGAAATTATTTAATATAAATAATAGTAATTTTCCCATTTGGGGTTGATTTTACACCGCACGCACGAGAGGATACGAGACTATCGCCTTCGTGTTTGGGGACACTGGACTCGTGTTGGTTTTTTACCTCTCCGACAAGCCCCAAATTGTAATAAGAGTTTGATGGGATTGGAGTGTTAAATGTAATTAATTGACAGATGAATCTTTAAGCCGACAAACACAAATCAAAGTCCCTTTCTCAGGAGGGACATCTTTACCCAAATCATTCTTCTTCACTTCTTCTTCTTCTTCTCCAACGACTAATTATATTTCTCTCTTCTTCTTCTTCTTCTATGGGGTTTCTGAACAATCTCACGCCCCATTTCTCCGTCGCTCTTCTTCTTCTTCTAGTCTCAGTTTCAGCTCTCACTTTCCCGGACCAATACAGTAAGCGTCTTCTTCTCCAATCCCACATCGAAAATTACACTAGTAATTCTGTTGCCTTTTTGTTGACTGTTTCTCAGGTCGCTGGCAACTGAGAAGACTGGGATCCTGGCCGCCGTTGTGTAGATCAAAATGCGGGCGGTGTTTTCCGTGTGCAGCGGTGCACGTTCCGATACTTGCCGGAATCACTGTGCCACTGGAGTATTATCCTGAAGCTTGGAGATGTAAGTGTGGAGATAAGCTCTTCATGCCTTAGAACAAAATCATTATTATTCTCTGTAATTAATTTATTTTCCGATTATATTATACCAATCAAACATTTTACATTAAAAAATCCCTTTTTTCTTCTTGGAATTTGTAATTTTACCTGCAGCTCACAAGGTGATGTTAAATTAATATATTAATTTAAAAAATGATGTTAATTATAATATATTTATAGTCTGACAATGTTAAATTTTCGCAGCTTATCTTCTCTCAGCGTCCTTGGGAATGTAATTTACTAAATTTATATATTTTATATAGTCTTAAAATAATTAAGATTATATTTAAAATTTAAAAATACCGTTTAAATAATGTGAATATTTTTTTTGTAGTATTTTTGATGATGTATATGTTATTTTTTATTTTTAAAAAATTTGGAAACATAATTATCACATATTTTAAAGTTAATGCGTAAAATACAAACTATATATATATTTAAAGTATTAATGAATGTTAAAATCGAATATAAACGGTTTTGGAAGTTCGGAAATCAATCACGTAATTTTTAAATTTTGAGAACATAGTGTTAATAACTTTTAAAATTTGTGAAATTAACAACACATATTATATCAACTTCGAGGTTTTATATGCAATTTACAAATTTTTCAAGAGTAATTTTATAATATTTTAAAATTTGAGGGCACTTTTAAATAATATAGAACATTGAATCTCTTATGTTAAATCAATTTTTTATTTAAATTATTTTAATTCACTTGCTTTTACAAATTGTTTCGATATTAATTACAAGATTTATTTACTTTATACTAAAAATAATTATCGATTTAATCAAAAGCAAATATACTAAAATAAAACAAAAATAATCGGATTCAAGAAAACCTAATTATTTTGAACGCTTAAATTAAGAAAAATAAAGTGTTGATAATCAATTAGCAAAAAACGAGCAGATAAAATAAAAAACAATAATAATATACTCGACCAAATAGATAAAAGAAAAATAAGGGTAGGGATTTAATGCAGGTGGTATGGTGAGGGGAATATTGGAATAAAATAATAAAAATAAATTTTAAAAGCTTCATATTTCCTTGAATAAGAAATGGAAGAAATTAGTTTTGTATAAAAATGAATGAGAAAATTGCATAAATAGCTCTCAACTTACGAGTTGTGTAAAGATTATACCCTCTAACTTATGAAATTGCAGGAATGACACCTCAAGTTATCAAAACTGTTTGTTTTTTACCCCTGGTATTTAACACATGATTTTCCGTTAAGTTTACAAACATTTTTCGTTGGCATTATTCGTTCTCAATGTTCACAAATTATGCAAATAAGTCTTTTATTCGAAAAATTATACAAAATTGATACTTCAAGTTCGAGAAATGTGCATCCATACGTAAAACAATAACAATATCGTAGAGGGTCAATATTAAACGATATTGTTTACTTGATGTGTCGTATATGCATTTAATTAAAGTTGGAGGGTCATATGTACATATTTTTATTAACTTGAGGTGTCATGTTTGCAATTTCGTAACTTGGAGGGCATGTCCTTTACACCGTCCGAAAGTTGGAGGGTCACCGGCAAACGTTACCCAAAAATGAATTTAGATACATCAATTTCTAAGAAAATTACCATCAGGCAAATTTTATATTCTATTTTTTAATAAAAAAAGTCTAAAATACCCTTAATTTGTTGTGTAAATTTAATAGAAGTTGATACGAAAGGAAGCGAATCGAACTTTAGTGTTTTTCAAGATTCGAGTTGCATTGAAATGTAATAAGCTCGGTTCAAGATTTAGTTCAACTTCAAAGTCGAACTCGAACTCAAACCTCAATCAAATCTAATCTCGTATTACTTATTCCTTCGTTCTTAAAATCGAATTGAATCTAGAATTCAACTTATTACACTTCAAGTCAACTAAAACTATGAAAAACACTGAAGTTCGATATTTTTAGTTAATAGCAATCCTATTAAATTAAAAACAAATTAGATGTATAAAAATAGAATAATACAAATTCATTTTTAGAAAAAATATAGTTAACAAAAATGAAAAATTGCATAATTTACTCCTTAAAATAATATTTACGCAAACTATTATTCATAATTTAATGTGTATGTTAAAGTTTACCTCTATTGTTCTTGATTTTAAATGCCCATCAATATCATGGTATAAAAACTATGGATTAATATATTATTTAATTTGAGCCCAATTCTTTATATTAATGGGCCAGACTGTGTACATATAAATAGGCCCAATAAACCTTGAAATTATAGTTTCATCCCCTTTGCAAAATCATAAAATTCCGGCGGAGCAAATCGGAAGCCCCTAACCGTTGAAATGGATTCCGCCCTACGAATTCGATTATCGCCCTCCACGATTCACGTTCTTTCGCCGCCTTCTCTCTTCCGTTCCTCCTCCGTGAGCTTGCCTCTCCGTCAACCCAATCTCGCATTTCATTCAAAAATGGAAGCGTTCGCTACGAAAGTTACTGCATCGGGTGATTTGAATCATTCCGTGGCAAAAGACGTCTGCATTTCCCACATTAAAGCCGCGGCCTGCGCTCTAATTTTAGCCGCCGCCACACTCGGAAAGTTATCGGGATTGCATGCTAGGGCGGCAGTTCCGCCGCCTACGTTTACTGAAGAATCACTGAATGAAAGCGGTATGCCTCTAGACGAAACATGTTCACCCATGGCTCAGTTTCTGAAATCCAATCCAGAGACTATCGACGCCTTGAAAGAGCTTATTCAAGAGAAACTAGAAGCCGGTGAGGACGAAGAGTGCTTATCCATGTTAGAGAAACTAACATCCGCTCAACCTGAGAATTTTCAATTGAGGTTCTTAAAGGCTAGACTCTTAAGCGAAATGGGGAAAACACAGGAAGCCCGCGTAGCATTCGAACAGATCTTATCAACGAATCCGTTATCCTTCGAAGCTTTGTTCGAGAATGCATTGTTAATGGACAGATCTGGCGAGAGGGATTCAGTGATGGGGCGATTAGAAGAAGCATTGAGAATCGCAGAGAGTGAACAAAAACTGAAAGAAGCTCGAGATGTGAAGTTGATAATGGCGCAAATGAAGTTTCTTCAGAAGAATATCGATGAGGCATTAACAAGTTATGATGAGCTAGTTAAGGAAGATCCATCTGATTTCAGGCCATATTTTTGTAAGGGAATGATCTTTACTTTAACTGATAGGCATACAGAAGCCAAGGAACAGTTCACCAAGTATCGTGAACTATCTCCTAAGAAATTTGAAGTGGAGGGGTATTTGAGGACGCCATTGTCAAAAATGAAGCTTTGGACAGATGAAGAAGGGCTTTGAGATAAGTATTACCTATTGATTTTGAAGTTTGAACAAAACGCAGAATAAATTATCTACGGGTTTCACTTGTTGTTTCTTGTTGTTTTTCCAGCCAGCAAATGATGCAGTGCATCCATATATTAAGATAAGTTTATCAGTAAAAATGATGCATGATCTCTTCTAAGCCCTCAGAGAAACATGATCAGAGCTAAAGATGACATCCAAGTGAATAACCAGACAAACAAGGATCTTGGCTCTTGTCTTAACGCTGCAAAACAACCAAAAAAAACAGATCTTTATTCTTAAGAATCTGTCCGATCTTAAGGTGTTTTTACTTGACTTACAATTTGAAACGGGGCTTGTAGGAGGAGGACGACTCCGGTTGGGTGAGTTGGTGATGTTGAATCCCAGATTTTCACAGCCAGCTCCAAATGAACCTACAATAAGAACAAGATGTGACTTTCTTGTCCAAGTTTCGTTTTTTGCAGGTTTTCGCCTTCTTACATTCTCTGTAACATGGGAAAGCAGAGGAGTTTAACAGATTGTAAAATCCCACATCGCATTCACAAGTATGTGTAAAGAGCGAGGTTTTATTGCATCTTCCACTGCCACAATCAGCCCAGGAGCAAGCTAAAATCATATATCCAAATCGTTACGAAGTGCAATTCTGGGTATTGATTATTAACTTGATGGGGCTCTTACGATCGAAGATTGAAGAATTGGGTTTGCTGTGATTAACCTGGGCCGGCGCCGGCGCCGGAGAATTACCGCAGTTGATGTTCAGTGTACCTGGAAATCACAAACAAAAGTTATCCTCTCCTCCTAAAACCCTAAAAGAAGAAGAAACAGCACAATTAGGAATAACGCAAGGCCCATCTTCTATAACTTGAATCCACCCAGGATGACAGCGGCAAGAGAATCCTAGTATGGTGGTATTTGAAGCTACACAGGTACCTCTTCCACATACATTTTGTGAGCATATATCATCACTATTCCCTACAAACCCATGAAGAAAAATCATTACTATTACCCAGAAAGCAAATCATTAAAGTTGTAAGGAGAAAGAACCAGAAAACGGGGGAAGGAATGGGAATAGAGGAGGATCAGCAGCGGCGTAATAGGAATCTGCAGCAAGTAAAAGTAAGATGGCGAGAGAGCTAAAGGGAGCCATGTGTTTGTTTGTTGTTATACGTGTAAAAGGAAGAAGAAGATGAAGAGGCAAAATGTCTTTTGTAGGGAATCTGTAGTCAAATTTGATCACTAATTACGATCATGGAGTGTGAAAAGCTATAAATACGATCATACAATTACGCAGTTGGGAGTTAACAGATAGCATCACCTAGGATTTTGTCCAAGTCGTAGCCAATCACAAGCCGCCACGTCCTACCTAAACTTTGATTCTCCCCATGCTCATTTGACATCATCAATAACTAAGTGAGGTAGCATTAGGATTTAGGATACATTGATTAATTATTCGTAAGTTTATTATAATAATAATTATGAATATTATATTATTTACATTTTTTAATAATTAAATATCTGATAATTATATATATATATATATATGCGAAGATTTAATTTATTTTTGTTAAGATTAATCAGAAAAAAATGTATATATTATTTTTGATTTTATTTGGATATATAGGTTTTGCTAGAAAAGTTAACGAAGCTGATAATTAGGTTTGATAAATAATAGTTAGGACTTAGGAGGCTGTTAAGTAGATTAGCATTAATTTTATTCATTTAATTTAATAGGTAACAAAAACCACGTCAACGCGCTTACATCAGTCATCAATATGAAAATATTAATCAACACTTATATATCATCACAAATATTAATAAATGAATCACCCCGAAATTCTTTAACAATCCAAATAAAAATGAGGATACTCAAATTGATTCTTATAATTTTATAGTTTTGGCAGTTTTGATCCCTATGTTTTATGACTATAACAATTACAGTCCATAAAGTATTTAGTTGACAAACTCGAATTTCATTTGTAAGTTTTGACAAAATTAGTCCTCAAAGTTTAGTATATATGTGTTATATAATTTATTCTCAAAGTTCTCAATTATAATCATAATTAAAAATCAAATTTTGAGATCGATTTTGCATCTTTGATATCCTATTTGCCAATTTTTGCATATTTTGATGATCAAATTTTCAAAACTATAAAGTTTTGAACTAAATATGATATTATAAATTATGAGTATCAAATTTACAAAAACTCCGAAAGTTTGGAGACATAAATTGTGAGGATCAAATTTAAAGTATTGGAATATATTTGCTTGTGTTCATACATAAATAATATAAAAAATACTCAAATTTAGAAATTCGCGAACATCATATTTTATTTTCAACCATATTTATATTTTAATCCCTAAACACGAACGAGTAAATACTTATAAGTTACCTCATTAAGAAAATACCATAATGTAACAACTAATTCTTCTACTCTTATCATACAACACCAACAACAAATCTTACGTACCTACAGATACAGTAAAATCAGTAACTTGACAAAACACTTTGCTTCACTGGTTTTGCGTAAGAGAAGGGAAAGATGGTATTGATCGAAGTATCAACTTTCGACTGCTTCTAATCGAAGAAGAAACTCTCTTCCCATTCGGAGACGAAGATTTAATAACAAAACCCGCAGAAGAAGATCCCGATTCTCCCACAATATCCGCGTTTTCATCTTCTTTCACTCTTCCCATATCATGTTCAGCTTCGAAGCTTTGTTTATCGACTGCGTTTCGAGTACTCGAACATGCTCTCGGAGGCTTCGTTGATTGCCTTTTGTTTTTCCTTAAAGGGGTTGCATTCGAATCGATGTATGTTTCGTCGTGTATAATCTTCTCAGATTCGTCTTCTTCGACATCGTGTTCCATGCATGTATTTAACTCATTATATGCATCTTTCTTACCAAATACATTCTTACAACCTTCGCATCTGCAGTTTAACGAGCAACCGACGCCACTCTACACGACCCGAAGAAGTTTTTTCATCAGTTTCAAAGGATAAAAGAATAGAAAGTGGAGAAGAAACCTGATAGCATTCACAATACTTCTTTAAGCAACCGGATTTTTTGCAGTTGCATCCGTGTTTATGTCGAGCCGAAGCTGGTGTATTGTTAGAATCATCCTATGGAAAAAAATGGTAATCGTAATGTAAAATCACGGAAAGGGTCTCGATAAATCAGGCTCGTACCCCGGTTTCGGATACCGAATCGGATGCCCTGATCACTTTTGGAGCAAAAGCAAGAGGATTTCTTGATTCTATCTGGTGGCGAGTTGCAAGAACCTTGTCTTCATGTACAGGTTTGTTGAAGCAATCTACGCAAGAACAGACGCCGACGCAGTACACACCGGCCGCAAAACATTCACAGTAACTGGAAAAGTAAAGAATCATCAAAACTGCAGTTTTTTATGAAGCAGAAGAATAAGAAAACTTACAGCTTTAGACATTTTGATTTCTTGCAGTTACATCGCTTACATCCTTCATCATCTCCGGAAGATTCTCCTCTACGTCTTCAGACAAGAAATGGATCAGAATGTTCGAATGAAAACTAAATTAGCAAGTGAATGGACAAATGTACCTCTTCTTCTTTGGACTTGTCTGATTTATATCTTCATTTGTCATGTATTCTGATTCCTGGTAAGGTTCTGGTTCTTCCACAGGAACAGCATTTTCAATTTCCATGTCGTTACTAGTCGAAGAACGAAGATTAAATGATGAGCTGGGGCCTATTAATATCCTCCCAGAAGATGAAGAATCATGACTGAGGATTCTATAATCCTTTGGAGATGTTCCGAGAGAATTTAGATGCAAACCGATTCCTGGTAATGCTTTACATACTGTGGTTTCGTTTTCTGTCTTCATCGAAGCTAAATTTTGATCCTTATTGAAGTCATTGCTTTCAGACTGCAACATCAAAGATGAACCAGAGCACAAATTCTCTTCGAAATGTTTTTTTCGTGCACCATCGGTCTCAAAGTCCAAGCAACGTCGTCTCAAGCCACGGCATAAACCAGAAGGATTCTAAAATATGATTATAAATGGAGTAAAAAAATCCACATATGAGCAAACGAATCGAGACAAGCATAGCTTTACCTTGTAATCCATCTCTTCGCCCGCTGAAGAATCGGGTATAATTTGATAAGCTTTTGCAATCTCTTTTCCTTCTCCAGGCTGAGTAGACAAATAATCTAGTTGATTGTCATCTCCAAGTTGCTTAATGGAAACTGCTGAGCAAAGAGACTGAATTCTCTGCATCTCATTTTGAATGTTTGTGTAGAAATTCGACTCGGGATCCATTGATTTCTTGTAAGAATCTATGTCATTAGGTGATCCGAAATTCAAGGCATCGGAAATAAGACTATCCCATTCACAATTCAAGGCTTGTGTATTTTGATCAATCATATTCTTTCCTTCCATATCCATATCACTTCCATATGGGATACTCTGAGAGGTGCATGGAAAATCGGGTGCAAGAGCAGAGCCGGAGTCAGGATTCAGGTGATTGTAACTCGGGTCTTGTGAATAATCAACAACAAACTGCAAACAGTCAAAAGATGCCTCACCAGAAAGACCCTCATTTGTCTGCCTGACCTTAAGATTCTCTTCTTGTAAATCCATTTGCTTAGTACCATCAACATTCATCGAACTTTCGTTGCCATGATCGGGAGCAAATTCGGGTTTCGATGGATCAGGAAGCTGATGCCTACACAGAAGACAATCTTTTAAGCAACAATGGTGAAAATGGATGATGAAACAAGTAAATTTGGTACCTTCGAAGGATTCTATATTCCCTTGGAGAAGTAACATGAGGTGAAGTGAAAATTGAGGGAAGTGATGCAAGATTTAGTGGATTTATCGTCTGGGAAATGCGTAACGACTTAACTTGCTTGATAGGTGATAAACTGTTGAGAAAGCTAAATACGGGTGAATCCTGCAGAATACAGAGAGAAGAAGATTGTTATTAACTAGGAAGAAGCTAAGAACCCTAAATTTCACACTTTTTAAATGCAAATCCGTGAGAAATGCAGTCAAATTGGCCAAAGAACTTCATCAGATTTCTCAAAAATAGCGAGCCAGGAACAAATTTAAGCCAGCCACAGCAATAGAACAACTTTTAAATCCAAGAAGATACCCTATTAAACAGTTGATTTTACTCCAGCAACACAATACAGAATCAATCAAGATTACAACCAGATCGAAACCCAATTCTTTTCTAGGAATAACCACAGCTCACAAACATGCAAACTTCCAGTACCGCATCACTCGGCACGGCCATTTAGTACACTCTCATTAGTACAGAAAACCCCAGAAAAAGAGATTCTTAAGGAACCCACATTGCTGAAGCACAAAGAAGCATGCATATCTAGTGCAGAAACCAAATCTAACCTCAATTTTACTAATAGATGCAGCGATCTGGTTCGTCTTGCACCTATTCGGAGTCTCAATCATTTCTTCATTATCCATCTCCCTTACGTATCCTTAAAACTTCAGACCCACAAAAAATAAGGCAAATCCCGTCGCATTCCGTTTCAAGAAGAATCAGAAAAAAACTAGCAAGAAGTGCAATGATGAAGAATTAAATAACTCTCCCACATACACTCTTCTCCTTTCATCTTCTAAAAAAAGATAACACCCCAACCCCACAGACAAATTAACACAGAGAGTTGTTAAAGAGTGGAAACAAATCAAATGGCAAGGCAAGGATCATTAGAAAGAGTTTGGAAGGGAAACCCGGAGAAAGAGCAAACATAAAACGGAAAATCCTTGTAAATGTAATAATAATTTAATCCTGACTGAATTATCCTTTTATTTTAATGAAATTCTTTTAGACCCCTTAATGTTGACATATCCTTAGACGACCTCGACGACTGGGATATATTTTAATAGAATATATTTGCAGTTTGCCCCTTCAATTTTGCAGTGATGCATTCAATTTTGTAATAAATTGCGTAGTGAGGTCCAATTATCAATCCCACTCATATAAAATATGAAAATTATTAATTAAAGAAATTTTTTTATTTTTTAGTTATAAGAAAGTTAAATCGATCGGTACCGTTTGTACAAGTTATGATCGGTACAAGCAATTTTTCCTATATATCAATGGTATACCGATGATATATCAGAATATCGGTGTACCAGTCATAATCGGTATAACTACCATCTTATGCATTCTCGTATTGACCCATAATTCTATATTTAAATCGTAATAATTTTTTTGTTTTATTTAATGATATTTCTAATATTTTTATACAAAAGCAATTAATAATAATATAATCAATCAATATAACCGGATTCTATTTTATAATTATTTATGTTGAAAGTAATAATTATCTCATGATTTTCATTTTATTTTGATATAAATATATAATTTCAATAATTATTTATTAAATAACATATTTTTTATGTAAATATAACGAGGGATTTTTTATGTTTATTCTCCAAATTCATTTTTCTTAATAAATAAAAAATGCAAAAGGCAAAATGGAATTAGAGGGGGGTCCACTTGGTTTTTGGCGGGCGCCTGAATTTGAAAGAAGGGGTATATTTGGTAATTTAAGAGGCCATCTAACCTAACTTCAATTATTTCAAGTTCAAAGTGCTCCTTGCTATTTTTTCAATTTTTTAAATGTTTTTATAGTGAATCTTAATTTGGTTCAAAATGATAATTTTCTAAGTAGACTGAGTTTGTAAGAAGTGAAGAATTTTATCAAGTTAATTAAATCAAGCTAAGATGTGGTTTAAATTTATATCACATTCTACACGTTGTTATTATTGTATTTTCGACCAGATTATATAATTTCAATAATATATATAAATTATTATTTTATAGTTGAGACCCAAAAAACCCTAGATCTGATAGGGTAGGGCCTTGTATTGGGTGATAATAAACAAAATTATTCCCATTTGAATATAAATTATTCTTTATATATAAAATTATATTCGAACATTCTTTAACATAATTTGTTTGTTTGAATTTTTATTCGACTTGTTTTTTTGTTTGACAGTGTTCATATTATAATTTGAATGAAACAAATATGAAAAAATAAAAATCACATAGTGTATATTTACGAACCTTTGATAGTCATAAGTATGATATATTGCTGATATACCACACGATGTGAACACTCATTCAAATCAATGTAGATGATTAATAGGTGGTAATATTATATATTAATATGAAAATTTATATTTTCAAGTGCACATTTAGTCCAAGTACATTGTTATTTGCTGTCTTATTGAGTATTAATTATTTATGTTATTACTAAAATAACAAAAATATAATGGACTAAAGAATGCAAAATATTAATGATGTGGGTATTTGGGAATAATTGTTGCTTATGATTACACTTTAGCTTCATTTATTCATCTTCCAACTTCTATATTAATTATTAATCAATTAAAACTACATCTTAGACTTCAATTATTTGATTTCTCCTCTTTATTTCTCTATCTTTTACCAAATATATTTATAAAAAATTACTTCACTATTTCAGATATTTATTCGTAATTAAGATAATTAATGAATACAATATATCTATATACATTAAAAGTATAGAAAACTAATAACACATAAATAAGGAATATTTTATTTCTCATACCACCGTAAGTCACGTGATACATGCACACAAAAACAGAAAGACGCTTTAAGTTATCATGCGGCCCGCGTGCATCCATCATGCGACATTGCATTATTGATGTTTGCTACATTATGATTTATTGATATTTTATAGTTCATAAAGTCAATTTACTTTTGTTTAAAATTAGAAATAGTACCAAAATTTTCAAATATATGTCCGATAATTCAATATGTTTGTTTGGTATGTTTTTTAAATTACGGTGTGATGAGATGTGGTGAAGTACGGTGAGGTGTGGTGAGATGCGGTGAGATATGATGATCGTGAATTTTTAAATATGTTTGATAAAATTGCGATATTATTATCGTGATTTATGTAAAAATACTAATATACCCTTATACATATATATAATAAATATAATTATATTATAATTAATAGAAGTAAGGGTAAATTAGTTTTTTTCAAAATCACGATAAGACCACAGCTGGTTTTAACAGCTGTGGAGATATCGTGATTTTTTAACGATTATCACATCACAATTAAGCTTGTGTTTTATGTATCATTCAAAAATCACGATCTGGACATCGTACATCACCTCACCGCATTTTTAATTTGAGTTCTAAACAAATCCAATATATTAGGTATGCATCGGAATATAATAAATATTAAAATGAATTCATACATTTATTTTGATTGGGTAAGGGTTCGCCTAATCTTGATTTGGTATAATTGATTTATTGGATGTTATGGGACATTTATATTAAATATTTAATTTATGTATTTATTTCTAAGAGTAATTTACTATCAATTTGGGATCCTAAAACCTAGGGTTCCACTGATGCTCATATCTCGGGTATCTATTTTTCTCCACAAATCGAATATCATTATATTGGCGGTAGTGTAATCATATACTTCTTACTTACATGGTATTGTCACTTTATAGATGATACCTAATTCTCACGTTGTAGAGATGCAAACGAATCGAATCGTACTGAACTTAAATATTTTAAAAAAAATCTAATTCAACTCAAAATAGACTAGATTTGATTCGTAGGTCGATTTAAGTTAAAAAACTAAGGAACTTATAATTGAATTATAGTTCGGTTCAGGCTCAACTCGGGTTCGAATAGAAGGAAAAAATGGCAACTATGGCAGCTGAGTCGATAAGCAAATATGAAGATAACGAGACAAATGTACAGGTTATGCCATCACATATATATGCTCAAGTGTCACATGAAAGAAAAGGGCATCAAGAATTACCTGGTTCACGCTCAACTGAGTCACCTAATTTACAGCCCCAACCGAGGGAAAACGGGATCGATGAAGCGATGGTACTTCGAATCAGTTGTCCAAAGTGCGTACAGATGCTCGGGAGAAGTGGTTTTCCGGTGAATCTCTTCGATGATCCAGATACTAGCTTCGGCTTTAGCAGCATGTATGGTCATGTATAAAGGAATGTGTTCGTCATCAGCTCCGATTCTTGCCTGATCTAGCTTTTTCATGTGAATGTTAGTGAGGTAGTGCAGGGGTTGTTTATATATTTTCTTCAATGAGTTGCCTAAATCCCACCATGTGTTGCAAGGAAGAACCGTGCCTCGATCCGTNTCGTAATAATTTTTTTGTTTTATTTAATGATATTTCTAATATTTTTATACAAAAGCAATTAATAATAATATAATCAATCAATATAACCGGATTCTATTTTATAATTATTTATGTTGAAAGTAATAATTATCTCATGATTTTCATTTTATTTTGATATAAATATATAATTTCAATAATTATTTATTAAATAACATATTTTTTATGTAAATATAACGAGGGATTTTTTATGTTTATTCTCCAAATTCATTTTTCTTAATAAATAAAAAATGCAAAAGGCAAAATGGAATTAGAGGGGGGTCCACTTGGTTTTTGGCGGGCGCCTGAATTTGAAAGAAGGGGTATATTTGGTAATTTAAGAGGCCATCTAACCTAACTTCAATTATTTCAAGTTCAAAGTGCTCCTTGCTATTTTTTCAATTTTTTAAATGTTTTTATAGTGAATCTTAATTTGGTTCAAAATGATAATTTTCTAAGTAGACTGATATATTGCTGATATACCACACGATGTGAACACTCATTCAAATCAATGTAGATGATTAATAGGTGGTAATATTATATATTAATATGAAAATTTATATTTTCAAGTGCACATTTAGTCCAAGTACATTGTTATTTGCTGTCTTATTGAGTATTAATTATTTATGTTATTACTAAAATAACAAAAAATATAATGGACTAAAGAATGCAAAATATTAATGATGTGGATATTTGGGAATAATTGTTGCTTATGATTACACTTTAGCTTCATTTATTCATCTTCCAACTTCTATATTTATTATTAATCAATTAAAGCTACATCTTATACTTCAATTATTTGATTTCTCTATCTTTTACCAAATATATTTATAAAAAATTACTTCACTATTTCAGATATTTATTCGTAATTAAGATAATTAATGAATACAATATCTCTATATACATTAAAAGTATAGAATAAATAAGGAATATTTTATTTCTCATACCACCCGAAGTCACGTGATACATGCACACAAAAACAGAAAGACGCTTTAAGTTATCATGCGGCCCGCGTGCATCCATCATGCGACATTGCATTATTGATGTTTGCTACATTATGATTTATTGATATTTTATAGTTCATAAAGTCAATTTACTTTTGTTTAAAATTAGAAATAGTACCAAAACTTTCAAATATATGTCCGATAATTCAATGGTTTTGTTTGATATAGCTTTTTAAAATTGCGGTGTGGTGAGATGTGGTGAAGTACGGTGAGGTGTGATGAGATACGGTGAGATATGATGATTGTGAATTTTTAAATATGTTTGGTAAAATTGCGATATTATTATCGTGATTTATGTAAAACTACTAATATACCCTTATACATATATAATAATAAATATAATTATATTATAATTAATAGAAGTAAGGGTAAATTAGTCTTTTCCAAAATCACGATGAGACCACATCTGGTTTTAACAGCTGTGAAGATATCCTGATTTTTTAACGATTATCACATCGCAATTAAGCTTGTGTTTTATGTACCATTCAAAAATCACGATCTGGACATCGTACCGCACCTCACTGCATTTTTAATTTGAGTTCCAAACAAACCTAATATATTATGTATGCATCGGAATATAATAAATATTAAAATGAATTCATACATTTATTTTGATTGGGTAAGGATTCGCCTAATCTTGATTTGGTATAATTGATTTATTGGATGTTATGGGGCATTTATATTAAATATTTAATTTATGTATTTATTTCTAAGAGTAATTTACTATCATTTTGGGATCCTAAAACCTAGGGTTCCACTGATGCTCCTATATCGGGTCTCGATTTTTCTCGACAAATCGAATATCATTATATTGGCGGTAGTGTAATCAGATACTTCTTACTTACATGGTATTGTCACTTTATAGATGATACCTAATTCTCACGTTGTAGAGATGCAAACGAATCGAACCGAACTTAAATATTTTTTAAAAAATCTAATTCAACTCAAAATAGACTAGATTCGATTCGAAGGTTGATTTAAGTTAAAAAACTAAGGAACTTATAATTGAATTATAGTTCGGTTCAGGCTCAACTCGGGTTCGAATAGAAGGAAAAAATGGCAACTATGGCAGCTGAGTCGATAAGCAAATATGAAGATAACGAGACAAATGTACAGGTTATGCCATCACATATATATGCTCAAGTTTCACATGAAAGAAAAGGGCATCAAGAATTACCTGGTTCACGCTCAACTGAGTCACCTAATTTACAGCCCCAACCGAGGGAAAATGGGATCGATGAAGCGATGGTACTTCGAATCAGTTGTCCAAAGTGTGTACAGATGCTCGGGAGAAGTGGTTTTCCGGTGAATCTCTTCGATGATCCAGATACTAGCTTCGGCTTTAGCAGCATGTATGGTCATGTATAAAGGAATGTGTTCGTCATCAGCTCCGATTCTTGTCTGATCTAGCTTTTTCATGTGAATGTTAGTGAGGTAGTGCAGGGGTTGTTTATATATTTTCTTCAATGAGTTGCCTAAATCCCACCATGTGTTGCAAGGAAGAACCGTGCCTCGATCCATTGGTATCGGAACCAAACTCATGTAATCTTGGTAACTCTTTGCTCTTCTAAACAACCAAGCTGCACACACATAACACAGTAAGAATGCAGGGAAAATGAATTCAAAGTCATTTTTAAGAAACACAACTTCATGAGTTTCTGGTTTTATATTTATGGATTGATTACCTTCATCAGATAGGTCGGGTAGGGGTACGTCATTGTCTACTTCCATGTTCATCAGTATATCCTCTTGATATTCAGTAGGTGACCGTGAATCATAGGATAAGATCCCCACTTTTACATCCGAAGGCCGTAATGGATCCATGAATACGGACAAGATTGCTCTTTTGGATCAACCTATAGACAGATATGAAACATTGGTAACAAAATAATTCAGAAAAGTGTAGCAAACATGAAGAAGCTTAATGCATACTAACAATGGTGCAGAATTAGAAACTATTGGTTGATATGAAGTGCAAGGGAGCTACAGCAGCAGTCTATCTCAAGTTGGGAAATTCTAGTGGTAACTTAGTTAAGCTTAACTACCTGAATCCTCAATTTCGGAGCATTTTACTCAGCGTATACCTGCAAATAGTATGAAACATTTCATGAGACAATGTAACAAATTATCATCCCACACTGCGATTAAGTACAGGGAACCCAAAATTGTCTGGAAATAGACAATATCTTACAATTCTATGCCTAATGTGAAGGTGTTCTAATATATCTCTCCCCACGCTAGCTGATCGTGACAGTTCTCTAGTCTAGCAAAATAGGAATAAGCGATTCCGCATACAACAATTCACGGATTGACTCCCCAACACGACAACATGCACAGAAATTTAACAGGCAAGAAGGAAGAAAATGAATTACATTTGTCGTTCTTCTTCATCGGAAGTCTTGATGACGTCAAACCTAAATGTAGGGTTTTCTTGTCAGACGAGATTGGGATTTCGAGGCATTACATTTGTGGGAATATAGCACTGATAGATCTTATTAAAAACAAAGGCTATTCGGGCTTCAGCTGAAGATTATTGGGCCTAATTTCCAATTCTTTATCAACCCACTAAAAGGCCCAATTCTGCGGATGAAGCCGAAAGTGTGAAAGGGAAATGAATGACCTGGATTTTCTTTTCTGTTTTTGAGATGGAAATTGAAGAAGATTGTAAGGTCAGATCGTGCCGGGCGGTCTGGCTTTCAGTCTCTCGCTCTCACTCTAAATCCTACGCCTAATTTTTTTGTGTTTCAAGAAGTGAGGTTTTTTTTACTTTTTAATGGATTCGGATCAGGCGAAGCTTTTTATTGGCGGAATTTCATGGGAGACGAATGAGGATAAGCTCAGAGACTATTTTCAAGGGTATGGAGAAGTTTTACAGACTGTGGTCATGAGAGACAAGGTTTCTGGAAAACCCAGAGGATTTGGGTTTGTTGTATTTGCAGATCCAAGCATTCTCGATGCAGTTCTTCAGGATAGGCATATTATCGATGGGCGGACGGTAAGATTCTCTTGGTTGATTAAAGTGCTGTTTTTTGTCCTTGTATGAAGGATGTTAATTTGGGTTCTTCCCGGCTTCATTGCGTAATTGTGTTGTTTTATTCTTCTATCTTTTCGAGTTTCGACATTGCTACACTTGGCTTCTGCAAATTAGGCTCTAGCTAGTTGGAGTTGCTGGTTTTTTAATTCCTTTTAAGTGATGAAAGGAGTATTATCTTGAGGAATTAGTTTTATGAACAGTAATTTCTAGATTTTGTGCCATTGAAAATGTTAGTCAGCTTGAAGACATGTTTTCTTGTTCTCAATGATACATTATTAGCAAATTTTGGACTTGTGGAATTTAATTGTTATGAGTTTGTGTGCTTTTTCATGCATGTAAACTTGGTCATTTATGATTTGCAGGTTGAGGCTAAGAGAGCTTTATCGAGAGAGGAACAGCATGTTACAAAAGACGGAAACTTTGGTGGAGCACAGAACTTTGGGAGTGTAGGAGGCACTGGAACCAAGAAGATTTTTGTTGGTGGTCTGCCTGCAACTTTGACTGAGGATGGCTTCCGTCAGTACTTTGAGACATATGGTGTTGTAAATGATGTTGTAATAATGTATGATCAACAGACAAGTCGTCCGCGTGGATTCGGATTTGTTTCTTTCGATTCAGAGGATGCAGTAGATAGAGTTTTACATAAGACATTCCATGATTTGAATGGCAAGCAAGTAGAGGTGAAACGAGCTCTTCCAAAGGATGCCGGTCCTGTTGGAAGTGGACGATCTGGCAGTGGTGGAAGTGGAGGGTATCAAAATTATGGGTCTTCTGATGGTAGATTAGAATCCACCAGATATATGCAATCACAAAGTACCGGCGGTGGCTTTTCATCTTATGGTTCATCTGCATATAACATGCCTGGATATGGTCATGGCTCTGCTTATAATGGCATGAATTATGGGTATGGAAACTATGGTAGTGCTAATCCGGGGTACAATGGGGCTACAGGTGGAGGTTACAGTAATCCTACTGCTCCTAATCCTGCTGGATATGGTGGAGGTTATGGTAATCCGAATGCTGGATTTGGAGGTCTCCAAAATGCGCAACGAAATTCATGGGGTCAACTTCCGCTTTCGGGATATGGTTATGGAGGTTCTCAATGGGGTTCCACAGGTGGTGCTAGTGCCTCAACTGGTCAATCCCCAAGTGGTGCATCTGGTTTTGGTAATCAAAGCTATGGCTACAGTGGTTATGGTGGAAGTGATGGATCTTATGGTGCTGCAAGTGTGCGTTCGGGCAGTGGCCCGAATGGTATCATTCCTGGAGATTCACAAGCTCCTAGTGGTGGTGGTTACATCGGAGGAGATGGATACTCCGATGGTTGGCGTTCTGATCCATCACAAGCTTCTGCTTACTATGGAGCTTCGGTAAGACCTGGTCGACAGTAGAGATTATTGTTCGAGCTTAAAGTTATGTTCGCAGGTGGCTCTTTTATTTGCTTTGTGATTCTAGTTTACTCTATGCTTTTTTTGTTAGCCCACAATACCTCATACTTAAGGGATTGCTTCCCAAATCACCTACCTTTGTTGAACATGTGTAGCTCTTTTAATTGAGATTAATGTGATATGCAATTTTCAAGTTACAATGGCCTTGTTCCTTTTAAGATGCTTCTTATTGTGGTGCATTACGAATATTGATTGGTATCATGGTAAATGACTTTTATACGGTTTTTGTTTTGGTTGTGGATTGATTGATAATGCAGGTTATTATGGAAAAGGTATAATTCCACCTCCGGCACCGGCATCACCACCAAAAACTCCACCGAAGACATCGCCCTCCATTCCGCTCTTCCCATGTGAACCATCGGTACTCCATCCAAAACCAGTGCCTTTTCCGTATGCCCCTCCGGTTCGAAAGCCACCACCTTGACCATACCCTCCTACAATACCTCCATTGTTGATGACACCCCCTTTGCTAAAGCTCTTACCACTACTTCCTTTACCTGAACCTCCATCTATTACACCTCCTTCCCCAAATCCTCCACCAGCAGTGTTCCCACCTTCTCCTTCGCCCTTTCCGATGCCAATTCCGCCACTACCACCGTTCCCATCCCGTTTTCCGAAGCCTCTGCCTTCACCCTTCCCATTATCGCCACTACTACCACCATCTTCACCCCCCTTGCCAATGCTGCCATTGTTGCCTTTGCTTCCACGGTCTCTATCGCCCTTGCCATTTCCATCGCCCTTTCTAATGATGCTTCCATCGCTGTTGCTCCCATTTCCTCTGGCAATGCTACCGACTTCTCCATCGCCCTTCCCAATGATGCTTCCATTGCCGTTGCTCCCATTGTCTCCGGCAATGCTACCGACTTCTCCATCTCCCTTCCCAATCATGCTTCCATCGCCGTTGCTCCCATTGCCTCTGGCAATGCTACCGACTTCTCCATCGCCCTTGTCAATGATGCTTCCATCGTCGTTGCTCCCACTACCTCCGACAATGGTGCCATTATCCTTGCCAATGCCACGGTTGTCATCTCCCTGGCCCTTCACCTCGCCATTGCTATTACTACCTCCGGAAATGCTACCGACTTCTCCATCACCCTTACCACCATCTCGCCCAACTTCTCCATCGACAATATGCCGACTCTTGGTCTTCTCGAGCAGAAAGATACCGTGTTTGACATCACGAGCTGCAACTACAACACTAGATAAAAGAATATTGAAACAAAACAGGCAAACAAATCCAAGTTTCATATCTTCAACTCTTGTCATCAACCAGATGGGATTTCACAACTTATATATAACGCTGCACAATGTATTCTAATTTGTAATCAAATCATTCGCTGAATCTAGTTGAACATTGAATGAAATCCTCTAACTTAGCATGCCACATTAAACATTTGGTAGATCCGCCTCCATCTCTTGTTAAATTACTTAATAAAATACATAAAAAAGATGTAAGAAGTAGGCTCTTACACGATCTGAACAGTTCGTGAACAATATATGTTCGGCTCGAATGTGATCGTGTTCGTTTGTTCGAATAAAAATATGAACATTGTTCGAACATTATTTTTTGTTCGTTTATAATTTGAACTAACACGAACATTTTCGTGAACAAATATGAACGTTCGTAAACAAATATATTATATGAATTAATTTTTATTCTAATATATTATTATAATATTTAAATTTACAAACATTTACAAAACCATAATTTTCACTCTTTAAATATAACGCCGGTTTGGAATCAGTTCTCAATTCTTCATTAGATTAAAAAGCATATAAATCTATCTTTTTTCCTGATTGATTAAAATAAATGATAATAATTTTTTATGTTTTGACAACAAATTTTTTATGTAGCGCATAATGTTTTGTATGGATGATAAATTATAAATGACTTGAATTAGTCTTATTTGTTTCGTGAAAATAAATATTTGATTATTTCTTCGGTATATTTATTTTTTGTGATTTTGTTTGAAAAACAACCAAATTTATTTTTTTGTGAATTTTGCCAAATAGTACAAACATGTTCGAACAAGCTATTCGAACGAACATGAACATTCACTTGATAATTTGAACAATGTCCGAACATATTTTTACGTTCGAATAAAATATAAATGAACATAAACACGTTCGAATAAAAATATGAACGAACATGAACACAATGCATTCGGTTCGTTCGGATCGAATTACAGCCCTAGTAAGAAGTGAATTTTCTAACAAAACAATATCTTAATAAAACATAAAATTAGGCTACTTCAAATTTAAAATAATATAAAAACTGATTTTCTCAAAGTTTATAAATTGTATATTTAACATTTTAAATTTCATAAAACATTTACAAATGCATTTTGAGTGAATAATAGTGAGTTTTTTGTCTATTGATGAGCAATTTATGTATAATTTTTGAATTTTTCAAATTTGGAAGTCATATCATCTCTTTTTAATATTAATTGATAAAATACAAACTAATGTTTTTTTAAATTAACTATAAAAGTTATATTAAAATAAGTTTTAATAAAACTTATTTTAATTCGATGATTCTTTTACAATTTTATAAACTTTGTTATTTACAAAAAAATTATGGTATCATAATAATTATTTATATAAAAATACAAATATACTCTTTCCATATATTCAAGATAAACATATTTTAGTTATTAAAATTAATTCTGAAATTAGTAAAACTGATTTTAGCAACGATAACGAAAATATGATTCTTAATGCACTACAAATTTGTTTTTCTTTTGTGCGCATTTAATAATTAAATCAAACAAACATAATTATTCAATCCCCTTCAAATCTCATTGAATTCTTATTAGTTTACATATAGAATTGGTATAAAAAATAAAATATTAAATTGGAATTAGAATCAACCTATTTTATAGGCGCATAAATTTAGAGTAGGGTAGACGTGGTCAATGTTATTGACAATATAAGCCACATTTATTAAATTATTATTTAATGCCTTGAATTCTTGATTGCTTCACAACTAGAGCCTATAAAAGTAGGTATTCCTTTACTTGCTAACATTTGTTTAGTAAGTATTTAATTGTATTTATTTTAAAATAGACGATTCTTCAATATAATTATTAATTTGTCTCTAAAATTTTTAAATTATCCTTTTGAAACATTGTTTCCTTATTTATTTTTGAAATAATTAATATTTAAATTTATTATTATTAATTTATATCCATATAATTTCGTCAATCTTTAAAACAAATAGTATCTTGGTAATATGAATGTCGGCCTACACCGAAATTATCAACAATATTGGGAGTATACTATACAAATCATTTCAACATGCTACCGATTTTAATCATTGAGTATCGTTTATAATTGTGGTTGTAATTTATTACTTTATATAATATAATTAGATAAAATGTCATAAGTTTATTTATAGTTAATTATAAACAAATATTATCGAACCAAAATTTAATATTAAAAAATATCGAAGACTCTTTTACAAATCCGAATCTATGAACCCGAGTCCTCGAATCCACATATTGAATTCGTGGTTTCCGTCCATAATAAAATAAGTATCACTCATTCAAATGATTCAAATCATCGATATTATTGGAGGTATAGTATATGTGTCATCTTAATATTTTACCAAGTTTAAACATTGAGTATCATTTATATATGTGGTCGTAATTATTATTTTGTATAATATGATTAAATAAAATATAATAAGTTTATTTATTGTTAATTATAAAGAGTGATGTTTCTTATTGACCTATAAACTTTATAATAGTGTAAAAGTGGTGCCCATAAAGTTTGTAAATTGTATACGAAACCCCCAAAGTTGATATAATGTGTGCGGTTGGCCCCTATACTTTTAAATGTGGTAAACATCGTGCCCTCAAAGTTTAAGAATAGTGTGGTGGGCTCCCGAACTTCTAAAACCGTTTATATTTGACTCTTATACTCGTTAATATTTTAAACGTCCACAGCGTTTGTATTTAACTCATTAACCTTGAAAAGATGTTATGACTACTTCTCTAAACTTTGAAAATTTTAAAAATAACGCATAAATTATCAAAACCACTTATACGAAAAAAAAAGAAAACCACTACTATTCACTCGATAGTTATTCTTGAACGGTTTGAAATTTCGGGGGCTTCTATCGTAATTTACAAACTTTGGAGGTTTCGTCTTTACATTATTTTAAATATTAGAGGTCAATTACGTCATTTTCTCTAATTTTATAAACTAATATTACTTAACAAAAAATTAATATTAAAAAATATCGATTCCACCCTAGTCCTACTCTTTTCAAATCTAAAAATCCCTAAATCCGACTCATATTGAATTCGCGTTTGTGTCCATCATACAATGGGTTTGTTTAGTACCACGATTAAAAGTGCGGTGAGATGGTCCAATCGTGATTTTTTTAATGAACGCAAAACACAAGCTTAATTGCGATGTGATAATCGTTAAAAAATTGCGATATCATCACAGCTGTTAAAACCAGCTGTGGTTTCATCTTTATTTTGGAAAAGACTTATTTACCATTACTTCTATTAATTATAATATAATTATATTTATTATTATTATATATATAAGGGCATATTAATATTTTTACATAAATCACGATCATAATATCGCAATTTTACCAAACATACTTAAAAATTCACGATCATCATATCTCACCACACCTCACTACACTTCACTACATCTCACCACACCGCAATTTTAAAAAGTTAAACCAAACAAACTCAATATAAGAATGAGTTAATCAAATCATATTATAAAATTTTAATTAAATAAATTACTAATAATATATACATAAAATTAAACTAAAATATTTGAGAATCCACACCAGAAATGCGTATGATTATTTAAATGAAGAATGAAATTTGAGAATCCACTAGTTTCAATAGCTTCAACAGATTGAATTTAGCAACTAAAATAAGAATATCAGAGGAGGAAAATGGAAGAAACAACAGCACTACGACAAGCACAACAAGTTTGAGTTTCAGTCTCCTCTGGCGCATCTGGTAATAACTTGACAACCTCTGTTGTAAAAATTAGCAACACCATGATCCCTACAGTTGTAATAAGAAGCACCTGGACGATCACAAGGAACCAAATCCCTAATCAAAGTATCATAACTTATGTATCTGTTCTCCATTAGAAACCTTCTCTTATTGTCACCTGAATCCCATTCACAACCCTTTACCTCATCCAAATCTGATAACCCTTTAACCATCTGCAGCAAATACAGCGATAACAACAAAATATAGCAAATTGGCTTCTTGGAGTTGGTTCTCTCCATTTTTTGAATCTCTGAGTTGAGTTCCTGTGGAAAAAGTGAAGTGGTTAAGGAAATTGGAGATATCAATCAATCAGTATCAGTATCAGTATCATTCACGCGTGTATCATTTCAATTCATACACCATGTGAATTGATCCTGTAAATAAATCAAATTGCAAATAAAGTTGTAAAAGTGGATACTTTCAACGTCAATCTATTCAAATTGAATAGCCTGTCAAATCTTCATCGATTTTAGGCGGTGGATGTGATCATCAATTTATGTTACACTAATACCACAAAGATTATCAAACTTAAAACCGAGAATCTGAAATGGAGTCCCAGAACCACAATACCCACCATGAAAGAGGATGGATTGATACAAAAATAAGCAATTTCTGCAACAACAAATGATCCGCAGCAATCACCGACAATGATTTAAGGGAAAGTTTTTTAAAAAAACATCAAAATTCTTCTTTTAAGCTTCAAAGTATTGCAATCGATCATCAACTAGGAGCTTGAATAGGGATCTGGCTATGGAGGTCCGGAGAGAGTGCCAGGGGGAGAATCCGATTAGAAACCCTCGATCCGAATTCTGAAAAGACCATTTTATCCCGCAGAAAACGTACCACAATCTTCATCAATTTTTCCATAAATGCCCCCTCATTGTCCAATCTTACGCTAGCGTAAACCTGCATGGCTGCAAGGACGGATGTAACCCCGTGAGGAAAGCTTTGTTGACATCTTAGAGTAATTTTTTATTATTAAATATCAATTTTATATAGATTAATCAAACAAAATAACGTGCTTAATCCAAAATTTAATAATTTTGACAAATATAGTATTCAAATTTTAATTTGATATTTATATTCCTCCTAGGTTGCACGGGTGCGGGTGTGGGGTTCAAGGGTGCGGGGTGCGTAAAATTTTACGAATCCAATTAATGTGCGTTAATTTAAATTAATTAATATATATATTAAATTATCCGGTAAACATAATTTCTGATGATACATGTGTATATGTAATCTACAAATATCGTCAAAACTCAAACATTTACATCATGTATAAAATTATGCAGAATTTTATAGAATACGACACAAGAATATCAAAAGGTAACATTTGAGCAACATTATTTTTTCTGTATTTAATGGATCAAAAGAATGTTTGTATAACCCAATACGCAATTAAATGTATGTATTTAATGAAATATCCCAAAGTAACAGTACTAGAAATAATCTAACGAACCCGGTAGAATATAAAAAAGTACGCATGCGGTAGGATTCGCGCACCCCACGAATCTGTGCAACACAGTATTCCTCATATTTTAATAGTTTTGATAAAAATAATCCCTAAAATTTTTTAAATTTGGCAAATACATTACTCATAAGATAAAATTAATTCCAAAAATTTGAGAATCAATTTATCATATATTAAATTTTGGAAACTAGGTATATCAATATTTAAAATTAAAATTTCGAAACTAATTTTACCTTCAAAAAATTTTGATAACTAAATTTATTAAAATTAATAAACATTGAGGATAAAATAAACATCGGATTCGTTATTCTTCTATATATAATATATTATTTCCGTTAAAAAAGGATTCTTACAAAATAATACAGTGTATTTTGCATATTCTTCCACAAAACATGTGTGTCGTGTCGTGTGTCCGTATATGATGGGTATGTTTGTTGTAGTTTCCTCGCGTGTTATGTCCAAATGAAAGATGTGATTTGTCTCCTCACCGCCCTTGCAGTCTCTATGGAGATCTAACACCCCATCTGCGCTCTCGTTCCAATTTAATCGTACCTGTATTTCTTAGTTGTTTTTTGCTTCCATTTATTCGTCATTCCTCGCGTTTGAGTTTCAATTCCATTTTTTTGTTGTTGGGTAGTTCTATCTCAAGAGCATCGAGTAATCCTCCTAATTTTGTTAAATATAATTTATTTGTGGCGACAGCTGATTTGATTTTTCATTATTTCGCCTACTTTGAGTCCCCTGTTATTAATGTTCATGCTTGTATTTGGTCGTATACCTAATTTTTACGAGTAAAAATGGATTTTTTTCCTATTTTACTTAAAGCATTTGAAATATTTTCAGGAATATTTTTCCTGTTTAAGCATGTTTACCCATTTTGGCTCTTGTTAGGTTTTTTATTACGTTAGACTGGCTGGCAATAATTGAAGTAAGATCATTGGTTGCTTTGAAAGTGTAGGTTAATGGACGAAGATAAATCTAATCATAGTACTGCTAGCTTGTTGCCACCCTCAGTTTTCTCATCTTCTGGTGGAACTTACACTGTGAATTCCACTATGAATCTGCCTCCATTAGGACCGGGAAGTTTCTCCGATCACAGTCATTATGGTAATGGAATGATTTCAGACAATAGTCAGTTCAGTCGTGACATCAGGCAGATGCCTGATAACCCTCCCAAGAATTGGGGCCATCGGCGTGCTCACTCCGAGATTATTACTCTTCCAGATGATCTTACCTTTGACAATGATCTCGGTTTTCTTGCGGGATTTGATGGACCTTCATTTTCTGATGAAAATGAGGAAGATTTTCAGACAATGTTTATGGATATGGATAAACAATATTATAAATCTGCAACTTCTGCATCTCCTTCTACATTGAGTATGGTAAGTCACTCTAAGGAAAGTGAAAAGCCTAGAGGTAGGCATCAACATAGCCAGTCGATGGATTGTTCGACTAATATCAAACCGGAGATGTTAATGTCATCTTCAGAGGATCCATCTTCTTCCGATCCCAAGAAATTCGCTTCTGCTGCTAAATTTGCTGAACTTGCTTTGATTGATCCAAATCGTGCTAAGAGGTAAATAAAACCCCTTAAGTTGTGATCCAAGTTGGGTTTTTTCTTAATTAATTTGTTTTGGTTCCTGGAAAACATCTCGATATCTCTTTGTTGCAGGATGTTGGCGAATCGGCAGTCAGCTGCGAGGTCCAAGGAAAGGAAGATGAGGTACATGGCTGAACTTGAACGTAAAGTTCAGACATTACAAACAGAAACGACCTCCTTATCCGCCCAATTAACTTTACTACAGGTTTCTTTTTCTATCATGCACTAATATGTAATATCCGATGCCTTCAACTGGCTAGTACATTTAAAACTTATAAGATTTATCCTCTAGTCTAGTCCTAGTCGAATTTCATTTGCTTTGAAGCTCGACATGAACGAACGTGGTTTTGTTTGGCTTACAAAATTTTCAGTTCCAAAATTATTTCTTGGGACTGCGCAAAGAATATTTTTCTCTCTTACATCTCATTAGTTATGTGTTTTGTTTTCAATAGAGGGATACTAATGGTGTGACAACTGAAAACGGCGAACTTAAACTACGACTACAAGCAATAGAGCAGCAAGTACACTTACAAGATGGTAAAAGTCTTTTCAGATGTATCCGAATCACTCGTTTCTTGTTATATTTTGATCTTTAGATCCTCGGAACGACTCGGGACATTGAAATTGACACAATTATGTTGCCACAAGTGTTTAATGTTGCTAATTCATGTTTTGATTACGATTCACAGCATTGAATGGTGCATTAAAAGAAGAGATTCATCATCTGAAGCTCTTAACTGGTCAATCGATTGCTAATAATGGATCTATGATGATTCTTCCCTCATCCTTGGGACTCAACCAGCAATATTTCAACAGTAACCTTACGCCATTGACAACCCAACAGAAACTCCAGATACATTCTCAGAAGCAGCACCAGTATCCGCGTTAACAGATGCGCAAGGACTAAACATGAAGGTAAACCAATTTTGGATTCAGTAACTTTTAGTTAGCCTACTTAGTTAAAGCTATAAAGCATGTCATCTGTTAGCTTTATCTTATTTTTTCCCGGATCGTAATACAAATTGTAAAGTTCTTTAGAAAACTGATTAAATGTTACGAGTCACTCTGTTGATCATATAAGAATCTATATGCAACTTCAGCTATGATAAACCACTAGTTCTTGTTGTTTTGAATTCGATATAACGAGAGTGAGGCAGCTTATATGCAATTTTTCTTCTCGTGTTTCGTATTTCTTTGAATGCTGCGTATTTGAGAAACTACTATTGTATTAAAAGCTCTATCTCTACACAGTGTAGGAAAGTGTAGCTATATGGTTGTGAGCAACTGTCCCAATCCATAACTTCCCTTGAGATTCTTTTACTTCACTTATTAAGTTCATAACTTGTCCTTTCTTGTCTTCTAAAGCATCCATTATTTTTCCTTCTTCATTCAATAGAACTATCATCGTGTGCATTTTCATTCCCGCCATTCTTGCTAAATATCTCATCGGGATCGGTAGACGAAAGTATACGCTTCTGATCCATGGATTGTTAACAAAAAACTCTTGCACTGGTGTCCTGCAACAATCTATTGCTACCCAAAATTCCCCTTTGTCATTTATCCTAATGTTATCTGGGAATCCAGGTAGATTCACAACAAGCTCTAGTTCCCCCATTTTTGATCCCTCCAAAAAATACCTCATGATTCTGTAGTCAAGTTAAAATCCCAAAGAAGTAAAATAACAGTGAAGATTCTGTGTGTTTATTTATTTATTTATTATACCTGCAATTTGTTGTCTCTGTTAAGAGAAGAAAAGATTGATCCTTTGAAATTTGAACACCATTTGGAAATGACAATCCTTCTATTACAACATGTGTTGTTTTTGTAGGAATATCATATCTAAGTAGCCTCCCTGTTGCTTCTCCTTCTAACAGTATGAAGAAATGGTTCCTACACAGAAAAATGAACCATTTTAACTTGAGAATTATGAAGCAAAAGCTTAATCTTTGCATTAACATACACTCGGTTATATCTGTTACTCGTATCGGTGAAGAAAATCGATCCGTTACTATGAATATCGAGATCATTTGCGAATAAGATCGGTTTCCCATTTGCATGAGTTGCTAAAAGAGTAGCAACACCTCCATTTGGACCTACTACTAGTAAACCATAATAAGCATCAGCAATGTACAAGTCCCCGGTTTTTCTATCGAAACGAAGCCCGAGAGGGCGTCCACATTTCGATTCCGATTTCCATTGCTTGTAAGTTGTAGAATCAACACCTCTTGAACATGCTTCCTCAGACCTTAAAGAAACCAAGACATTTTCAATACCGCTGATAAGTGACAACATTTTCAATGCTAGAATTACATAGTATGACCGAAATTATGATAGGAGTGTTGACGGATATGACGTATAAGAGGAGGAGACCACAACGTAAAAACCTTGACTAAGTCATTTATTAAGGTCTACAATCATTCTTAGAGACCAATTCAAACCATATCTATTTTCCAATGTGAGATAATTTGATATTTCAACAACTACATTGATAAAAAAATACCAGTTTGATGTAACAACAGCAAATGTTTCCCAGCCTAGTTTTTGCCCCATCCAACGTGCTATTCGGCCATCAGCTAAACCAGCATAAGGCCCTCGTCCTTCGTTATCAAATTCTAACGACTCAGGACCGAAGATCTCGTCTTGAAACTCTAAGTTTCCTCGTTCCAAACGACTTGTATTGTCCCATGGCCAAGTATCCATCACTTGTGAGTAAGGAGCAATGTTGTTCTTCACCGGCTTGAAGTCGTGCCCCCCGATCGGACTAAGTTCAAAAGGATCTATTAGTATAAGCCCGAGTGCTAATGAGATTAAAAAAAATGGAGGCATTTGAAGAATTGTCTTCTCCATATTTTGATTGTGTTTTGTGGTGAAAACTTGATAATTCTAACACTTGTATTATAAACTAGAAGTGGTCATGCTTTTGGCACAATATTAAGTTAGTTTAACCACTTTGTTCGTGTTGCAACGTGAATTTTGATACATAACTAAGTCAAACCCAACTTAACACAACCCGTGAACGATTCTTTATCGAATACTTCTATTTTTTTCGTTTAACTTGAGAATAATATATTAATTTATCCAATATTTTAAAATCGAAATTAATATGTCAATACTATAGATATAAGCGTTTTATTAGAATCACATCAAATCACATAAATAGATATCATATTATAGAATACTAAATATATGGTAGGTACCATAATATCATATACTAAATATATATATATTTAGCTTCCATTATATAATATTTGTATAATTTGAATAAAAATTATCAATCGCATTAAATACAAAAATAATTATTTCTCTTTTGCTGCAGCTTTCCAAGTACATTCAATTATTTGCTATTTTTTATACTACAAATATGAAATATATTAATATAATTTAATCTACAAAACCATACATATAGTTTTTAATGAACTTAAAAACTCATTAAATTATGTTTTTTTACTAATATCACTAAATTATCGTTTTGTATAATAATTATAAAAATGATTTAAATTTATTATGGTATTTTGGGTTGTGTGCATGTTGTTTTCTGGTGCAAGACAACTCAGAAACAGAAGGAGAAATTCTTTCTAATATCTTTTCATATGGGCTACGCTTCATCTTCCTTTTTCATACGGATACCATTCATGGCTTCTTACCCTTCCGCCTCCGCCTTATACAGTTTCTCGGTCTACTTCTTGTCTGCGCTGCCGATGACTCTGAGGTAATGTTGAGGCTTCTTTCATCTATATCTCCAACCCCTACTGGCTGGTCTTCATCTACTCGATTCTGCAACTGGACAAGTGTTAATTGCGATTCCACTTCTTCATTTGTAGTAAGTATTGATCTACACTCCGCTTCTGTGTCTGGATCTTTACCGCCGGAGGTTAATCAGCTTTCGCAACTTAGGACACTAGCTTTGCAGAGAAACTCTCTTACTGGGGCATTGCCTTCTTTTCAGAATATGACTTCTTTAGAGGCAATTTATCTTGATAATAATGCATTTACATCTGTGCCGGATGGGTTTCTTACAGGTCTCACTAATCTTCAGATTTTCAGTATTAGTGAAAATACCAATTTGGCAACGTGGTTGATCCCGGATGAGTTGAGTTCGAGTACAAATCTTGTCACTTTTTATGCTAGTAATGCTTCTATTACTGGGAGTATCCCCGACATCTTTGGGTCATTCCCCAATTTGCAGAACTTGAGGTTGTCATACAATAACTTAACCGGATCTTTACCGGGTTCCTTTTCCGGGTCTGAGATTCAGAATCTTTGGCTCAATAATCAGAGACAAGGTTTATCTGGTGTTCTTGATGTACTAGCTAATATGACTCAGTTGAATCAAGTTTGGCTACAAGCTAATGCATTTTCTGGTGGGATTCCTGATCTATCAAGATGCACGAATTTGTTTGATTTACAGTTGAGGGATAACAGATTCACTGGCGTAGTGCCCCCTTCTCTAACCACTTTGCCTAATCTATCTAATGTCAGTTTGCAGAACAATGTATTGCAGGGACCAATTCCTCAGTTTCCTAGTCGAGTTCATGTCACAATTGGGACTACAAATAGCTTTTGCTTAGATGCACCAGGCCTCTGTGATCCTCAAGTTAGCACACTTCTTCAAGTCGCTGCATCTCTAGGTTATCCTATGCCGCTTGCTGAATCGTGGCAGGGTAATAATCCTTGCCAAAACTGGAGATTCATCACATGTGATTCTCAGGGTAGGAATGTGACTATTGTGAATATGGGAAGACAGGGTTTTTCCGGTAGTATTTCGACTGCATTTGCGAATTTAACTTCCTTACGAAGTTTGGTTTTAAGTGATAATAATCTTACAGGGATAATACCAGCCACTTTGATCTCTTTGCCACAGCTTCAAACTTTTGATGTGTCTAACAATAATTTATCTGGTCCAGTTCCTGTTTTTTCTCCTGGAGTGAGATTTTTATCTTCAGGTAATTTGCTGCTTGGTCAAAACGCAAGTAATGGTGGTAATGGAAGCAACAAGGTACCCGGATCAAATCATCTTTTACCAAACAATGCCTCTACGAGATCAAGTTCAGTTGCTGTAATTGTTGGGGTAATTTTATGTGTGCTTGTGCTCTTAGTAGTTGTCTTCTTCTTTGCCTATAAATATTTAGCCAAGAAACGCATCAAAAACTCCGAGTTCGATCAAGGGAATGCATCAGTGAAATCAAATGGATTTCATAGTGAAGTTGAGAGTCAAGATCATGGAAAACAACTCTCTGTACTAGAAGGTGGATCTGGTAATGTTACAATTTCCATACAAGTTCTTAGACAAGTAACGAACAATTTTAGCGAAGATAATATACTGGGAAGAGGAGGATTTGGTGTAGTTTACAAAGGAGAATTGCACGATGGAACAATGATTGCAGTAAAGAGAATGGAATCTGGTGTGGTAAGTACAAAAGGGATAAATGAATTCCAAGCTGAAATTGCTGTTCTTTCAAAAGTTAGACATAGACATTTGGTTGCTCTTCTCGGTTACTGTGTTAATGGGAACGAAAGGCTTTTAGTTTACGAGTACATGCCGAAAGGTACCCTCGGACAACATTTGTTCGAGTGTTTAGAACACGGCTATCAACCTCTTACATGGAAACAGCGTGTGACGATAGCTTTAGATGTTGCTAGAGGAGTTGAGTATCTTCACAGCTTAGCTCAACAGAGTTTTATTCACAGAGACTTGAAGCCTTCGAATATACTTCTCGGTGATGAAATGCGAGCCAAGGTAGCTGATTTCGGATTAGTTAAAAATGCACCAGATGGGAAATATTCGGTCGAAACACGGCTAGCCGGAACATTCGGTTATCTTGCTCCTGAATATGCTGGTATTGTGCATTTTATCAGCTTTCTAAAATGATCGATCATTCGAAAATGTTGATTCGTTTTTGTTGTTGTTTTTCAGCTACCGGACGAGTGACTACGAAAATCGATGTTTATGCATTTGGAGTAGTTCTAATGGAGTTAATAACCGGAAGAAAAGCAATCGACGAGACAATGCCTGATGAGAGTTCTCACTTAGTAACATGGTTCCGGAGAGTACTTATCAACAAAGACAATCTCCGAAAAGCATTGGACCAGACTCTGAACCTCGATGACGACGAGACATGCGAGAGTATATGCATGGTAGCTGAACTTGCGGGACATTGCACGGCTCGAGAGCCATCTCAGAGGCCTGATATGGGACATTCAGTTAACATATTAGGACCTTTAGTAGAGCAATGGAAGCCAACTAGGCCTGAGGATGATGAGCATTCTAACATTGATCTTGATATGAGTCTTCCTCGAGTATTACAACGATGGCAGGCGAACGAGGGAACATCGCAAATGTTTGATGATGTTTCGTACGAGCAGACGCAGTCGAGTATCCCATCGAAGCCTACGGGATTTGCGGATACGTTCAGTTCTCAGGATTGCAGATGATGAAGGTATTTGTAAGTAATTAAGCTCATTCTTTTCTGCCTTAAGCTTTCTAGTATTAATGATTATTGAAGAAATGCTTTGTGATTTTTGAAACACAAATTGTTCCTACTATTCCTATTTTACCCCTTAACCCCAATTATGAACACATGTAAGATTTAGGTATAGTAAAAAAACCCAACCTGGTGGATACCTAACTGTGAGGGTTGTATTTTTTGTGGGTATGAAGAGTAAAAGTGTTTAAAAATGATAAATCCGTCATGGGACGGGTGGATGTGGATTTCTGCTGAAACCATATCTATCATACCCGCCAAATTTAATGTAATATTTAAAGTTTTTATATATAATATTTTTTTAAAATATCTTATATGTCAATATGTTTGTATTCATAATATGTAATTATGATTAAATTTATAAATTATAATAATAAGAATTTATCTTATCAATTTTATAAAACTATGTTTATTTGAATGAATGCATTTTTAGTGTTATCATAATATTTTCGTTTATTTTATAACCAAGTATAATGTAAAAGTGATGTTCAAAATTTAGAAATTGTGTATTTTACACATAATTATGAATGAACATCAACTATAAAAATGACGATTTTTCATCCATTTTTTGGTAATCGATTTCGAAAGATTAAAGTGTTATTTATGTAATTTTTAATATATAAATATGTTGTTTACAATATTTTAAAATTTAGNTTTTGGTGTTATCATAATATTTTCGTTTATTTTATAACCAAGTATAATGTAAAAGTGATGTCCAAAATTTAGAAATTGTGTATTTTACACATAATTATGAATGAACATCAACTATAAAATGACGATTTTTCATCCATTTTTTGGTAATCGATTTCGAAAGATTAAAGTGTTATTTATGTAATTTTTAATATATAAATTTTTAAGGGTAACTGATCAAATAAAAACGATATTCATGTTTAAAATATTAACATATATTAAAATTAAACAATAATTACTTTTAATCTTTGGATTAAATATGCAATTATAAATATTATAAAAATATTTACAAACTTTTTAAAGTTTGAAGTTGTTTGATTATAACAATTTTTGTACTATTTTTATCATTTTCACAATTTGATATTTTTTTACATTATTTTAAAATTTTGATATGTTCATAAATATAATTCATAAATAAAAACAATATATTTTACAATATTTATAAAAAAATAAAAAAATATTGTCGAAAAAAATGAAAAAAAATATTTATATTTTTTATTATTTGAAATTTTACGTGGGTTGAATTATTCACCGTGAGATAGGTATTCGTAAGAATAGAACATTGATTTGAATATTCAAATTCAATGTGGATTTAAGATGAACATGAATTTGAAGTTATAAGTGGTGGAGTGGACGTTGATTTAATCAAACCCGACCCAAATCATATCCATTGTCATCCCTATGTAAGAACCTTAATTTTAAGGTCCAATTTTGTAATTCTAACATGCTGTATGAATTAGTTGATGAATTTGACTAAAATATGGTTTATTTTAACTTAAAATAATTAACATATTAAAAAGCGAGAGATAATCTTTATATTTTTTGTCATAATTCAAAACAATTTCAGTGAACACGTGGCTGCACGTGGGAGTGGTGCGTGACAAACGACAATAAAATACACAGGTTCTTGAAGTTCTTTTTCTGTCGAATGAGTCCCCATTCCCACATCCTTTCTCCTGCTGCGATCTCCTTCCGATTTCCGTGATTGTGATGAAGAAGAAGAACGTTCCTGACTGGCTGAACAGCTCCCTTTGGGCATCCCCTCCACATCCGCAGACGCCCGCTGTCGTTATCGACTCTACTGCTCCGATTACTCCACCGGCGGTTAGTCAGTTCGAACCGCCGGCTTCGTCTTCAGCTAATTCTCGTAACTCGAAGGAGGAAACCAGAGATCTATTGAATTCTAAGAGCATTTCCAGTTCTTATTACAGTAAAGATGACGATGCAGAGACTAATTCCTCCCCAACTGCTGTGAATCCCTCTACAATTGTTAATGATGCAGCGGCGCCTCCGGCCGCTGAGGAGATTATTAGGAAGGCTCAGATATTACAAGAGGTTTCTAGTGTTAGCATTATCCTTTTTTTTAAACGGTCTTGCAGAAAGACGAACAAGGAACTACAAATTTAGGAACTTAGTGCTATTTTGCATGCTGAACCCTAAACTTTATTTTTCATGGACAACTGAAGTATATGGTTTCGGCTAAAAGTTTTATCTATGCAGTTGATATTTGGTGATAATTGAGTTGATGTTTTAGGCTGTTATTTATCAATGGAATTTTTTTATAGCTTTCAAAGAGTGTGATAAATATGGATGAATTGCGGAAGCTGGCATCACAAGGTATACCTGGTGGTGCAGATCTTCGTTCTACAGCCTGGAAGGTACCCATTGTACCTTATTGCAGTTTTAAGTTTGGAAGATGTTGTTATTTTGAAATTTTTTTGGGGAGACTGATTTGGAATTACACTCGTTCGTGCGAAATCTTGTAAATTTACTTGTAAAAATTTCATAAATAAAGCCCTTAATCCTGTCTGGCAGCTGATTCTGTTGATGGTGTGCATACAAGGAGGCATTTTGAGATAATTTTGATGCTAATTTGTTAAAATTGATGGGGCCCAAGATGGCACACTGATCTAATATTGCTGTCTGTTGAACTTCACTAGGGTGCAAATTTATCTTTGTTAGTGTATGGTTACTTTTCCCAGTGTTGCGAGAATGGGGAATTTCCTTATTTTTTACACACCTTTGTTTGATAAAACATGCTGATATGCATGATAGCGGATGCTGCAAGCTTATATTCTTTTCTCTTCATCATAAGAATCATATAAATTTATTTTTAATTGAAGTAGATTATGTGGATGCATGATCTTAAAAGCTTTTAAAATGGTATTTCTGTACTGTCCATTTAATATAACCATGTGAACACCTTGCAGCTATTATTAGGGTATCTTCCTGTTGATCGCTCTCGCTGGCCTTCAGAATTGGCAAAGAAAAGATCTCAATACAAGCATTTCAAAGATGAGCTATTGATGAACCCTGTAAGTTCTTAAATATTGATGCGGCATTTGTGAAACCTGCATATTCAATATTTCAGAAAGCTTGACATATTGGCTCTTTGTGGTACTGTTTTAATTTATTTGCTTGGTTATCCCATGAAGTTGTGTCGGTGAATTAACCAGTAGAGGGTACCCCTCATACACAATGTGAGAGTTGTATATCATTTTATAAGTTATTTATTTTCAAAATCAAACCTGAGTTTTGATCTCCTAACCATGTTGAGATCATTAACACCCACACAGTGAGGTCAGGGGCCTTTGTTTTGGAGATTGGTAGTTATTGGACAGCTGATTGTCAGAGAAGGGAAAGGATAGTTGTTCCATAGTCTTTTTGATGGTCATCTGAAGATGTTGAACATTCAACCGCTAGTATGTTGTTTCCAGTGTTGTTCCTAATGTTTTTCATATCGAATCCTGTAATATATTTACCTTTAATGTTTATGACGTGAATCTAATATTGTATTATATGATATTTTATTTTATTAGCTGTTTTAGACAACCTTAAAAAAATATTTCTGCATAGAAGCACATTCTTCTCAAGATCAATGAAAAAATATTTTTTACTTTATTACTTTGAAATACAAATCTGTGTGCCCATATCTTTTTTTGATAACTGCACTAGCTGCATGAGATATCAATCATTTGGCATTTTCTAATTGTTCCCATGGTTAGTCAGTCAGAGATTACGAGGCAGCTAGGAAAATCTAATCTTCATAACTATCAACATGATGGAGATCGTGGTTTTCTGTCAAGATCAGAGATAAGTCATGGAGAGCACCCCTTATGCCTTGGGCAAACTAGTGTATGGAATAAATTCTTCAAGGTGCTTCTTTGTTGTATAATTATTTTGTTGGCTAAGTGTCATCTTGTAGGTGATGGACCTAATATTGTTCTAATGTTGCTCCTAGGATGCTGAAATCATTGAGCAGATCGATCGAGATGTCATGCGAACTCATCCTGATATATATTTCTTCTCTGGTGACTCACCTTCTGCAAAATGTAATCAAGTGAGTATATTTTCAGTTTCCCCTTTTTAGAAGCAGATATTTTTCATAGTTCTATGTTTTTCACGCTGTGCTTGCTCTGCTTCCCATTCCCATCTCAGGAGGCTTTGAAGAACATATTGATTGTATTTGCCAAGTTGAACCCTGGAATTAGATACGTCCAAGGAATGAATGAAATCTTGGCTCCTTTGTTTTTTGTATTCAAAAATGATCCTGATGCAGATAATGCGGTAAACCTGAAATCCTCTGCCCCAAATTAATGATAAAAACCTTAATACTTTTTAAATTCGAAAGAAAAAACTTTTTTAACTGCATGTATATTTTTATTCACCAAATGTGCTAGGGTTTATTCACCAAATTTTTATTAGCATCTCGTGCCTTTCCACATCCACTTTGTTCAGCTTTGTATTACTCAGATCCCATTCCGTTGTTCAATTGTTTATTATTTCTAACCCGCACACTAAATAAGTTTCCAACTGACCATGATGTTATGTTTATGCAACATCAATTAGTTTGCAGTTCTATTTTTGCATTGGAAAAACCAAATCACTTGCTTTGCCTGAGCATTTGATGTTGCATGGTGTATTTGTGTTGAGTGGGAGAAGCGGGCTTCAAGTAATGGGACAACTTTTGATGTTTATTTTTATATTGTGCAGGCTTATGCTGAAGCGGACAGTTTTTTCTGCTTTGTGGAGTTATTAAGTAGTTTCCGAGATAATTTCGTCCAGCAGCTTGATAACAGTGTTGTGGGAATTCGTGCAACCATATCTAGATTATCCCAGCTTCTAAAGGAGCATGATGAGGAACTATGGCGTCATCTTGAGATAACAACAAAAGTAAGATGAATCGTAACTTTTTTATTCCAGTATTCATAGGAAACTCTTTGTGATTAAGCATGTGTTTGGTAGTCAATCCCTTTTTAAAGCCTCATTTGGTCTATTTTTTTATATTGTATTACATAATTATTCAATGTATTTTTTATCTTCAGTTGATGATTGAGTAATAGTTGTGGCATATTGATGTCTAGTTACTGTTGTCCATTTTTAAGTATGATAGAACTGAATCATCATTGAATTATTTTACCCGATTCTCTTTTTGTTCTTACTTGCATCATTTTACTGCTGGATTTTTGCAGGTGAATCCTCAGTTTTATGCATTCAGGTGGATTACACTACTTTTGAGCCAGGAGTTCAATTTTTCAGACAATCTCCAAATCTGGGATACACTTCTCAGTGATCCCGATGGTCCTCAAGTGAGTAATTTTTAAGAAAAAAATAGAATGACACTCAATGAACTACTACTCATATATTCATTCTGGCCAAACTTGTATGAGACATTTTAATGCATGCTTGGTACTTGTTGATGGTAGATATGGATTTAGGTATTATCTAAAGAAATAGAGAAAATTGGATATCTACATTCTAACAGAGTTGTATTGAGATAGAGATTAATTTAAGTAGGTTGAACTTGTGGTTGATTCATTATTCAATACTTGTGTGACTTGCTTGATTGTAAGTAAATGTGTTTGTGTTTGTTTTATGTCAGGAAACTCTACTACGAATATGTTGTGCGATGCTTATTATCGTGCGGAGGCGTTTGCTTGCAGGAGACTTTACTTCTAATCTTAAGTTGCTGCAAAATTACCCTTCCACAAACATCGCCCACTTGCTCTATGTTGCCAACAAGCTGAGATAAGCCTGCCTGCCTGCCTTCTTGTGATGTGGGTGAGTTCCATTTCAATTCTCTTCTACTTCTTGTCAACTGTTTTAATAGTTAGTGCCTTTGCGTTTCTTTGCGTTTTATGGGGTTTTAGCTTGAATCTTACTTTTGATACCCTTGGTTCTAGTGGCTATTTAGGGGTATGTTTGTAATTTGAATATACCAAGATCGTTTTCCCAATATTTCTATTAAGAGATATTATTTCCAAATTTTCATACTTTCGTAAATTTGTAATGATATATTTAGTCTCTACGTTTTAGGTTTTGATAAATTTGATTCTCAAATTTTACATTTGATAAATTATGTTCTTAAAGTGTCAAAATCGATTCTGAAAATTTCATTTTGATCGAAGATCTCAATTATCAAAATTGAATATTTCAAGATAGATCATGTCTTACAAACAAAATTTTAAAAATTGATTTTGTTAAAACTACGATGGATTTTATCATTTTCATATTTTGGGATCATAATTATACGATTTTAAAAATAAAAATTAATTCATAAAATTATGAAAATCAAATTTATGTTTTCATATTACATGTTTTGCAGTAATAATATTCTTACTTTAGTTTTAATCTTTCGACAAGAGACCTCTTTATTTTTCATTTTTTCATTGAATAAGTAATAATAATGAGAGTTGTTGCTCTTGACTCTTGTCATGTTTAAAATTGGTTAATTATTAAATAAATTATATTTATCATCAAACAATATTAATTTTAAATTATGTATATCATACGTTACACAATATAACAAAATGTAAGAGCGAGGCGGCAGAGTAAATCAATTTCCTTCCGCTAGGGTTGTGGATTTCCGGCAAAGCTGCTGAATACATGGCTGATCGGCCCAATAATCCGATGAACGGAAGCATTCCGGTGGCCGCGCCTGCATCTTCTGTCGCACCGAAGCCTATATGGCTTAAGCAAGCAGAGGAAGCCAAGCTCAAGAGTCAAGCTGAGAAAGACGCAGCCGCGAAGGCTGCTTTCGAAGCCACCTTCAATAGCTCGCAGTCGCAGCATCCGCAATCACCTTCGGCTGCGTCACCCTCTTCTTCTGACATCGATGATGATGAGAAGGCGTCTGAGAGTGACCGTGCTGTTGGCCCAGTGGATCCATCTAGGTGCACCGCACAAGGTCCGGGAATTGCAGGTGGAACGGCGTGCATAACAGCCACATTCACTGTGGTCACCAAGGATTCGGAGGGGAGGAAGGTGTCTCAGGGTGGTGTTCAAGTTAAGGTCTGTGTGGCGCCTGGTGTAGGAGTTGAGGGGAATGAGCAAGAGGGAATAGTGAATGATATGGGTGATGGGAGCTATAGTGTAACTTACGTTGTTCCCAAGAGGGGAAATTATATGGTGAAAGTAGAATGCAACGGGAAGCCTATAATGGGAAGCCCGTTTCCGGTTTTCTTTAGCACAGGTAAGGCGAGTACTTTTTATCATTTTATGTAACCGAATAGGCAGCTGATGTTTTGTTGCTTCCATCCAATTGATATTTCCGTATTTTTTTATCATTTTACCCAGTTAGATTGTTTTTTCTTTACTTTTATTTCAGGCATATACCTCTTCTGAATAGCAATTCTAGTTGAGTTTCATCAATTAAATGTCTAAAGCCGGTGATTTTGATAGTGTATATCTTGAATACCATGATGATCAACTTATACTGTGTTAGAATTCACAGTTACACTATCCTTACTGTCAAGTGATTTTCACTTTACATTTATTTCTTCAGGAACCCCTGGTGGAGGACTTATTGGCATGCCTCTGAATTCTTCATTTCCCAATTTAGTTAACCAGAATATGCCTAACATGCCGAATTACTCTGGCTCAGTATCTGGTGCATTCCCAGGTTTACTTGGTATGGTTCCTGGTGTTGTTGCTGGGGCATCTGGAGGAGTACTATTGCCTGGAATGGGATCAGCTTTAGGAGAAATATGTAGAGAATACGTCAATGGACGTTGTGCTAGTACTGACTGCAAGTTTAATCATCCACCTCATAATCTGTTGATGACTGCTTTAACCGCCATTACTACTATGGGAACCCTAAGTCAAGTCCCCATGGCACCTTCTGCCGCTGCAATGGCTGCTGCTCAGGCAATCGTTGCTGCTCAAGCCATTCAAGCTCATGTGGACGCTCAAGCTAAATCTGCAAAGAAATCATCCGGTATGTATGTGTAATACCTAATATCATGACAAATTATTCCCGCAAATTGTTATTGGTTTTATGATATTCCTTGGGATTTTTTAATGCAATACTCGATTAAAGTTCAGTCTCTTGGCATACTAAATATTGATTAGGTTTTATTATTGTGTTCCCTGTCTTAGCTTTAGAAGATGAGAAGAACAATGCCGAATTGCTCAAAAAGACTGTTCAAGTTAGTAATTTCAGCCCTTTACTTGTGGCTGATCAGTTGAAACAACTATTTGGAGTTTGTGGTACTATTAACGAGTGCACTATTATTGATTCTAAGCATCTTGCTTACATCGAGTACTCAAAATCTGAAGAAGCAGCTTCTGCTTTAGCATTGAACAACATTGATGTTGGTGGTCGCCCATTGAATGTTGAAATGGCTAAAGCACTTCCTCCAAAGCCTTTATTGAATTCATCAGCTCTACCTATGGTAATGCAACAGGCTGTTGCAGCGCAACAAATGCAATTTCAACAGGCTCTTTTGATGCAGCAAACAATGACGGCACAACAAGCTGCTAGCCGTGCAGCCACTATGAAGTCTTCAACTGAACTAGCTGCAGCTAGAGCTGCAGAAATTAGTAAGAAACTGCAAGTTGATGGTCTTGATGTCGAGGAAAATGAGTCGGATAAAAGATCTAGGTATGCTTCCATAAGAATTATGATAGATCTTAGGTGCATAGAACTTAGACTATCCCCTTAATTGCTCTTTATGTTCATGTTTATTTGAGTTTCTAGTTTATTAATTCTCTTTAATGCTTTATATCCAACTTACTAAAAGCGTTTCAGGTCGCCAACAACCAATCATAGGAAGTCAAGATCCAGATCACGTTCAAAATCATTTTCTCCGGTCAGTAAACGGCATAGACGCAGATCCCGTTCACGATCCCCTCCTTCCCATAGATACAGACGCTATCGTTCCAGATCACCGGTTAGGTCCCGTTATTATTCAAGGTATGATAATGAGTGGAACAGATACCGGGATTTTAGAGGTTCTAGATATAGAAGGCAGCGTGATCGAGTTAGAAACAATGAAAGGGATTCAATTGAGTACAGGAGGAAGAGGAGTAGAAGTGCTACCCCTGAAACAAAGAAGTCATACCAAGAAGAGGTAGATTCACCAAGAGCCTATCGAGACAGTTCAAATGAGAGAGCACGGAGATTATCCAAAGGCGATTCAAAATCTCCTAATCACTATAGTAAAAGGTCTATATCGCCAGGAGATGGTGTGAGTAAATCTAAACGTAGAAAGCGTTGTTCTTCTAGATCAGATGAGATGAACCATCACTATAGTGTCAAGAGAGAGAGCACAATTGACAAAGAGGATAATAACCTAAAATCTCTTGCAACAGAGTTAGATGAGAGCAGATCTAGACACAGAGGAAAGTCGAGGTCAAATAGTTGTGAAGAAAATGATGACAAGTATGAGAAGAGGAAAAAGGAAAGAAATAGAAAAGAGAGAAGAAGATACTCAAGATCGAGGTCAAAAGAAAGAAAGCAGAGTAAAGGAAGTAAAGCTTCTTCTCCAAGACATTTGGATGAACAAAAGTCAAAACATAGGAGACATTCTAAGAAAAATGATGAGAGTTTAAGCAAAGACAATGCAGCAAGTGATGGATCTAACACCTGAAATTGTCATTGATGATGTGTTTTAAAGTAATGAATGTTGTTTAGATGAGTAGCTCCGTGTTTTTATTTGGCTAGGGACGAGGAAATGTACCTCGAGATGCAGGACTCATACTCAATGGTTTTATGTCTTTGCAGGTTCAAAAGTTGTATTTTTTATTGGTGTGTGATGAGTTGGTTATACTTTGCCTTATCTTGCTAAAACTGATCATGATTACATTTGAACTCTTTTTTGTGTATCAGAATATGGTCTGATAAATTGTTCGCTCTTCACCCCGGCCGGTAGTAACGAAGAACGACTTTTGCAATTTTTAATGCTTCTAAAGAACGATGACTTACAAAATTATTTTTTAAAATGAACAAAAATTATTCATTGTTAGGATCATACCTAAAAAACTCATAATCGACCAAATATTGGTTCTACCTGATTTTTGAAGTACGGATCGTTGTTACATAAAAATGTCGTAATTTATGTGGTGTAAAATCCACAGATATAAAATAAGATGAAAGGAAAAGGAAATGTATTAGAAGTCACGGTTTGATCCATTGAAGGTGCTGCGTGGAGCTCTTTCTTGTGCTACATTTACACGAATGCTCCTCCCATTCATTTCCTGAAGAATCAAATCAAATAAAATAAAATCAATGAATGAGATGAGGCCACGTTGATTAGGATGTCTCACTTGTCCATCCATTGCAGATGCAGCTGAGGTAGCAGCTTCTTCACTTGAAAAATTAACGAACCCAAATCCCCTTGATCTTCCTGAATCTCTATCAGTAATTACTCTTGCTGTAATCAAGGAACATGCAACAAAGCACAATCAACAGCTTAATAGTCAATGAAGAAGCAAGCATACGATCATTTAATCCGGTTCAAGTTATAGATCGAAGATGACTGAGGAATTAGCAGAAATGGGTAAGAAAACTTGAGAGGCAAGAACATAAAACATAAAAACAATGAGATTGATATAGAAGAATGGATAAGAAAACTTGAGAGACAATAACACTATGCAGACAAACTATGAGACCATAATGATGATGATAATCAAGATTCAACTTTTAAACCAATGATTCATTAAATAAAGATGCACAAAAACAGATTAAATGGTAATTACCATCAACTACATCACCAAAGCTAGCGAAAGCCTCTCTCAGTGACTGGTCATCGGTTCCATAGGAGAGCCCTGCGGAAAATATATACTAAACAAACGTCTCTGCAACGTGAATATTAGAATTTAAAGAAATAAACCTCCGACAAACAACTTTGTAGACATGCAGCGTAGGGTAAACATAGGAGATCCTTTCAGAGCATAACCAACAGAAATGGTCTGCCTCAACACGTTCCCAAGTCCGTACACCATACTGTAACAGACGTCGAAAACAATCAAAGAAAAAACAGAAAAAAACGCAAGATATATCGTGAAAATGAAAACGCAAACAAAACAAAACAAAATCGAAATTAGCCTTTCGAACAACGCTAATAGTTAGTACATCACTACGAAAATGAAATCAGTAGATCGAGCGAGCTACCTGCTGGCTGCTGCAGAAACAAAGGAAAAAGCAGACTTCGACGAGGAGGTCGCTAGGGTTTAAGGACTGAAATGGTAAAGCAGTTACTCTCTATTTATACTAGTTCAGCCCCCATTCTAGAAAGTAATAATTCAAAAAACCCTAATTGCTGAATGGTGCCAGATTTGGGGTTTAAAGGTTTTTTTTACAAATTTGATTAATGAACTAGTGAGTTATTGTTTAGGAGGCTCATATGGTGAATAAATTTATTAGAAAAATTATGAAAGTTATATTGATGTTTGTTACTCGGTATAATAATCGTATTGAAATCATTTCAAATAACCAAATAAACACATCGAATGATAATATTGCGTATTAAATCGAGACATTACTCGAGAAAAACTTGAATTCTATCTCCCATTGAGTCATTGAAATCCAACAACATTTTCCCTCCCGTTTCACCATTTGATTCATCGACCAATCCCTTGAGATCTACACCGCCCAAAGCTACAAAACAAATATATTTAAAATACCAGTTCAAACCAATTACTTGTAATATCAATAGCACACGAAAATCCCAACATTTAGGCATTCGATATTTCGATATTTGACAACATAATATGGACAATGAAGAAGCATTGAGTAGGCTACCTGGAACTATATTTGTTATTCCTTCTAAGAATCCAGCCTGAAACAAGACAAAGTAGATAATATGTATAGATAGATAGTTCAAAGTAGATGGCTTACTGGTATCCTAACGTCGAGTCTCTCGACCCCATCTCGTCCAATTATTTTGACTCTCAGCCTTCGATTCCAAATTCCAAAAGGCCGAGAACCACCATTTCCGATGTATATCTCTGGAGTAATGACTTCAACAACAGGATCTTCCTCGTTTTGATTTCCTCTTTCATCAGCATTTGTGACTGTTATAACAAGGAAACATGTCAAGAATCACTGATGATTAAGCATTTTACACATACACGAAGAATCGTAAAATTATCGTCTAAATTGGTACACTAAGCAGTTGTTTTGGGTGTAACCTTGCTGTTGTTTAAGTGAACTAATCTTGGAACTGTAACGCATCTCTTCTTTATAATAAGCGGTAAAGCCCAATAACTCTTTCGTTTCTTCAAAAGAGAGCATGCTTCCAGGAGAGGGAAGGCGGCCTCCTTTGATTGCAACTAAAGCATCCTAAAAGACATGATTATTACAACTTGGTTTTGTAATCTTTTATTAATCATTTGCATCAAATAAAAAGGAACAAAAATATTACTTGCATTGCACGGATGGACACACCCAATAAAGACAATGGATAGGCCACAAGTTTATATCCAATTTCAGCGAGATCAAGAGGACTGAGAATCGGTGTTTTGCCTCCACCTTCAAGCATATTGGCCTGCTAAGACTATTATTTTCATTGATAACTAGTAATTATAAACCAAAAGAAATAAGTACCATTTTTGGAACCAAAGGAGACACTTCACAAAATGCTTTCATCTCTTCTTTTGAAGCGAGAGCATCGATGAATAGAACATCGGCTCCAGCTTCAGCAAGAGCATGCATTCTCCAAAGTGATTCTTCGAAAGACACAGCTTGACGCGAATCTGTCCGAGCTACAATGACAATATCCAAACCACTCTCATTACGAGCATCAACAGCTGCTTTAATTTTCATTACTGCTTCTTCTCTAGACACAACTTTTCGCCCTTGTGTATGGCCACAAGCTTTAGGTGAGACCTTCAGAATAAAACTGATAATATCAGGTAAGAGAATACTGATTTCACACCGTTACTCGAAGGAACATTTCTCTTACAAGGAATCTACATGAGAATTGTGTAGAGAGAAACACAAAACATAAGCTAGATGAAGCAGTAAGTAGAGCATGAGGTGTATCATATTTACTCGAATATGCTCGGAAAACTATATAATTCGAATCTGCTGACTCCAGCAAATAAAAGAGAGAATTAATGTCGAATAGTAAGTGCAAAACATATGGACCACTCTACTAAACCTGATCCTCAAGAATTATTCCTGCAAATCCAGCATTAATATATCCTCTAACAGTTCTCTTCACATTCATAGGATTGCCATATCCATTATCCCCATCGCCAATTACAGGGATCGATACAGATCTAGTTATTGTTTGTCCTTGATCCACCATTTCTCCATAGGAAACAAGTCCGGTGTCAGGCAATCCTAGATGAGCAGCAGATATCCCAAATCCTAAACAAACGGGTTAAAGAAGCAATGCAGAAAAATAAGTATAACATCATATCCAACTCTAATTATGCTGTTAAATGAAGATCTAGCTTAACTACAGACATTGAGTTTTAGGCACAAAACAGGTTAACTGAGAGGTTTCTTAGCATAGTATTTTTCATTATCATGCACTGAAACAGGACAATGGAAAAATACATCCGATAAACAACGGAGAACAGTTAATACTAGATACCTGTGGTGAAGCAGAAATCAAAACCTGCCCTCTCGACGAGCTTGGCACTTAAGGCATCGAAACAAGCAGGGCCCAGATGAATTCCAGGCGATCCCAAAAGTTTCCGAAGCGACATCGCCGGAGAATTGGAAGCTCCATCTCCAGTGCTTGACCGAGCAGCGTACACTTTACGCAGGTAATTCAAGGGATGATGATCCGACTTGGTTATAGCCCATTTGGGATTAGTCTTGGCAAACTTCTGCGGGGTGAGAGCAAAACCACATAAAGCAGGAGGCTGAAGATACAAAGCGATATGACCAGACGGAAGACAGACATTCATTTTCGCACTATCATGTGAAGAGATGACCCATTTGACAAAACAACAGAACTCTGCCAAATGCTATTACCTAATCTCCAAAACACTCAAAAAAACTAATTAATTCATTTTTCATTTTCAATCTTTTTGGGTATTTCATTTTTTCTTAGGGGTTTCTCGTTTCTGAGAGATCAGAAGCGGATCCCATACAAAATGCAGAGCGATGATGAAAATTTGGTTTTCTACGGGACGCTTACCAAGCGAGAAGAAGAAGGCAAGGCAGGAGGTAATTATTTTTCAATAATTTGAACTAATTGAGTTGAATTTGAATATCAATTAAACTTAATTCGAAGTATTGATTCTTTTGTTTTTGAAATCTAATTAAAATTTATTATATTTTGACTAACTAAAACCTTGAAAAAACTTGAATATTAAAATTTGTTTATAGGTATGTTCTACCAATAAGGGTACGGGGTGTGAAATTCGTTAATTTTTTACGAATTTGATTATGATCAATAAAAGATTCGTTGATTAAAATAATATAAATATATTATTTTTTTACGATTTACTCAATAATCCAACAATATTTCATATTATTATAATTGATGTTATAAAATTTCATACAAATTAATTAAAATATATTTTTTCTTTTTTAAAAATCTTTTACACTCTATGTGTAGTATGTATCCTGTATGTAGGTTGCACAAATTTGAGGCAACTTAGGTTTAACCCCTACAAATTTGTGCAACCTAGGTTGCACAAATTGAATGATGTTAAATGATTTATTTAAAATCCCAGTATTTAACTTGATTTTTTTACTGCAAAATGGTGGTATTGGTTTTCAAATTTTGTTGATTTTGGCAAATTTGATCCCAAAATCATTTTTTTGCGTATACAGTCCCCACACTTCAATTAATTGGCAATATTTATCACATAGTTTGTAAAATTTGACAAATTCAATCACAAAAGTTCATAATTAGTCTCCAAAGTTTAAAAAATGCAAAACAAGTCCTCATTATTTACGTTTGGTGATAAAACTAGTCCCCAAATTTGGGGAATTTGGAGAAATTAGTACCTAAATTATTTAACGACCATTAGGGTTTACGTTTTTCAAAACATTGAGGACCACCGTTGCAAAATTATTTAACAGCCGTAATTGCCATTTTTCAAAACGTTGAGAATCTCTAACACCGTTAGGGACCTTTTTTGCCAAAACTCTAGAATTACGATGATCAAATACGCCATTGTTTTTATTTGTGGACTAACATTGCCGAAATTGAAGAGTTTGGGGACTAATATTGTCAATTTTGATCAATAATTGAGATTAGTTTTGCCAAACCATACAAAATGGGGACATATTTTGTCATTCTAAAATTTTGGGGTTCAAAATTGCCAAATTTTCAAAACTATGGGAACTCAATTTACCATAACCACTAAACTATGGAGACCATATCTAAGTATCGCCCTTTTTGTTACAAATTCAAGTTACAAAAAATTAAAATTTGTATATATTATTATCATATACAATCTCTTAATCAAATATATCTCATTTTAATTAATTTGATCAAATTAATATAATTTTATAATACAAAATCTCAAATGACCTTTTGTATGTTGACCATGCAATGATGGTTGCACGATTCATCAATCAAAGTCAACACAATTAAATTAATCAATAAAATATATTGTTGTAATAATATATTCTTTATCTCAAAATGCAAAAAATGTAAAAAAATACTTGTCAACTATTGCGTCGTGAAATGCGATGTTTTGTAGAATTCGCTAACGATTTATAATATTTAAAATTAAAAATTAAAAAAAAAACTTATATGACATATCGGATATTGGAACTAGTACATAATATATATTTTAATGTATTCAAAATTGAGCAATGGAGTGGGTAGTTTAATGAACAACTCGTTTTGTTATTGAATTGTTTTAATTTGAATCATAGATGTATCAATTTGTGACATTCACTACGTAAAATTAAATTTAATAAAACATTTTTTATATACTCTATATTTTGAATATATTCAATTGAAGTTTTATTATTACTCCCAAATGCCAATTAATACTACACTATACATAAATATGTATTAGATGTCGTTTCATTACAATGTACACAAAATTGAAACATTTTCCTTCTTAATTAGGGACATAGCTAAATTTAATTAGCAAGAACGTAATCAAGTTATCATTATTTTTGGTTGTTTGATGTTTCAGTGTATTTACAATTATTTGTCATATCTTTGTTCGGCGATTGTCTCATAAGGTTGATATCGTCATAAGTCATTAGTCGATATTTGCATACTTATAATCACTAAATCTCCCAAAGGTTTAAGTGTTTATCTTATCGCCTTTGTTCGATTGGTCATCGTTAATCTACACTCAAAATATAAATGATTCGTTGACAAAAATACGATTAAGGGATAAAGTCAGCCCTTGACCATACTATATCTGAATCAATCTATGCTAATAGCTTCTAATATAAAAACCCTAAAACAATTAAAAATCGCCTAATAAATGTGTCTCAATTCATTAAACCCTACTTACACTGAATATCGGTTAAGTGTTTTCTTCTCAAAACTCAAACTCTCAAAGTCTACAAACCCCAAAAAACCCTATAAAATCAAATGATAATAACTTCATTATCTAAGCAAAACATGAAGCTCATCCTATTCATTGTGGTGTTGCTTGCACCGCATGCACTAGGCGTACAAGTCGACGTTGACACTTATGGAGCGAAGAACGATGGGGTTACCGACTCTACTGAAGCGTTTTCTGGTGCATGGAGGGCGGTATGTGCCTTGAAAACAGAGGCAACAATGAGGATCGGGCCAGGAAGTTATTTGGTCACGAGATTGTTGTTCCAAGGGGCTTGTAATAGTTTTGTCACAGTTGAAATATATGGAACTATCGTTGCTCCAAACAATTACCAAGTTTTCCAGAATTCGAACTACTGGATTATGTTCAAGAGCATCGACGGACTTGTCATCAAAGGTGGTACCCTAAATGCAAACGGGGCTTCATATTGGAGTTGTACCAACAATTGTCCCGTTGGAGTAACGGTAAATTCTAGCATACCTATTAGACCCAANAAAAGAAAAAATAAAAAAATAATTGTTAGAATTTGTAAAAAAATGCATAAAGTCAAGTTTAAAACTACAAATATTTAACAATTAATTATATAAGAAGATTTAACTTATAAAAAATGAATATCGTTCGTCGATTCTACCATCTCCCCAAAAACAACTACTTTTTGATCTATCATCGCTTGTACAAAGAATTCACAAGTAGATCGACAACATTAAAAAGTCGTGAAAGCACATAAGATATGTTTCCGATGAATAAAAAAATCAAATTAAGGAAGAAATTAAAACGACGTCATTTTGTATCAAGAGTCGGAGCGAGTCGAAGAGTTCGACTCGACTCGACACGGGAAAATGTGAAAAATTGAAGAGTCGGTGTCGCATAGCTCCCAAATGCCAATTAATAATACAGTATACATAAATATGTATTAGATGTCGTTACATTACAATGTACACAAAATTGAAACATTTTTCAGGTAGATCTTCTTAATTAGGGACGTAGCTAAATTTAATTACCAAGAACGTAATCAAGTTATCATTATTTTTGGTTGTTTGATGTTTCAGTGTATTTACAATTATTTGTCATATCTTTGTTCGACGATTGTCTCATAAGGTTGATATCGTCATAAGTCATTAGTCGATATTTGCATACTTATAATCACTGAATCTCCCGAAGGTTTAAGTGTTTATCTTATCGCCTTTGTTCGATTGGTCATCGTTAATCTACACTCAAAATATAAATGATTCGTTGACAAAAATACGATTAAGGGATAAAGTCAGCCCTTGACCATACTATATCTGAATCAATCTATGCTAATAGCTTCTAATATAAAAACCCTAAAACAATTAAAAATCGCCTAATAAATGTGTCTCAATTCATTAAACCCTACTTACACTGAATATCGGTTAAGTGTTTTCTTCTCAAAACTCAAACTCTCAAAGTCTACAAAGTCCAAAAAACCCTATAAAATCAAATGATACTAACTTCATTATCTAAGCAAAACATGAAGCTCATCCTATTCATTGTGGTGTTGCTTGCACCGCATGCACTAGGCGTACAAGTCGACGTTGACACTTATGGAGCCAAGAACGATGGGGTTACCGACTCTACTGAAGCGTTTTCTAGTGCATGGAGGGCGGTATGTGCCTTGAAAACAGAGGCAACAATGAGGATCGGGCCAGGAAGTTATTTGGTCACGAGATTGTTGTTCCAAGGGGCTTGTAATAGTTTTGTCACAGTTGAAATATATGGAACTATCGTTGCTCCAAACAATTACCAAGTTTTCCAGAATTCGAACTACTGGATTATGTTCAAGAGCATCGACGGACTTGTCATCAAAGGTGGTACCCTAAATGCAAACGGGGCTTCATATTGGAGTTGTACCAACAATTGTCCCGTTGGAGTAACGGTAAATTCTAGCATACCTATTAGACCCAATTTGACGGGTTTGAAAACACTGATTTTATAAGAAAATGTGGTCTATATGAACTAATGTAGTATTACGAATCAATAATTGACAGTCATTGACTTTGGAATCGGTGAAGAATGCTCAAATCAACGGGTTAACGTCGATCAACAGCCTAAAGATACATATTTCGATCCACAAATCTACAAATACTCAATTGAGTAACCTCAAGATCTCAGCACCAAGTAATAGTCCCAATACAGATGGGATTCACGTCGAGGGTTCCACTCAAACTTCAATCTCCGATAGCACTATCGGAACTGGAGACGACTGCATTTCTATCGGTCCTGGCACTAAGACCCTCACTATTCAAAACATAAATTGTGGCCCTGGCCATGGTATCAGGTATACCCTATAACAATCAAAGTTCCATATATCATACTATAATTTTTGTATGTGATGCAGTATTGGAAGCTTAGGCCATAATCAGAATGAAGATGGAGTGGATGGTGTAACCGTGTCGAGTTCGACTTTCAGTGGAACACAAAATGGTGTGAGAATAAAGACATGGGCGAATCTCAATACCGGTTATGCAAAAAATATCATGTTTAAAGACCTTAAAATGAAGAATGTGGGCAACCCGATAATCATCGATCAATATTATTGTCCACATAACATCAATTGTCCAACTCAGGTAACCCCTATTTTGAAATAAACAATGATGCTACAATTAGACTTATACGTTGATATTATACGACACTCCTACGATTTTCTTTATAACTTAGAGTTATATTGTTTTATGATTATGATTTTGGTTTTTGTTTGTTAATAATAGAGCTCGGGGGTCGAAATAAGCAATGTGAACTACCAAAACATAAAGGGAACATCGACAACGAGACAAGCAGTAACGTTTAGATGTAGTTCATCGAAGCCTTGCACCGGAATTAATCTTAAAACCATAAGTCTGAACTTCACCGGCACTGGCCCCGTAACGTCGCGTTGTGAGAATGCACATGGAACTTCATCTGGGACCATTGTTCCTAGTAGTTGTCTTCAAGCTTAATGTTTCATAACTTGTATAATAAGCACAAGCAAACTATATTGCAATTTCCATTTTAATAATAATAATAATAATACTATGGTTGCAAAAATAATTAAATCAGGAAACAACATGAGGCATATCAAAATACACTTAAAAAAAATTCACTAACAATGATTTTTTATTTTTAATGTAATAGTATAAGAGTATACAACCACAATTTAAAATATCCGAATAATAAATTTTATAATTTATAAGAGAAATGATATAATAAGTAATTTATACATATTCACTTCTTTTATAGACGGAGTTATATATATAATTTTTTGATAAATTAAATCTTAAATTTTTACCGATTATTTGAATCAACCAAGACCAAAGACAAAAAAAAACATTAGTTCTAATGATTCGAACATTCTTCAACTATACAAAACAAGCCATGATAGATAATAACTATACTAGAACTTATTGGGGTTGTTTGGTTTCACGGTGGTCGCCGTAGTGCGGTTACCGCACCGTGATTTTATTTTACACTACCAAACAGTTGGGTCAATTGCGGTGATCGTACCGGAGATTTTGGCGGTCATGTGGCCATGGCTTGATACCTATGGCCAACCCACCGTAATTTCGTAAATTCCAAAATTGCTCTTCAAAGTTCAATTAATTATTTTGAAACCAAACTCTAACTAATTTTATTCTTATTTCACAAATCTTACACCATTTTTACCAAGTTGTGATTCTACATTTTTAGATTTCTTTTTGTAAGGTATGTATTCGATTGTATGGATTTATTTTTGGTTTTTTTTGGTTGCTTTATTTCGGTTGTTCTTCCGATTGTTTATATTGGTTGAAACATTCAGAGTTGAGTTGTTTTTTATTTCTCCAGATTTGATATGCCGCTTTTAAAAATATTTTGACTTGTTTTTGTATTTCTACCGTATGAATATGCTGTTAGAGTTGTTACTGAAAGTGTATTTTGGCGGACAGTAGAACAAATGGACAATTTAGATGGTAACACCCAAAAAATTAAAATTATAATAACTTGGGATAGACGATTAACAGATGCATTTGTTTGATTATATGCTGTTGAAGTTATTAAAGAAAATATACATTTTATTAATATATAATAAATATATTAATATAAAAATTAAAATATACATTTTATTAAAATCACGGTACGATCACCGTAGTTTTTGCAAACAGTTTTCTAAATCCGGATCATAATTATCACGGTTATCTCAACGCACGGTACCATCCCCGTACCTCACCCTGATTTTGAAAAACTAAACTAAACAACCCCACAGTAAAGTGTTTAGGGTTTAATAAAATTAAACCCTAAAGTGTTGAAGTATATGATTAATAAAATTAAGATGATTAAGGGCTGACTTTATTTAAGAATTAAGAATTCTTATAAAATAATCACAATAAACATGATAAGTTGACATAATCTCTTATTCGCGACATGTAGGCCAATGCGAAATGAATAATCTCTTAGGTGCCATCTTTATCTTCTATTTTCAATGCAATTTTTAATTCATTATTAATTTATATTTCATTGCGAGATGTGACACAGCTGAGTTCTACTCATCTTCAAATTTAGGTAAAATTTCGTTCGATATCTAAAGAAAATTTATTTCTTTTAAAATTTAAATTTATTTCTTATTTAAGTGTTAAAAAATCAAAAACTAGATACATAAATTTACGAATTTAAAGACATGATAATATTTTAAATATTGAACATCCTTTTATAAGAAGTATTGATTTTAAATAAACATTTATTACTTACATGTTTTATATTTCAATTAGAAAGAAAATAATGGTGAATATGTTTAATATATTCAAAAATTAATTTTACTCTAATTTGATATTAAATAGGGTGATCAAACTCGATCATTTCCACAAATTTTATTTTTCCGCTCCAATATACTAATTTGATATTAAATAGGGTGATCAAACTCGATCATTTCCACAAATTTTATTTTTCCGCTCCAATATAAAAACCGAAATTTATCCAAAATTAATAAGTTTGTTCGACCTTAATTAAAACCCAAAATGCTGTGAGAATAATGTATTGAGCAAATTTTGAACTTTGATTTGGTAGACAATGGAAACCTAATTTGAAGGTGAATATGCTCGTTCATGTTGCATTCGTATTCATATTCATATTCATTCACTCGGAACATTAAAGAGAAGGGGAGGCATAAAATTTGTTTGCTAGAAAGATCAAACATGTCAAATATTGTGCTATTGTTGTTAAACAGAAGAAAATTGTTACTTGTCATTGGGTAGTCGATATGGCATGTAACGGTGGTCCTTTGAGGCGTTCTTCTTTCTTCTTTTCGCAATAAACGCTTCAAGTTTCCCGGATTCCTGCATTGTTACCAGTATCACCAGTATGAGGCCCAACTGAAAAAACTAATAATCTAGTTACCTTGAGTTCATTGTACTTCTCAACAAGGTTTTGCTTCCTAAGATCGGCTGCAAGGAAAACGGTTCAATTATCGTCAGCAAAACGAAATTCGTTTTGATGAAACACTGAGAAAAGCAAACAGAGTTACATTTCTTTAAATAATAAGGCTTCTTCCCGCTTTTTGCAGCTTCCCTCTCTTTCTTCTTGTGCTCGGACAAAATATCCTTCTCACTACGCTTTGTCACTGTGGATTTCAATTCTTTATCCTGTGTTTGCATCAAAGAAGGATTACAGATTAAAGTGAAGGAAAATGAATTGTTTTATCTTTCCCTCCATATTCACTTCATGTTTTATAAATAATAATGTTAGAGTTTCGGAAGTCTTACAATTTGAGCGATTCGGCTCTTCAGTTCATTAATAACCTCCGGATTCTTTGCTTTTTTCATCTTTTTCTTATGTTCCTACAGGTTGAAGGAGAAAATTTAATATACACAGAAGCTGTTAGAAAATATTAATGCATTTTACCTCTTTCTCAGCAGGGAGTGCACTTTCATAAATAAAACTATATCTCTGCTTGAACCTAAGATGTCACAAAAGCTAAATCACTTGGATGAAAATGCATAAAAGCGAGGGATGATGGTGGAGTGGTGCATATACAAGAAGGTGCTTTTGATTAGTGAAACAACGTGGAATCAAGAGATGGCTACATGCCAGCGCTATACGTAGTTTAATATTCCTTCTCAAGCGAAGAATGTTGAGTTATAACCTCTCACAAAAATAAAGTGATATCCAGCAAAATAAAAGATGGTAGCACCACTGAAAAGAAAATAAAAACGGGAATTGAACTGCTTACCCATCAGGATCATATTCACCACATAATGATTCAAAACGTGGATCCCTTGAGACCTAAGAACAAAAAATTGAAAAGAAATAAATAACCAGAGATGTAGATGTGGACAAGGAATGATGAGCCTGAAGCAATAGGCAAAAACATTCTACACAGTGACTTAATTATATACACAACTAAAGATCCCGACAATCCAAGGCTTCAGGCAACACAAAGACAGACATTAGCTGAACAGGGACGAAGTTGTTGTCCAGTTTTAGTAAAAAGACAGTTAAAAAAAGATTTTACTTTGATAATGATATAAATAGAAAATCATTGTGATTCGCAAATCATAACATGATCACTTTTAATCCACAGTGTCTGAAGAAGAGCTCTTTCCAGCTAAAAAGCCTCGAACTTACAAAATAAACTCTCCAGTTGAAGTTACAGTCCATGTAGGGCAAGCATACATAGTTTTCCACGCCTCCCTTATTCTTATAAATCTAAATATAATTGAATAATACTCACCCTTTTAGGAACTTGAATAACTTCTCTAAACTTGCTGACAGGCTTCTTGGTACTGATCTCCATTGGTCTAAAAGATCAAGAAAGTATGTTAAAAAATAATTTCAAAATCCACTCAAATTGAATATGAACAGTAAAAACCTGTTCTTATTTGCTCGACTGGATTTCTTTTCCTTCATTTGCTTCCGGGAAACCATGTCAGAGCCATCACACCTTGCTTTTAGAAGCTCTTCAAATGTCACTTCTGCAAGCTCACGTCGAATTTCATCATCCTGAATAATCGGAACAATATAGCTGCTTACCGTTAAAAATACTTTGTCTTAAATCAATTAAACCCATAATTAAAAATAAACTAATACTCAAATGAGATTCACTTCAAAACACATTAAGCATAAACGAACAGAAAAAGGAGGATAAGCAAAAAGAACGTTACATTCTATGACTCAAGAGGCATTCTTTACCTCTTCGGAAGAAATATCAGTATCCTCGAAACGGACTTTACTTGATGTTGCTACTGATGGCTCAAAATTAAGCATCTTTGGATAGAAAATAAACAGAGCTGTTCAACCAACTTTAAAAGTTACGGCACTTCACAAATTTCAGCCACTGAAACTACTTCGAATTCAAAATCCCCAATTTTCGAGATTTCGGTGCCTTGAAAACCTAATATAAAAGAGAAATCCCCGTTCGAAAAAAATCTAATAAAATCCAAATAGAAAAAAAATAACTGCCGCTTGTTAGGCACTTAGGCCCTAAACACAGTTTAAATGAGCCGGCCGGGCCTAATACAATTTGATTGGGCCAGTATGGCCCAATATTGCTTGTGCCGACCTGGCCTGATTTATTTTAATATGTTTTTATTTTAAATCTAAATACTCCAAAAATACTTCAGATTTCAGAACCGTTGTAGGGTTTTAGGCAGAAGAAATGGAAGTTCGAGTTGAGTCATGAACGAACTGTTTTAGCAAATCTCGGCGAGCTTTTGTTACCATTAAAATATGGAAACTCAAAAGTGCTATGGAACACTGCTTGCTCTATCCAGTGATTGATTCTACTCTCATTTGAGAACTCCTAGTTTAGCGGCTACAAGGTATTTTTTCTTGTTTTACTGGTGAAGGTAGCTGAGAATCTTCTTGCTGGGATTTTATTTTGATGTTTTACTAAAGTGCCTACTTTGTTGTTTTCAATTGCCCACGAATTGTATGCAAATCTCCTCTTTACCGTTCAAGCTTCCATATTTTAAGTCATTTTGTAGAAAAGGAAAAGTTGGTTCGCTGGAAGTTGTATTCAATTCACTATCTGAAGGAGTAAGACAACATATTTGGTTCGTTGGAAATTATTTGGAGAGTTGGTTTTTTAATATTTGTAGTTGCAAAATGTCTGTTAATAACATGAAATAAAATAATGGCATTGTCGCTTTTTCAGTTGTTTCATGGTCGCATGATATTTTCTTTATGCTGTTGTTCATTTTTCAATTCTGAATGCTTTGTTAAATACCACCTCCTATGAATCTAAGATTGAGTCTTGGTTACAGTAGGTGTTGATGAACAAACCATGTTTGCTTTAGACTAGCTTGATATCTGATGACAAGCATCAACATGCCAACATGATGTATTTTGCAGTGTTCATGAGCATTTCTTATTATGAATGGAGTTAATAAGTAGTTTTTTGCTTCATACATTTACAGAATGCTAAGTTTTATCTTTTCTTACTGGCAGTTGATGTAGCAAGCTTGCCATATAAAGGCCAGAAAAAATTCTAAATCATGTACGGAGGAGGTTAGATCAGCCTATAAATTTCTCACGTTCCTGTAAATGATAACCAAGATTGATTTTAACACTACGTTTATTTGTTTCAGATGAGGTATCAGCGATAGTGGTGGACTTAGGTTCCCATACCTGTAAAGCTGGTTATGCTGGTGAAGATGCTCCTAAAGCTGTCTTTCCATCTGTATGCTAACTTAATCAGTCTCACTTTATTTTGAAAAATGCGCCTGTCTGTAGTGATCTATTTTTCTCACCCTCATACATGGGTTTTTTACCCAGACTGTTTTCTCAAGTTATTTCTTTCAAGTTATATTCTCAGCATAAAGCATTTTCAATATTAGAAAACATGTGAGGAATTCAGAATTTTTTTCAACGGTTTTTAGGTTATGCCGTCTTGCTTTTTTTTTTGAAAATTTCAGAAAAATATCTATTAATTTTTCCTTATTACATTTCTTTTTTCCCGTTTTATCTGTAATAATGTCTGGGAAGCACATTCATTCTCTTGCTGAAGATGTAAAGATATAAAAATATTGCAGGACATAATATTAATCTTTGTTGTTATTTTGCTTGTATTTTGTTGTTTATGTTTGCAAACAGCTTTTTTTCTGCAAAGAATATTGATAAAATGATCCACTGTTGTGTGGAAAGTTCTAGTACACTTTTTGATACCTTTAGCAATTTGTAACCTGATTTATAAGAATAATTTTGTTTTTCCTAAAATATATTTTTTTTATATGTTTATTTTCAATCTTCCACTTAGGTTGTTGGGTCAATTGATGAAATGGATGTTGATGTTGCTGATAACCCAGACAAGAATGCTGGATTGAGTACAGACTCCAAATCCAAGGGCAAGCGTAAACTTTATGTAGGATCACAAGACCTGGGGTTCCGAAGGGATTTCATGGAGGTCTGTGGTTTCCATTTTGTTTCTGTGCAATTTCGTCAACATGATATATAAAACATGGAATGATTTTTCAGGTATTATCACCTCTTAGGGATGGAGTTGTCGTTGATTGGGATATGGTTGAAAACATCTGGGACCATGCCTTAAGGTTGCTGACACTTGTCTCAAAGTCCTCATTTTGTTTTTATTTGTTTCTACATAAATAAGCCTAGGCCATTTCCTATCCCTCTCCATACTTATTTTTTTGTGCCTGGCCTTTTTGGGCTTAACTTGTTTTATTTTTCTTGCACCTTGAATAACATTTTCCACAAAATGGTTCAACCTCACAGGAAATGTCTATTAATTGATCCCAAGGAGCATCCAATGCTCCTTGCTGAACCATGCACTAATGCCCAACAACCAAGAGAGAAGTAAGATTAATATATTGGACATTGCATTTATTGTTTAGTTTACGAATGGTGCTTTATGTTCTTATCTGAGCACAGATTCTAATTTCAAGAAATAAGCCATTGCATAACATTATCTCACTCAGGGCTTGAGCCTACTCTAATTACTTACTTGTTTACATGCATGACAGGACTGCAGAAATCATGTTTGAGAAATACCAAGTTCCAGCATTATTTTTGGCCAAGAATGCTGTCAGTTCCATTTCATTCATTATTCACTGAGTTAAATGATGATTTTATTTAATTTGATTAAATGAGCGTGTAGCTTGCTTCTTCAAATTCCGCCTTACTTCATTGGTGTTTTGCAAATTCCAGGTCCTCACATCTTTTGCATCTGGACGTGCTACTTCTCTTGTTGTTGACTGGTAAGGGATTTGTTTCTGATTTATGATATTGGTACTTTTCGAAATTATATTAAATGATAAATGTGAGATGTTGCTCGTATTTGATGCATGCTGGATTATCTTCCATCTGTCAGTTTTATATGCGTTCTTGGTTTGATCTCTGAAATAGTCACTTAATTCTACTGCTTGTTTTTATCTTGCACAACATTACGCTCCACTATTTATGTGTGCATCATTGTAGTTGTTGATTTCCTTTCATATTCTTTTCAACTTTTTCATTTTTTAATTAGTGATTATTTATTACTTAATGGCAAGAATAACATTATATGTCACAGTAATAATATTTGGCTTATTTGTGCTAAGCATCTGCCGATTTTCTCTTTTCAATTGAAATATTGATTTTTATTTGATCCGGGATTTATGGCACTTGTGTCTTCATATCTTGTCTGTATCACTTATTTTTTATTTATATTGATTTTTCTATCTAGAAGTAGTTGTGTAATTGATATTTTTTGGATGTGTCTTGGTGAGACCCAGATCTTAACTTTGTAATTCCTAAAAGAATTCTTTTGAACCATGATCGCTTTTTAAGGAAACCATAACTGCAAGGTCTGGTGAAGCAAAACAAAGTTTTTTGTTCCTGAGCTTTTTTGTATGTTTTATTAAGCGCTCTGTTGAAGTATCCTAAGATGCTCTTGTTTTTTAAATGTATGCATGTAAGTAATAAATGTTATTCTACTTAACTCAGTGGTGGAGGATCAACTACTGTTGCTCCAGTGCATGATGGATATGTTCTTCAGAAGGTATGACCAAACATTCTGGAATTGCAGCTTATTTTTATCCCTCTACTGTAAGCACTTTGTCTGGCCTGGTATTCTTCTTGATGTACTTCATTTCAGTTTAGTGGTATGCTGATATTTGTAGCTAGATTTACTTTGCTTGATGTTGTATTTTATTGCTGGTTAAGATGATTCCAGTGACTTGCTGTAAAAGCATGAAAGCTTGTGATTTTTTCTTTAGTGGTATGAACTCTTTTGGGTAATACATGTTCATGGAGCATAACTTTCTACTTTTTCTGGTTACTGCTAGCTGTAGTTAGTTGGAGTTTCAGATTCCAGTTGAGATCCTTTTGGAGCTTTGTAACTTATTCTGCCATCACTTGAAGTTTTTGAACAATACAATTGCCCTAGAAATGATTGTACTAGTCCTTGATTTCAGTTTGTTAATCATTTTCTCAAGAGATGCTGCTTTTCTAATTTGATCATCAACTAGCGTCAATATCCCATTGAAGTTTTTTCTGTTGTTTTATGTCACATCTTCTCAAATTTATCCTTGAATTTGTAACCATATATCTTAACTTTCAATTTCACATGTATTTTTACCTGCCCCTTCAAATATTTTGATTCCTGCTTTTTATAGGCTGTCTCAATATCTCCCGTTGGTGGGGAGTTTCTGACAGATTGCCTCTTAAAGAGCCTCGAAAATAAGGGTGTTACTGTGAGTGTTTAATTTCCTTATACCCGTACAACTGGAGAAGGATTCCATCTCAGTCTGCTGGTATTGTTTCTTTTATCAATTTTTTACACGCCATTTGTAATTTTCAGATAAATCCTCGGTATTCTTTTAAGAAGAAAGAAATTCGTTCTGGGGAATTTCAGGTACATTCATTTTTATTACTTTGTTTGCAAGTCACTAATAAAGTTCTAGGCTTAACAGCTGAACTTTTGTTATATTAATCAATAGCAACTGCTTGCAGTGGATTAATAAAAAAGTGCTCATTCATTGTCTTTATAATTTTCTTTTTATTTGTAAAGTAAGTCCTTGTTCTTGTAAACTATTCAGAACCTTCTTTGATGTGCCTTTGTGCATCTTGCAGACTGTAGATGTCGACTTTCCATATACAACAGAAAGATACAAACTTTATTCCCAGGTCTCTTCCTAAAAAGATTTCATTAACTGTTCAGCATTATTCTGGCTCTTAATTTTATTCTGTTGACAGAGGGTGATTGTTGGTGATGTTAAAGAATCTGTCTGTCGAGTGCCTGATACCCAATATGATGGTTTGTGATTTCTCCTTTTTGCAAAATTTTGGTGTCGGATTAATTCACTTAAGAGAAGAAAGTGAAGTTTTTTCATCAGCGTAGCTCATTTTGCATGATGAAAAATTTTGGTATTTTTTCCTTCAAATTGTTTACTTGATTTCAGGATGCTGTTCATCATTTTTTATTTTTGAAGTGTTGAATTTTGATTCCTATAGCGAGGCTTTGAATGAATGGAATAATTCTGCTTCATGTGTGTGGTTTGCAAAAAATCATTCTGTAATGAATCTCAAGCATGGATAGTATAACAACTTATACAGTAGTTGCTTCTTGTAATAAGCGAATTATCATGGTATCCGATTTCTTTGTACTTGCTCAGTTCTTATCATACATTTTTAATGGAAAGATTGAATCTATATATAACCTGCACTATATTTTGCCTTTCCTAGTTGACATTTGTCCTCCTTTTCTCATATTTTTCGTTATTTATAACTGGGTGAAGGGGAAATATATGTGCTAACATCATTCCATTTTATCAGAAACCTCATATTCAAACATTCCAATGACATCTTATGAACTTCCAGATGGACAGTAAGTTTTCGTTGTCCTTCCTTTTCTTTTTATGTCTAGATTCTTTAGTTTTTGTTTAATTTTGATACTAATGAATCCAGTATTGGGATGTAACCTTAACTTTCTATTAAACTCATTAAAATATGCACATGTTTTGCTCTGGATTTTTTAGAGATCATGCATGAAGTAGTACCAGTAGACACAATTCATTTCTTTTTTGCAAGGCTTATAACTTATTACTCAATTTATAAATTGCTTAGGACAATTGAAATAGGGGCTGAGAGATTCATGATCCCTGAAATCCTATTTAATCCATCTTTAGTTCAGGTTTGTTTTCCATACCCTCATGTATATTCCTTCAAGAGGCAATATTTTTGTTTTTAATATCTAGCTTGTACACTACTAGAATAGAGAAAAGATGGGCAACTCCAGTTGTCATAATGGATTAAAGCCCCATGCAAAGCTATTTTAAATTCTTGTTGTAAATCCTTGTACACTGTTTTGAGAATAATTTTGGCTATTCTCTGAGGTTTTTTAATAAAAAAAAATTCTGTTAAAATAATTTTGAACACTACTACTTTTCAATTTCTGTTCTCACTATGCAATGATTAAATTTTTCTTTTTTGACATACTTTCAACAAGTATGATTGCCAACGTGAAGATTGATAATTTAATGAGGGGCCTGAATTAGGTTTTTTGTTTTGATTTTTTCCTTTGGGATAGGTAGCCTTTGACTCTTTGCTTGTAAGATGGGAAGGTATATTTTCAATGTAAATATCTTTCCGTTTCAAAAAAATATTTTCAATGTAAATGGAATCGTGGCATCCTAATGGTTGACCATATAGATGCTGCTATTCTTGTTTTTTTTCCTTGATTTTTTAGTTTGATCATCTGAATTGTCTATTACTGGTTACAATATGTACTGTAATTATCCTATGATTCCATGAACTTTGAGCCAGGATGTGCATTTGGCATAAAATCATCCTCTCCTTGATTTTCGTATTCATGCACCTTGAGTTTTGAAGATTACTCTTATGTACTATTTCTCTCCCTTTATTTTGGTGACATCTCAGGCTATACCCAGAATGGAAGTTGGACATGCAGTTTCATATGCTCGTGGTCTTCCCCAAATGGTGAATGATTTCACTTCAAATATTCAACAAACTTTTCAGGGTTTTTTCTGTTGTAATTTATGAAGTAACATCCATGAATTTCAGGTCATAGAAAGTATAAGCAAGTGTGATGTCGATATTCGAAGAGAGCTTTTTAGCAGCATATTAGTAAGAAAGTTTCTTGTTTTAGCTTTACTTCTTATTCGCACACCATTTGCATATTCACTCAGTTTTTCTCCTGGTCAAATAGGTTCTCACCATTTCTTCAATAAGTTATCTTTTGGAATTCTATCTGATCAAGTGTTTCATAGTATAAAATTATTTTATTTTTGTTTGATGTTTTTTGGAGCTTTCTGGAGGGACGGCATCTATGCAACAGCTGAAAGAGCGTGTTGAGAAAGATCTGCTTGAGGTTTTTTCTTATATCTTCATATATTTTGTTGTTGTCAACGGTATCTAGCCATATCTATTTTGTTGTTGTCATACCGGTGGCCAGATCTAGCCTCAAGTAGTTTCAGATCATCTGAAACGAAATAGACAGATTCGCCTTTAATTAATGTTTCCTGTCAAACAATATGCAACACACCTGATACTTCGCTCATACACAGCAAAATTTATTAATTTAGCTTGCTTTAGATTTTAATGCTTTTCGGTTGACTTGCTCTATTTTGAGACAAATAAATGCCTTATATTTCTTGATGATAGCAGTGCGATGGGCAGTTGAGTGACTCTGAACCTAACTTGCACTCTACTGGAATCTTAATTATTATTACATTTGTGTGTTGTTTTCTTCAAGGAATCTCCTCAAGCCGCAAGGGTTAAAGTTCTGGCTAGTGGGAATGCTACTGAAAGAAGATTCAGGTTAATTAGAATGTTTGCTTGGTAAATGCATCCATCATCAACCAGGCAGTCCACGTGTATCATGTTGTTTGAGTCTTATATTTTGTTATTTTTTTAGAAAATCACGGTATACTCCCATGCAATATACTCTTTCTCACGGTTTTTTTTGCTTCTGCTATTTCTGGTGAGGTGGGAGTGAGATGATTGTACCCACTACACTGATATCTTTTATTTTTATACTGTCGAGTGATCCCTGTACATGTATCATTTCTGCTATGATCATTATTTTCTACAATTAGGTGATTGCTAGACAAGTCAATCTGTTATTTTTTTGTGATATGATTGTGTGTCCTCCCTTTTTTGCAGCTACTTTATCATGAGTTTTTTCGTGTTTTGTGGTCTAACTTGTTCGTGTGTACAGTGTCTGGATAGGCGGAAGTATACTGGCTTCACTTGGCTCGTTCCAGCAAATGTGGTTCTCCAAGTCAGAGTATGTTGTTTCCATTGCCTCCCAACCCAAACATTTTCTGCTAATATAGCCGTATATCACTTACAGTTTCGAGGAGCATGGAGCTTCGTATATTCAGCGGAAATGCCCATAACACGACTCCCAGATTTCCTGACAAAACCGGTATCTATATTGTTTCCAGATAGAGCACTATGTAATCTGTTACTATTGCTATATTCGGAATCTGATTAAAGAACTGTGAAACATTTTAACATATTATTGATGGATTACCGCCCTAACTTCAGTGATCTATCTGACCATTCGGTCTGGCCGGTTCGACTATCAGCCGGTGACCAAAACGTGGCAAGTTTTATGACTTTTTTAGAATTACATGCCATACAAATAGGGTCTCTAAAGAGAAGAGTATCATGAGTTCTAGCCAACAAAGGCAAATAGGGACAAATGTTGATAATCAAGCTATCTAGAAATGGTTGATCGATCGTTATTGATTATAGTGTTTTGATCAGTAGTAAAGGCCTTCTCAGAGAAGCATTGCCGGATGTGTACCTGATGCATCTTTGCACGAGAGGAACACGTCCCTCTAACAATCACAGACAATATGAGCTCTTTGTCGTGTGTGTCTTCCGACCACCAGCTCTGAGGTACCCCGACGTTCCCATCCTCCGACTTGTGTATTTCCTCATTGCTTATGCATATATCAACCACTTGATCTGCTTTAATCATCCCCATTGTTGGTGTAACCTGATTCAACAGACAAAATGATACACGTGCTATCGGAGAAGGCTTCATAAGAACTTACCTCGATCCAACGTGGAAAACCGAGAGAGCCTCGGGACCGGTAATTTGGTTCAGCTTTATCATCTTTGATTGTGTATACACCTTCACAGACAATTTGAAAGAACACTATTTCACTAGCACTCATGTTTGTGAGTTTCAAATTGACACTGTCTTGCTTCTGCAATGTGATATTGTTTGGGGCAACACTGAGTTCAGGTACAAAACATAGTGCTTCAAGACTTGATCTGATTGCATCATTGGTCTCGAGTATCCTCCCGAACTCTTGCCTTCTCACCGATTTATCTGCACTGGCTATATCGACAGTGAGCTTACACCGTACTGGTTTGTGATCACTCTCCGTTACGTCCATACAAGCATCGTATCTTCAGTAAACATGTATCAAACATCAAGCAACACAAAAGATGAATCAAATCAATGGGGAGGGGTATAGAGGCGTACTGTAATATCGCAGCTATTACGGGGCAATCTAAATTAACTTCCTTCGTGGGAGCTGCTCGGCTATCGCGATACAGAACTCTGTCGCACCATGCTGGGATTCTTTTCTTCTCACCGGAATCGTACCCTGAAATATTATCATTCAGTAGGGTAAATTGTGTATGAATTCGACGACGTGAAGCATAATCAAATAGACTTAACCTCCAAGTCCTGGTTTCCCTTTATCAAACTTGTAAGTAGGAGGGAATGTGATGATTGCTTCACGCATTCCTTGGAAAACTTTACCAGCTTTCATTTCAGCTTTGAGTTGATCTTTTTGTCGAAGCCAGTCGAAGCTTCGTTGTGAAACTAAGTCTCGAGCTTCATCGTAAGTTATGCCGAAGAGACGATAGTTAAAATCACCACAAAATACGACGAGATCAGCTTCTGCAAGATCAGGCCGCCATTCATCAGGATTAACTACAGTTGCCTGTTGATTTACATTACATCTTTTAGTATCAATCAAGGATAACAAAGAGAAAGTTCATCATCGTAAAATGCATACATTATTTCCCCGAAACGCCGGATTCCCAGATGGAGCACCGGCTAAAATGCAGAATATAAACGTCAACAAAGCTTCAACTACGACAAATGGTAGAAGCAAAACATACCGAGATTATTATTGAACTGGTTACTAGTCGATCGAGAAAAAGTCATTGTACGAAAGATGTGATCAAAATCAGCGTTTCTTCGGTTAACTGCTTCCAAATGTGCAGCAAAGTGACAATTTGTGAAGCACATCAAGCGATCAAATACCCTAAGTCTTAAACCTACACCACCCTGGATTTTTATGCGAAAAATAATCAGCAGAGACCAAAAACATGTTCATGTTCATGAATACCTTATTACCGATCGCACGGCCTAAGCCACACGCTACTGCCGCAACATCCAAGTCACCAACATATGGTCGAAGGGTTTTTCGCACCCTGTTAAGAAGTTCAAACAAATCGTGGAAGTCAAAAGTTTTGTATATACTTTATAACTCGTGAAAGTTTGATGATGATACCAGATTGCAATGAACAAGGCAGCAAGTTGTCTCGATCCTAGTCGCTCAAAAGTGGACCCTTCGCCCAAAGCCTTGCCAATATGGTCCTGCCACCATTGACCAACAGAACTTCCTTCCAGTCCCACCTAAAGCATATACATGTTTTTTAGTACGTGAACTAAAAATGCGATTACCGAGAGAATCTTGACGCGTTTGTAATATTGTAAATATGCTAAAGTAGTTCTGAATGTGCTTACAGTTTCTTTGGCTGCTGACATAGCTAGGAATCCAGCTCCCATTTCAACTTCTTCAAGGCCAACAACGACAATGTCGACATCCGAAACTGCAGAGCCTAACCATGACATGAGAGCATTTTGTGATGCTCTTCCTTGTCCAACGTTCCATGTGCCTACTAAAATCTTCACATTCTCTCGTCTTGTGTACATATTTGCACTTTCGGATAACTGTGTTATCAAAATATTATCAATTGGAGATGGAGAAGTGATAAACCATCCTCTTATTCCTCCATGTGTTGCCAAACTGAAAACATAACAGTTACCAATCACCATTTTAATAACCGGCTCGTTGTGAGCAACCCATCCTGCAATTACGTTTCCTTCGAGATCCAAGACTTGGATCACTCCACTTGCATACCCGACCCATACTCTTGAGCCATGATTGCAAAAACATAGAACACCACAAGGATGATGACTGAAATCACGTAAACGGTTTCCATTTCCATCCCAATGTATTATTAAACCATTTGAGCAACCTGTCCAAATAATACCATCTGATGAAAGCATAATGGCTTCTGTCTTTTTGTTTTCTTCAACAAGAGCTCCTGCTCCTTTAGCTGCCCTACGAACTGCATCGGCAGCTCCCATTATAGCATTCCTTGACCGTTGTAAAAATCCTTGAGACTTTTCCTTTTTCGACTTGGATACAAACTTAACATTCATATCATCTTCTGCAACATGATCATGTGATGGTGGCATGTCTACCCGATTTTCAATCTGGCCCTCAATGTTAAACACCTTCAAGAGTTCTCTTGTCCGGGCATTCCTGAAATTAGCCAACGTTTACGATTACTTGAGGTCTTGATAAACCCCAAAAAAAACAGAGTTTTTAAAAATATAATAAGTGGTCGAAATATACCATAGAGAAAAGGATAGAGAGCAAACAGCCCAGACTTTGCCTTTGATGTTATCAGATAACAAGCACTTGACATCAGAAGATGAAATATTGCATACACCATTTACAGTAACCAGAGCTTTTAAGTCGATAACAGTTCGTTCCAACAAAAGAGCAGCCATTCGTCTTTCCTCTGGTGTAAGAGAAACCGATTTCTCAATGGATTCCCATTGCCACACTCTTACAACACCGCCTTCTGAGCCAGTCCATGTATCACCTGTGCCCCCGAGGTAAAACATGTACTTAAAACCAATGGAGTTTGCCCAAGAAAATCAATTGAATTACCATAACAAGAGATGGCCATTGAAAGAACTGGACCACGATGTGCTTGAAATGAGAAACCTTCCTTGAACGAAACATCATCGGAGAACTGTTGATCCATCTTCCAGGATCTGATTTTCCCATCTTTATGTCCACTCCAAACAAGATTCGTTCCATGATCCACCAGCATACATGTAACTGGTGGAGTGGTAGCTGATTCATAGAATGGAGAAGTATCTTCATCACCTCTTCGAGTTTTCCTTGCGGCACATTTCCCTGTTCCGGCCTCATATGCATCTACATATCTCCAAACTCTTACGCCAGATTCTTGCCCAGCCCATAGTTGTGATTCTGTTGTCACAATTGTCTTTAAAATCTTTCCACCCTGTAGACAGATGAATGAATTTGCATTGGAAAAATAGCAAAAGATTTAGCTGATGCACAAATTTCACAATCATCCAAATTTTTAATTTTTTCCTTAGGACCTGAGTTTCTCTGAGCGGGTGAGGTCTAAGTTCGAGGCAGGGTGGGCGACTGGGGTGAACTGCTGCCCTTATCGGGGCTTTAAATACTCCAACCCCTCCACCGCTTCCGACGAATTCCGGCAATGGTTGCTGTCGATTTTCATCATCTCCACAATCTCTGATTGGATGATGACAATCGACATTATAATCGGATGAAACACCGATTTCACTTCCATCTGACCCGTAATAACGGTAAAAGTCGTCTTCATCGGAAGCGTTAACGTTGCCGTCGTTACTTCTTTCTCCTAGAATAAGAATATCATCCAAGCTGTGGTTATGGTGGCGACTGGGGTGGCTGGCGATGGGATCCCTTAACTGTTGGCTATATGAGTGTGTTTTCCGGCGTGGCGGCGAGTGTGATAGGCCCTCGAGAGCTGCTGCATCGAGGTCTTCCATTTTCCGGTAGTGGGTTGGTTGCTCCGGGTGATATGGATTGCGTTTGCTGAAGAATAGGCATCATTGGAAGACACAAAAGAGATGTGGGAGGGAGTGAATGCCGGGAGAAATAGAGGGGAAAACTCTAAAATGAGGATGAAGAATGGGAACGTTCGTTAGTTTAGGATAAAAGAGATAACTTTTGGATCAATTTAACGGAAACCTAACACCGTTCCCTATTAACAATTCAACCTCCCCAAAATTGCATCTTTGTGCATTTGGTCTAACGATTTCCTCGGAAAATCGGAATATTCAGCAAACAGCATCCCACTTCAGAAGAACGATCATGATACTGTGAAATTGAAATTGGGTATTGTTGTCTGTGGAAGACGGAAGCAGGTAGAAGGGAAGAGAACGAAGGAGGAGAAAGAGGCTGGGCTTGATTTGATACTTTAAGATTTCCAGTGTCTGCGATTTTCATCACTATATTTTCGTTTAGTTCCTTCCATATTTGAAATCATGGGGAACATGTTCGTGAAGAAGCCAAAGATCACTGAGGTTGACAAAGCCATTCTTTCTCTCAAAACCCAGCGGCGGAAGCTTGCTCAATATCAACAACAGGTTTTTCTTCTGCTCCAATTCCCCTTTCCTTTTTTCGAACTGAAATATAGTATCCCCATCCATGGCTGCTTGAATCCATTCAAATTTCCCTTTCATTATCTCTGTGGGTTTTGTAGAGTTCTTGAGTTCTAATGTATTATATGATTTTTTATGAAATTTACAGTATTTTATGTTAGCGTAATATGACTGATGCGATCAATTTGGTCAGGAATGTGATATGAATCTGGACAGCCTCATTTTCTTTTCATATTTTAATGGATCAGTTTGTTTGTGAGTGTTAATGTTGAACAAGCTTACGTCTATATGAACTTATTTTTGCTCAATCCTTTCTCTGAAATTCACCAGCTAGAGACTGTCATTGATGCTGAGAAACAAGCTGCTAAAGATTTACTTCGTGAGAAGAAGAAAGATCGGGCTTTGTTAGCTTTGAAGAAGAAGAAGCTTCAAGAGGACCTACTGAAGCAAGTTGATGGCTGGCTTATTAATGTTGAACAACAAGTAAATTCTTTCCCAGCTTCTACTTCTCTTGTTAAACTCTACTGCTTTCGCGTCTGATAACGAACCATCGTTGCTTCAGTTAGCAGACGTTGAGTTAGCAAGCAAGCAAAAATTAGTTTTCGAGAGTTTAAAAGCAGGAAATAATGCAGTTAAAGCAATCCAAAGCGAGATAAACCTCGATGATGTTCAAAAACTAGTTGACGACTCTGCTGAAGCAAAAGCTTATCAGGACGTGAGAATTCAATCGGTTTTTTTGTAACGAATCTTGAGTTTTGATTATATATATATCTACTGTGTTGTTTAGGAGATCAATGCCATTTTGGGAGAGAAGCTAACAGCCGAAGATGAAGAAGAAGTTCTTGCCGAATTCGAGAATCTCGAAGCACAGGTTTGGTTTCTTGTTATCATTTTCCGATTTAATCACTGCAATGAAATGAAATATTGATTGTGCAGATAACCCTTCAAGATCTACCTAACCCTCCATCTGAAGAAAAAGAAGACAAGTTGGATCTTCCCGATGTGCCTACGAAAACACCTGTTTTCGACGAAATAGCTGAAGTTACAGAGCATAGAAAAGGTTATTCCTACACATACCTCTTCTTAGCATCAGTTTTTTATATTCGTAATGAAAATTTGAGTGCAGTTCTTGAGGAGCCACTGCCTGCGTGATCGACCCGTACTTGAAACTCCGAATAAACGAGGATTTTTTCAGTAAGTCGATGAACTTTCTTTCAATTTCTCATTCGTGTGTGCAGTGTTCATCATATGATCTGTTGTTATTGCCTTCTACTTTGATTGATTCTGCTTTTCTTTTTACGTACATATTTTTAAACAAGTTTTTAGAGTTTGATTGTTTACGTCACAAAATCTTTATTTTCTTAATGAGAAATTGCAAGTATAACCCTCAATCTTTGAAATAACGTAAAGACGATGCTCTTATAATTTCAAAATTGCGTATGAAGCATCCAAAGTTTATATAATGTGTGTGGTTGATCCTCCAATTTTTTAAATTTGTAAACACCATGCTCTCAAAGTTTAAAAATTGCATGGTTAGCCTCCAAAGTTCCAAAATTATTTATATTTAATCCTTACGTCCAGTATTTTTTTGAGTTTATATACGAAGTAAAATTACTATGAAATATAATAAAAAAACATTGTAAGACAAATTAGTCTTTTAGCATGCAGATGTTACATATTTCTCCAGTACATATTTCTCCGAGTCAATTCTGAACTCGGAGAAATATCAAATCAGTTAACAAAATCGGTCAATTTCAACATGTAGAAAGAACAAGGTCAATTGCGAAAAAACTCGAAAAAATACCGGACGTGAGGGTCAAATTTAAACGGTTTTGAAACTTTGGGGCCAACCATACAATTTTTAAACTTTGAGGGCATGGTGTTTACAAATGTAAAAAGTTAGAGGATCAACGACACACATTATGTAAACTTTAGGTGCGTCGTACGTAATTTTGAAACTATAAAGGTATCGTATTTACACTATTTCAAAGATTATGAGCCAATCACAAACACCACTCTTTTCTTAATATAAAAAAACAAATTGTGGTGTTTTATTTTTAATAATCATGATTTTGTTATAGGTGCTAAAATCGTTTGTTTTGATATTTGACTAATTTACATTTATTTAATAACTGAAATAAAAATATATTTTTTATATATAAAGTTATATTGACATCTTTTAAAAATAACGATAATAATATAATATAGTAATTGTACAAATTAAGGATATGTCATCTCTTATTTATCATCGTTATTTTCATTGAAATTTAAATCACCCTATTTTATAAATTAGAAAATAGCTCCAATATATTAGTCTTGTTTGGAAGGGCGATGCATAATCCGGTGGGGTTAACGTATCGTAGTTGTATTTTATTTTAATAAAACATCATTAATAACTACGTTCGTGTGATCACAATAAAAAGTGGTAAATTCACAGTTCATTTAATCCAACTGTAGTCAGAACGTATTTGTGAAATACCAATTTTACTCTTCATAATTAATAAATAATAATAAATGACAAAATAATCATTTTATTAAATCACTGTCACTTCACAGTTGTTTCAAAAACTGTTTTTTAAAATCACGATCAACTCACCTCACAGCACAATAAAATCATCTTATATCACCGCTATTTATCTAATATTCCAAACGTGCCTATTAAGTGAGTTCGTATTTTATAAATTCCAAAATATAGTTTATTTAATAGAAAATGAACTCAAATTTTAAATGTTATTTATATTTTTTTATTAGCACACATCAACTTTAGAGTATGAATAAAATAATAGTCAATTCACATGTTCATCATGTATAAAAATTGTTATAAGAGATATATCATTTACATTATCTTACAAGTGAATAATTAATTAAATACTTTATAAATTTTGAAGAACATATTAGCATATTTTAACATAAAATGAGGGCTCATGTGTAATTTAGAACACCTCATTCTTGGTATTTATTTAAAATTAATATTCGGATAATATAATAAATTAAAATAAAAAATGAACACAAATTTCATTACAAGTCAAATAATTTTTTCAGATATAAAAATGTACTAAAGAATGACTCAAAATTAAACATTTTTATTGATAGAAAACATCTTATTCTAATTCTAATTTATAACATTCCCAATTCTTTTAGAATTTATATAATCACATTTTTTCAATTCAAAGTAAAAAACTAAAAGAATTAGTAAAGTTAACATTATTTTACTACAAACTTGGCTATATAATGGGTTTATTTGGTTCAGTTTTTTTAAAATTGCGGTGTGGTGAGGTGTGGTGAGATATGATGATCGTGAATTTTTAAGTATGTTTGATAAAATTGCGATATTACGATCGTGATTTATGTAAAAATACTAATATACCCTTATATATATAAAATAATAAATATAATTTTATTATAATTAATAGAAGTAAGGGTAAATGAGTCTTTTCCAAAATCACGATGAGGCCACAGCTGGTTTTAACAGCTGTGATGATATCGTGATTTTGTAACGATTATCACATCACAATTAACCTTATGTTTTGTGCGCATTAAAAAAATCACGATTTCAATATCTCACCGCACCTCACCGCTGTTTTAATCGGGGTACCAAACAAATCCAATGTCTTATTTACTTCAAAATATGAGTTTTAGACAAAAAAATAATTTTTTATGGGATACGTGTGCCCAGACAAATCCGTTGTACAAAAACTATAATCATAAAAAACACTTTTAAATAATATATTTATAAAATAATTTTAAACATAACTTGGATAAGTTCAATGTATCAAATACATCGACTTTAGCTTCGCGTCACCACAAAGAGTTTACTATTGCAATTTATATTTTTATTATAATTTGTTATTAAAAATTGTAATATACAGTAAGGCCTACGGAGCTATTTTTATATTATAATTTATCATTTTATGTGATTTTACAGATAAGACTATAGGCCTATTGATATAAACAATTTATAATTAAAGGAGATTAGTCTGTTCACAGGCCAATAGTATTATTTATTTTATTTGATAATATTTTTAGTCAAATAAAATATAATATAAATAAATTATATAAAATTACTCACTTATATAACTATTAAGATTTATTGGCTTGTGAACCGACTTATCTCCATTCGTTAGAAATTGAGATTCATGATTTGGTTCATTATAAATTCAAAAAATCAGTTCCGGTTCCAAAAACCATGTGCCAAATTAGGCTTTAATCAAAAATCGGTTAAAATCAGCTTTACCGGTATACAATTTGCGTATCTGTATATATATTATTTATTTTAAAAATTTATATAATTTAAAAACAAAAATGAAATTTTGTTGCATCTATAGATTGATTACTTTATCATTAATGTTATATATCAATTATTTTTTTGAAAATAAAGATTAGTTTTCAAGTTTATATGAAAATATGACCCAATAACTCATATCAATGGATATGTTAGTTTAGCCAATGAAGTTAAATCAGTCGGTACGAACGATTTTTCCTCTATATCGATGATATATCAGAATATCGATTTACCGATCATTATCGATATTTACCGATATATCGGACGATATATCACCGGTATGACTACGATGAGTTTAGCCTATATATGACAATGCATTTTCGTTATTTTTTTAAAAGTATGGTAAATTAAATGAAAGCATTTAGCCTCGTGAGTATCGATTGGGGATCACGTGGTTCTATTTAAGAGGAGAGCAGTTGCTTCTTCTTGTCGTTCATTTTTGTCTGCTCTTCTGTTCTGCGCCATTTTGTTCTCCTGAAGGTGTGAATCTTGTTGATTCATGATCAACCAATGAGGATGAAATGGACAATCTTTTTTCGTTATAACTTTAGCCAAGAATCTGCGTTGTGAGACGAGATTCATGTTTCTTTTTTGGGTACAATTGCATTACAATTTTTGTTATTTTATGTTGCATTTCCCTTTATGGAGGGAGAAGGAGCCGGTGAGTCGGTGAACTAGTCGCTGAAATTATAATGGCATCAATTGGTTGTATTCAGTCGTTAAATCTCAGAAAGTCGTCGGTGTTGGAGTTCCCCGGGAAACTATTTAAGTTGTCGAACCATTCCTGTGTCAAACAGTTCATCGTCGTTGATAACAAGAAATTAGCGATCTCCGGGGGTGCTGCGGAATATAGATACTTGATGTCTATTAAAGCGATGGAAACAGGGAGCCAGGACTCTGTAAGTTTTTCAGGTAACTGTTTGTGATTTTTTTCTGCACACAGAATTGTGTTCAACGAAATAACCATTCTAGAATTCGTAGGGAAGAATACAATTGCTTTATCTGATGTTGGAAACTCGTCAAACATCGCTTGGCACAATTGTCCAGTCCAAAAGAGGGACAGGGAGAGGCTCCTTAATCAGAAAGGATGTGTAATTTGGATAACTGGACTTAGTGGATCAGGTACTCGGGGTTATTCCTTATGTGTATTTATCAAGAAAAACAGCCATTATTGATTAGTTTCAGTATTCATACTGTGGAGAAGCTCTCCATTTTGTGTTGTCTAGTTAAACCCCTTTTATGCCATGCTCACAAAGTCTAACTTATTTGCCTCTTAAGCTTTCAAAGATAGAACTTGAAATATAGTAAACATCCTTTAAGAATATTGGATGTATAGAAAAGAAAAGAAACACACTTGGATCCATTGTTTATCTTCTTTAGTGATAACTTGATCTTGTCGTGGGATGGTTTGAAATGGTGATAGTATCGACTAATAGGCGATTTTTACATCAGGGAAAAGCACTTTAGCGTGTACATTAAGCCGTGCTTTACTTGCTAGAGGAAAGCTCAGCTATGTACTTGATGGAGATAACTGTAGGCATGGTCTGAATCGTGACCTTAGTTTCAAAGCCGAAGACAGAGTCGAGAACATAAGAAGAATAGGTTTGTTTCTTAACTGCAATAAAATTTTGATTTATGTGATTCATATCATGCTTTTAGGAGAAGTTGCAAAACTCTTCTCTGATGCGGGATTCATTTGCATTGCGAGCTTAATATCACCATTCCGTAAGGATCGAGATGCATGCCGAAATTTAGTGCCTCAAGGAGATTTTATAGAGGTTTCCATTCTTTCTTCCTTTGTAATTTCATCTGCGGCTTTAAATGACACTTTTCTACAGGTATATCTTGACATGCCACTTCAAGTTTGTGAGGCAAGGGACCCCAAGGGCCTATACAAGCTTGCAAGAGCTGGAAAACTGAAAGGTTGATGAAAACTAAACAAATTGTTGTAGAATTGTAGTAAACAATTTGCTTCGACTTTTCAGGCTTCACCGGCATCGATGATCCATACGAGCCACCATTGAACGCTGAGGTAGTTGCTTCATGTTCATGAACTAGCGTTTACACCTAATTTTACATGTGAATGCAGATTGCATTACATCAAAAAGATGGGGTTTGCGATCTTCCATCGGTTACGGCGGAAAAAATAGTTTCCTTCTTGGAAGGTAATGGGTACTTGGAAGCTGGTAAATAGCTATTTGGTTGGTGCTTAAGGAAATTGCTATCCATATGAACAATGGAAGAAGAAGAAGGCATTGGTGTCTTGTATATAACTCAAAGAGTAATAAGTGTAGTAGTGAGTGATTTATAACACATAATAAAAAATAAAACTTTTATGAACAAAAATAAAAGAAGGCATTGTGCTTCAATTTTTATTTTTTATTTTTTTAAAATCATTTTGGTATGTTTTATATTATTATTATTTATTTTTAATTTTGTTGGGATTGTAATTTTATTAAATATTTGATTTCTTCAAAAAAAAATTTTTGATTGATTTTGAAGAATAGTTGGAGAAATATTTCTATGGGTGAATTTGAATCGAATTATTAAATAAATTACATATTTTTTTATTCTCATTTATACCTTGATTATTGCTTCATTAATATTACTTACTATTTTTTATTTGAATATTTTTTTATTTTCATTTAATTATGTTTGATATATTTAGGAAAATATTTGGGTTTAAATTAAATTTTGATGTTTAAAATTATAATAATATACAAATTTATATGCGGAATGAAATGATGGATTGTAAATTTCATATATATGAATGAAATGCTCTTGCTCAGAGTCGAACTCAAGACCTCCCGCTTACTGAACGGGTGCTCTAACCAACTGAGCTACAAGAGCTATCATGACTTGGATTTTTGACAAAGATTTACAAAAAATTAATATTGTCCACAGTTTGGGAAAAGATCTGGTCTGCTGAATGCTGATTTCCAGGTAAGAAACTGTCACGAACTTACGTCGTAACGGGTAGTAGATGGATCGTCACAGAAACGACATCGTTGTGTTACGAACTCAGAAGGGAGAGGAAGATTATCAGAATTAGAAGATTGAGAGGGATAGAATTGGAGTGGGAAATAGAGAAACTGGAATTCATTCAAAAGTCTCTAAAAGTTACACTCACAGAGTCTTTTATACTTAGAAGATAAACAACGGTAATATGACCGTTGGTGACAAAAGTTGGGCTTAAACATCAGACCCATTAATCAATCCTTTCTCTTCTGCCTGCTTCTAGTCCAGCTCCTAGCCCAATACTTCATTTCTCTAGCCTGGTGTTAATCCTTCCATTGCTCCTGGTGTGCTTCCTGCATAACATGCATTAATCAGCGGAGTTTTAGATGAGTTCGTGACATTACCTCCTCCAGAAGAAGATCCTTGTCCCCAAGGATCGAAGGTCGGGAATTGAGTTCGTAGCCACTCTAAATCCTCCCAGGTGGCTTGTTGAGCAAATGATCCATTCCATTGGTTCAATAATTGGGTAGCAGGTTTGTCGTTGCGTGAGATGATACGCCTGTCTCACACCTGAAGGGGTACGGCCGATACATTACTAGATTCAGTGAGGTCAGGAGGGTGTGGAAGAGGTAGATGTTTCTTTCCTAAATGAGCCTTGAGCATTGATACATGAAATACCGAATGGATTCTGGATTCTGCTGGTAATCCGATTTTATATGCTACTGATCTGATTTTGGCTAACATATGATAAGGTCCATAATATCTGGTGGCGAGCTTGAGATTGCGACGGATATTAAGTGAAGATTGTCGATAAGGTTGTAGGCGGAGGTAAACAAGATCCCCTTCTTCAAAGGACTTATCTGAACGTTTTTTATCCGCATAGTGCTTCATACGATGTTGAGTTGTAGATAGATTTCCCTTGATAGTGTGCATAAGTGTCTGCCTATCATTCCAAAATTGATTTGCTTCATCATTTTCAGTAAGGATAGGGGTTGTTCCAGGAAAGAATGATGGTTTATAACCATACAAAGCTTCGAATGGAGTCATTTTCAAACTGATGTGATAAGAGGTATTGTACCAGAATTCCGCTAAAGATAACCATTTGTTCCACTGTTTAGGATGATCATGGCATACTCCCCGTAAATAGGTTTCCAAACATTGATTGACCCTTTCTGTTTGTCCATCAGATTGTGGATGGTACGATGTAGAAAGATTAAGTTGAACTCCTGCAGCCTGGCATAATGCTTCCCAGAACTTACTCGTGAATATACTATCACGATCAAATATAATCTCATAAGGAAGACCATGGAGCTTGTATACATTTGAGAGAAATGACGATGCAACAATATTGGCTGTGAATGGGTGACTTAGGGGGCAAAAATGAGCATATTTAGAGAACTTGTCTACTACCACAAGGATAGTATTTTGTCCGGCGGATGGAGGTAACCCTTCGATGAAATCCATGCTTATACTTTTCCATTGCCGATCAAGGATAGGAAGTGGCTGAAGTAAACCAGGAGATGTTGATCGATCGAAGTGTATCCGATGACATAAGATACATTCCTTAATCCAAGTCTCTATGTCATTTTTCATGTTTTTCCAATAGAAGGATGATTTGATTCGTTGATAGGTTGTTGTAATTCCGGAATGTCCTCCTATTGGTGATGAATGTAATGACTGGAAGATTTTTTTCCTTAATTCGGAGTCTTGTCCAATACAAATGAGATTTTTTCTTCTTAATATACCATCTAGCAAGGTGAATTCAGGGTGATCCGCTCCATTTAATGTTTTCCCTTGATAAATGATCTGGAGGTTGGGATCCTGGGAGTAACTGTCTTGCACTTTCTTCATCCACATAGGTTTTATGGATGTTATGGCCAGGATATGTTCCATACGAGAAAGAGAATCAGCGGCCAGATTGGTTGCTCCTTGTTTGAACTGAATTTCGAATTGAAATCCGAGTAATTTGGCCATCCATTTTTTATGAAATAAATTACCAAGTCGCTGCTCCTTTAGATACTTAAGGCTATGATGATCTGTTTTTACCACGAATAAACTTCCCATGAGATAGTGTCTCCACTTAAGGATAGCTTGAACCATTAATTCTTTTTCATAAACTGATAATCCCCATAACTTGGAGCCGAGACTCTTTGAATAATAGGCTAGAGGATGTGCTTCTTGAGTGAGAACTGCCCCAATACCGTGATCACACGCATCAGTCTCGATCACAAACGTTTTCTGAAAATCCGGAAGTGCCAATACATGGGCTGTAGAGAGAATCTCTTTTAAATTCTGAAATGCAGTGGTTGCAGTCTCATTCCAAAGAAAGTTATCCTTCTTTAAGAGTTGAGTCAGCGGTTTACTTATGATACCATAATCTTTGATGAATCTTCTATAATAACCGAATAAGCCAAGAAAACCTCTTAATTCCTTGAGAGTAGTTGGTATTGGCCACTGTAATATGTCATTGATTTTTTCCGGATCTGTAGATACTCCTTTATCCGATATAGTATGCCCCAAATAGCCAATAGAAGTTTTTCCGAAGGAGCATTTAGAAAGCTTAGCAAACAATGTATGACTTCTCATAATTTGTAATATTTGTGCGATGTGTGAAAGGTGTTCTTCCCAAGTCTTACTATAAATTAGAATATCATCCAAAAATACTAGCATATACTTCCTAATAGCAGAAGAAAAAACAGAATTCATCAAGGCTTGAAATGTAGAAGGGCATTCGTTAAACCGAAAGGCATTACGACAAACTCATAGTGTCCTAGGTGTGTAGAAAAACTAGTTTTATAAATATCGTCAGGCATCATTCTAACTTGAAAAAATCCATATCGTAAATCTAATTTAGAAAAGAACTTAGCACCATGTAACTCATCAAGTAAATCGTCAATTAAAGGGATGGGGAATTGATGCTTTACCGTAATATCGTTAAGATACCTGAAATCCACGCACATACGCCAGCCTCCGTCCTTTTTTGATACCAATAAAATAGGAGAAGAGAATTGGCTCCTGCTCGGTCTGATTAATCCAGACTGTAATAGCTCCTTAATAATAGATTCCAGCTCCCCTTTAAGATGATACGGAATGCGGTAAGGGGGAAACCTCTTTGGTTTAGCATCTGGAATGAGCGTGATGTTGTGCTCGATGTCTCTGCGTGGTGGTAAGGTGTCTGGCTCTTTAAAGATATCCGTGAATTGGTCCAAAATATTTTGTAGCTCAGGATCAGGGTTTTGCAAGGTTGATGGAGTAGAATCTATTTGGAATAATTGGGCCAACCAGCAAATTTCAGAAGACCGAATGCTCTTCTGAAGCTTATGAGTACTAATAAGAGATAATTCCGCAGAAGAGCCTATACATGGTATCGAGATTGGTATACCCCCAGATTGGACAGTGTATGTCATTGTTTTATAACACTGAGAAACTGGATTATACCAGCGTAACCAATTCCCTCCCAGAATCATATCATAGGCGCCATTCAATTGGAACAACCTAAAGTGGAAGCAAAATTCATGATGATTCATAGACCAACAAAAATTCTTACATATCTTATCGCTGATGGTTGGTGCCCGCTAGCAGTGGCGACTGATAATGGAGGGGCAGATTCGATAAGAAGGTTCAATGAATTAACGAGTTTCTCATCTAAGAAACTGGTTGTGCTGCCATTATCAATAAGGATAAGTATGTTCTTACTGTTGTGGCGACCAATCAGTCGGAAATGGTTTTCAATAGATTCTCCATGGATCGCATTAATAGATAGATGAGGTGGAGTGGTTGATGATGGAATAATGTGGAATTGATCTTGTGGTGTGGTAATTGGTTGGAAATCCTCTTCTTGAACTATATCCTCATCTTCTTTGCCCGATATTAGGTAGAGTTGCTTGGTGGAGCATCTATGTTCTCTTGAATAAGGGGCTCCGCACTTGATACATAATTTCTTTTCGAGCCTTTCACGAGCTAGATCATCTGGTATATGGTGGCGTGGATGTCTCAATCTGTTTGGGCCGTATTGTAATTGTTGTGGTCCTCCTTGAAGCATTTTGTTTTGCGGAGTTGAGTGGGGAAGAGTTCTCCTTAGGGCTGTGAATTCTTCGTCCTTCCCCTTAATAAATTCGATGATGTCTTCTTCTGATTGTAACTCTGCAAATGTGGCTGCCACGCGTAATTCTTCCTTGAGTCCACCGATTAAGACCGTCATGAAATTTTCTGGAGTGAAGCTTGGGTGTAATACTGCTACATGACTCCTAAGTTCATTGTATTTATCCAAGTATTCAGCTAAGGATCATTCTTGCTTCATGTGCATAAAATCTGCCAATACGCGTATCGGGTGAGAAGAATCGAAGCGTTTGAGAAGGGCTCTCACGAATAAGTCCCAATCTGATGAAGGGGACGTTGCACGATAACCCTGTATCCATTTGTTGGCCTTTCCGGAAAATGCGATTGTGGCGTACGTAAGCCAGTCCTTCTTCGGTATGTTTTTCATGACCAGAAAATACTGTGTTATGCGTCTCAACCAGCTCCTAGGATCTGTTCCTTCGAAAGTTGGTAAATCAATTTTAGGTCATCTGTAGTATTCCTGGCGATTTTGGACAGTATCAACTTCTGATTCAACCCTGGGAGAGGGCTGTAGTGGTGAGCTCGGGGGTGTTTCAGAAGTACTTTTCCCCTTGCCTAAGATAGATTTGTCTTTCATAAAAGAACGTATCTGTTGGCAGATTGCCATTAGTTGTGTTTGTATGGATTCATTGTTCTCCTTGATTTCCTTGATACTGCGTCCTATCCGTTGTTCGAGTGCTTGCACCGATGTTTGGATATCCAGATGGACTTGGTCGAGTTGTGTCTGGAACTCGATCGATGAATCTTGGTTTGGCATGTAAGCTTCTAAACAATCAGATTCTTCAGGATAATCTGTGTGGTGACTAAGGTTAACCTTAACCTTATTTTTCCTTTTTGGACCCAGTTTGAATCAATTGTTTTCCGAGGATTAAATAGCTCTGATACTGCTTGTTACGAACTCAGAAGGAAGAGGGAGATTATCAGAATTAGAAGATTGAGAGGGATAGAATTGGAGTGGGAAATAGATAAACTGGAATTCATTCAAAAGTCTCTAAAAGTTACAGTCACAGAGTCTTTTATACTTAAAAGATAAACAACGGTAATATGATCGTTGGTGACAAAAATTGGGCTTAAACATTAGACCCATTAATCGATCTTTTCTCTTCAGTTTGCTTCTAGTCCAGCTCCTGGCCCAATACTTCATTTCTCTCTCCTGGTGTTAATCCTTACATTGCTCATGGTGTGCTTCCTGCAGAACATGCATTAATCAGCGGAGTTTTAGATGAGTTCGTGACACGTTGTTTCCATCACTAGAGGATTTCTTGGTCTGTTAGCAGGGGAGAGGGTATAAGATGAAGCGATGTTGGAGAAAATTGGATTGCCAGCAAAGCCATTGATAAGTGGGAGTAATTGGTTTGTTGATGAATCGCATTGCCGAGGATGTTCCTCGCAGTTCTTTCATCTATCGCAAGGTTTTTTTAATTTAATTTCGCTCTGAACTATCCATTTTTAGACCTTTCGCTCTGAATTCATGTTCGCAATTGAGCTGTACTTCTTGGTCAATTTAGTTAATATGGTTGACTGATATGTTGGTTCAAATGAAGATTTCTTTGATACGCTCGTTGCTGAATTCTTCTTCACCGATTTCTTCCTTAATTTTTGAGGATGTTGGGATTTTCAAGTATGATCAATTACTTTATGTTAACTAATGAAGTATTTAAAAAGTTTGAATCTTTTGAATTCCCTACTCTTTTCCTTATGATCTTGGGGTATAAGGTTACCAGGACTTAGGGATCAATGGANCACAAAGTCTAACTTATTTGCCTCTTAAGCTTTCAAAGATAGAACTTGAAATATAGTAAACATCCTTTAAGAATATTGGATGTATAGAAAAGAAAAGAAAAGAAACACACTTGGATCCATTGTTTATCTTCTTTAGTGATAACTTGATCTTGTCGTGGGATGGTTTGAAATGGTGATAGTATCGACTAATAGGCGATTTTTACATCAGGGAAAAGCACTTTAGCGTGTACATTAAGCCGTGCTTTACTTGCTAGAGGAAAGCTCAGCTATGTACTTGATGGAGATAACTGTAGGCATGGTCTGAATCGTGACCTTAGTTTCAAAGCCGAAGACAGAGTCGAGAACATAAGAAGAATAGGTTTGTTTCTTAACTGCAATAAAGTTTTGATTTATGTGATTCATATCATGCTTTTAGGAGAAGTTGCAAAACTCTTCTCTGATGCGGGATTCATTTGCATTGCGAGCTTAATATCACCATTCCGTAAGGATCGAGATGCATGCCGAAATTTAGTGCCTCAAGGAGATTTTATAGAGGTTTCCATTCTTTCTTCCTTTGTAATTTCATCTGCGGCTTTAAATGACACTTTTCTACAGGTATATCTTGACATGCCACTTCAAGTTTGTGAGGCAAGGGACCCCAAGGGCCTATACAAGCTTGCAAGAGCTGGAAAACTGAAAGGTTGAAAACTAAACAAATTGTTGTAGAATTGTAGTAAACAATTTGCTTCGACTTTTCAGGCTTCACCGGCATCGATGATCCATACGAGCCACCATTTAACGCTGAGGTAGTTGCTTCATGTTCATGAACTAGCGTTTACACCTAATTTTACATGTGAATGCAGATTGTATTACATCAAAAAGATGGGGTTTGCGATCTTCCATCGGTTACGACGGAAAAAATAGTTTCGTTCTTGGAAGGGAACGGGTACTTGGAAGTTGGTAAATAGCTATTTGGTTGGAGCTTAAGGAAATTGCTATCCATATGAACAATGGAAGAAGAAGAAAAGAAGAAGGCATTGGAGTCTTGTATATAACTCCAAGTGTAACAAGTGTACTAGTGAGTGATTTATAACACATAATAAAAAATAAAACTTTTATGAACAAAAACAACTATAAAAAATTTGTATTGAAGGATGATAACTGCAGTCATCTCGGTGGTATAACGTCGGTAAATATCAGCTGAGATAGATATTGTGTTTTTTTATTGAGTTTGATTAAAAGAAAGCATAATTAATAAGATAAAATAAATTTTAAAATATTTTAATATTAAATATTTTAATTTTGCTATAAACTCTAAAATATGTATTATGCTTCAATTTTTATTTTATTATTTTTTCAAATCACTTTAATATGTTTTATATGATTATTATTTACTTTTAATAATTGTAATTTTACTAAATATTTGATTTCTTCAATATTGTTTTGTTTTGGATTGATTTAAAAAAATAGTTAGAGAAATACTTTTGAATTTGAATTGAACTTTTGAATAAATTATATATTTTTTTATTCTCATTTATACCTTGAGTATTGTTTCATTAATATTACTTGTTATTTGAATTTAAATTAAATTTTAATTGTGCTATAAATGTAAAATATGTTTAAATTATATAAATATAACAATTTATATACCGATAAAAACCGTTCGTACTGCATTTCCTTGAGAATGATTGATTATAAATTTCATATATAAGAATCAAATGCTCTTGTTGAGAGTCGAACTCAAGACCTCCCGCTTACTAAACGGGTGCTCTAACCAACTGAGCTACAAGAGCAATCATGACTTGGATTCTTTGACAAAGATTTACAAAAAATTAATATTATCACAAAGAAACACAGTTTGGGACTGGGAAAAGATCTGGTCTGGTGAATGCTGATTTCCAGGTAAGAAACTGCCACGAACTTACGTCGTAACGGGTAGTAGATGGATCGTCACAGAAACGACAGCGTTGTTTCCATCACTAGAGGATTTCTTGGTCTGTTAGCAGGGGAGAGGGTATAAGAGGAAGCGATGTTGGAGAAAATTGGATTGCCCGCAAAGCCATTGATAAGTGGGAGTAATTGGCTTGTTGATGAATCGCATTGCCGAGGATGTTCCTCGCAGTTCTTTCATCTATCGCAAGGTTTTTTTAATTTAATTTCGCTCTGAACTATCCATTTTTAGACCTTTCGCTCTGAATTCATGTTCGCAATTGAGCTGTAATTCTTGGTCAATTTAGTTAATATGGTTGACTGATATGTTGGTTCAAATGAAGATTTCTTTGATACGCTCGTTGCTGAATTCTTCTTCATCTATTTCTTCCTTAATTTTTGAGGATGTTGGGATTTTCAAGTATGATCAATTACTTTATGTTAACTGATGAAGTATTTAAAAAGTTTGAATCTTTTGAATTCCCTACTCTTTTCCTTATGATCTTGGGGTATAAGGTTACCAGGACTTAGGGATCAATGGATGATGGAAGATAGTATGTGAAACTGAGATTACCATACAATCCGAAATTAACTTCATGTAATTCGTGCTTGGGGGCAACAGAATTCCAACCTTGCACAAAGCTTAATGTGGGATGCTTATTTTTGTTTTATATCATGATCTCAGACCTGATTTGTACTTCCCATCGTATGTAAGAACGCTAGTGTCTATGTACAACCAAAATAGTGAAATCAACCGATTTCTTTCCTCAAAATGATGAATATCAGGGCAGCCTTTGGTTATTCCATGAGTTTGATTGTATGTAAACGTGCACATTCACTTTTTTGTGTCATGAGGTTGTTATTTGCTCCTTTGCGAATATTACATAAAACCATCATGGATACAACACCATGTCCTGGTTTTCTTAAGCATCTGCCCCACCACCATTTTGAAACCAGCGAAAACCATGTGCAGTTAGCGTACCCCCAGTAATTTAAAATGTATAGGACTGAAGGCTAAATCCATTAGAAAATGCATCTGATATTTGTCATAAAGACAACTTAAATGTCTGGATTGTATTGCAGGCATTTCTGAATCACTGAGATGACTGTGAGGTTCATTCATCACAAGGTATGGGCATTGTCTTTCTCGAGGCACTAGATGAAAAATCCAATATACAGACTCATGTACGTTTATGCATCTGTATGCGCATTCACACGCAGGTTTATTTTCTTTCCCGAAGCTACTCCACAACTTTTTATATGAAGTTTTCAGTGCCTCTGTCTCTTCCCATTTACTTACTTCTTTACCATTGTGACTTGTTTGCATATTCTATCTCATGTTTTAATAAGATGGAAGAATTTGACATGTAGGAAGCCACAACAGCTCATACCGTGAGGGATTTTGGCATTTATTAGAATTTAAAGCTTTAACTCCAAGTTTATGTATATCCTTTTCTAATGAGATATTAGGCAGAATATGTAAACAGATTAGATATAAATGCTCTGATAAGCAGTTTGTAATGAATGAATAAATGTTGACATCATTTTGAGTAGGCAGCTCAGAAGAAATGAATAGTACGTGATAGTATGTCTCTGGACTTTGAGGCAGAAAACTTGTGGATGTGAAGTGTATAAAAGGGATTGGCTGTAGCATTAAATTGTCCTTTTAGTACCTTGTTTGTGAAAATGAGTTGTGTAGATTATGCAGTCAGAAAGCAGTTATAATTCATCAACTATTGTGAATCTTAAATGCTTTCAACTGACTTCTCTTTGAATAGAACTTGGGATCAGATTGTTGCAGAAAGCAGGTATTTCATTAAACCAAATTTTGAGTACCTAAATCAGCAACTATTGTTTGGCAGGCTTAGCTGGAAACAAGTCCACTTATTTGCACATAGTGGGCTGTGCTCTGCGATATCCACGTGCTGTCATCTTAGGCATTTTAATTTAACATGTACTTGCTATCCTGAATTGACGCATTGGTGAGTCTCTGTCACATTGAATGGAACGAGTTATGGAGAAGATTATGGACCCACCCCATCCTTTGCATTGCATTCAATGAACGCATGGCCAAATTCAGATCCCTTTTTCTTCCTCAGGTAACTCTGAAAGATCTCTAGTTTTTTTTAAATGTTTTGAGCAAACCAGAAAATGGCATCATATGTACAAAACTTCCTCTGCTAAACACATGAACATGAAATTTTGAAACAAAAAACAGTGATGATATCTTGATCTATGACTTGCATTTTCTAGCTGGAAATGTGTGATTTGCTTCATGTTTCCATATATTTCCAATATCTTGTGCCACTTTGATTGCATCAATGGATGCACCTGAAAGTCCTCTCCTTGTGAAACCAACTGCATATAGCCCTTTTTCCCCTTTCCATCCATTTGGAAATGAACTTCTTGGAATTCCTTCTTCATTAAACATCTCATTCTCCTGCATTCACATTCACATTCACATTTACATTTACCACTCAGCTTTTGCTTTTTTACATGAATATAAAGTTGCTTCTAACCTTCAACCAAACAGGGACATTTGCATGGTACCCTGTTGCTAGAATCACTGCGTCTGCTTCGATGACTTGTTGGTTTAGTAACTCAACTTTTCCAGGTAATAATCTCTTGATCTCACCGGCTAATACTTTAATATCACCTGATCTTATTTTACACAATGTTCCTATATCTAATACTGGTGTCTTCCCTTGTGTTATTTTCAGCTCTAAAGGTCCCGTTTTCGGCCTCCTCAATCCGTATTTTCCGAGGTTTCCAAGAATCAATCTTGCAGCAGTTACTAAAAATATGTCTACTAACCACAATGGCAACCATTTCGCCATCAAAACTGCAAGCCCAAAAGTTGATTTCCCAAGTATTTCTCTAGGCAACACATGAACCTGCAAAAAACGAGGTAATGAAAAAAACTGTATACAAGTTGAAGTTTAAACTGAATCTACTCACTGAGCTTCTTGCTAGCATCAATGGAAAAGCTTTATGAAGACAAAGATCAAGTGAAACTTCCATGCCGGAGTTACCGCAACCGACGACCAAAACTCTCTTCCCTGCAAAATCCTCACCAGACTTATACTCAGAGGCATGTATCACTATCCCACCAAAGTCATGTGCTCCTTCAAACTCCGGTGATATTTTCTCAGCATTCTCACCGCTAGCCACCACAAGCCACCGGCAAATATACTCAGTGAACGAAAAAGTGTCACCGGAGACAGTCATTACCCTCCACAAACCACAGGTTTCATCGTACCTTGCAGAACTCACAGTCTCATTAAACCTCGGTTCGATATCAAACTTGTTAGCATAGTTTTGTAGATACTGAATGAACTGATTCTTTGATGGATACTCGGGGAAGTTACTAGGAAATGGGATGTAAGGAAGTTCACAGAATTGTCGTGGAAGATGAAGATTCAAGCGATCGTAAGTCCAATTTTGCCATAACGAAGCAATGCAGTTAGCTCTTTCAAGTATAACAAAAGGTACATCTTCTTGTTTGAGTCCTGCACCTACAGCTAAACCCGATGGTCCAGCTCCGACGATTACAGGGCCGTTAACGAGTATGCATCTGCCGGAAAAGAAATCTATATGGCCTCCCATGTTTTGGTATGATGAAAGGGAAGGATTCAGGGGAGATAAATAACAGGAGTTGAGATGATGATATAAATGAAGCTACAAGAGAAGAGTTCTTGATGATGGAGACTGGACAAGACTAAAGAGAGAGGAAAACTAAATAAAAATAGAGAGTAGAAGATCTCAACAGGGAATTGTATTTAGACAAAGAGAACTCTATACTTCATTGTCACTCAAAACTCTCACACTGTCTTTTGAAACCAAAAACAGAAACTATTGCTACAAAATACCTTTTTATTTTAATTATCAAGCTACAAAAATAGTTAAATATATATTATAATTTTGATGTATTAAATTAATAGGGATTGGAGTTTGGAGCACAATCACTCATCCTCACATTAATTTATTTACATATAAGAAGACACCAAAGACGTCCCATTATGGAGAGATGAAGGGTTTATTTGGTATAGTTTTTTAAAATTACGATTTAGTGAGATGTAATAAGATGCGGTGAGATATGATGATCTTGAATTTTTAAATATGTTTGGTAAAATTGAAGTATTATGATCGTGATTTTATGTAAAAATATTAATATACTATTATATATATATAATTATATTATAATTAATAGAAGTAATGGTAAATCGGTATTTTCTAAAATCACGATGAGGTCACAACTGGTTTTAACAGCTGTGAATAAATCGTAATTTTTTAACGATTATCACATTGTAATTAAGCTTGTGTTTTGTGTACCATAAAAAAATCATGATCTTGACATCGCATTCCACCACACTACTGTTTTAATTTGAATTCCAAACATACCCGAAGATAGTTTTTTAGAATAATGCACTCTATCTTGCTAGGCATTCTAATCATGCCCTTTAACCTCTTTCAATGGATACAAATTGGTGGCAAAAAAAGAATCAAAATATTCACATGCCACATTCTCAAGGAACATTTCTCTACCTCACAACTGTTTTTTGATCGAAACATCATTATAAGTATAGAACATGTGTGTAAGATATCTTAGGCAAATCCCAACATTGGTTATAGATTGAGAACGATCATATATTAAGTATAATGATTTGTCTATCATTTTCAAGAGATATTTTCCTAGCAAAGTTATAAGAATCATATTGGAACCAAGAAATTAAGCTTGCTAACCATGAAGTAGATGCAATTTATGCATGTGGAAAAAGTAGCTCATTGAGGGCATGTGAAGTTGAAAATATCACCACCCGATATTTGATGTTGGCATACTGACCAATATAAAGGCACTATTTAACACATAAATTAGCGTTTTAAATTTTGAATATGAAATTTTGATGAAATTGTAATTGTTTCGTCGAATTTTTTTAAAATTTAACAATAATTTTTGAAGTTTAAAAGTTTTTAAAAATTTTGGAATAGAATTAATAATATGTCAAATTTTAATAACTTAATTTGAATTGAACGATCAAATTGATTTTGGAACAAATTCAAATAATTAAAAATAAAATTTTTACTAACACCAAACCTAAGGTTTTTCTTACAAAAATAGCATGTCTACCCAATTTGAGAGTTAAATGAGAATCGATTGGTACAAAAATAATATATGTAATTAAATTTAGTTTGTAATTGAAAGATGTTTGACTTAAGTGATCAAGTTTGTTAGTTTGGTCCCTCTCTCAATGACTTGTCCAAATCACAATTGGCTTATTTGTATAAACATTAAATAAACCCTTTTTACCCCTCCATTTGTCAAAAATCTACACTTACCCACGTGGGATGGAAGAAAATAAGCCAATTGGGATGAACATCTTAGCTAGAACATTCCAGTATCTTCTATTCCATTTTTTTCTCCCACATATCTCAAATTAGAGTATCTTATGATTAGAGTGTGAACGAAAGAGATTCACATGTGAATATCACATATTTAAAAGCTTGATTAAGTTAATATGTGATGGTATTCTCACTCTTATAACGTGGGACAAATTCAACAAAATAATAAGTAAAAATAATTTACATGAATATAAAAATGAGAAAATATCATTGATAGTTCTCAAAGTTTGATCATTTTAGTAAAATTGATATTCATTTTAAGGGTTATTCCTGTGGGTAAATATGTACAGTACCATTGTCAGGTAATCATAATTAAAAAAATAACACAACTTTTTAGATTGTTAGTTTACTACCGTTGTCAGTATATAAGTTTACATAATACCACTAATTTACTGTTTACGAATAGTAATAAAATAAAGTAATTGAAATATTATATTACAAAACAATTACTCAAACATTTTAACTAAAAAAATAAATGAATTGAAATAATATATTGAATAACATTATGAAGTTCAATAATGTTATACTCATTTTTGTAGATTACATAATTAATTGTATTGTACATCATGTCTATCGAGTTCACTCGGGAAAAATTTGAGACTAACAGTGTCAGTACATGTTTATGGTTAAAATATTACTGAATTTTTTGACATTATTTAAGTATTACTTATTTATATAACTTCATGTTAATAGCAGTGATTCACTTCATCTTAATTGTTTTAAATTTTCGGTATACCAGAAATTTCGAACATACCGACTTCGGTCTGTATTTTGCGAAAATACCGGCCGGTACAGGTTTACGGTCGATGGGTTAGGGTTTACCGGTCGTTCGGTTTATGTCCGATTTTATATTAAAAAATAAAATATAAATATTTTATAAATTAAATTTATTTTAATATTCTAGTACGAATTCGGTATACCGACTCAATAAACTTATCCGGTATAACGGTCAGTACCGGTATTTAAGACCGTGGTTTCTTTAGGGACAATTTATTTTTTGAGACAATTAAAAATAATTGTTTCTTTAAATTGAAAAACAATTTTAATTTGAAAAAGAAAATTAAGTAAACATCTTTATTTTCAAATTGATTTCACTTTCAACAAAAGTACATTTTCCATGATGTCCATCAGTGTTAGTATGCTAATTTACAGCTTGTCAGTGGTATTTCACTAATATTTTTAAATTTAATGTTAATTAATAAAAAATATTTTGTGACGATCGTATGATTATAAAAAAAACTCATGTTCCAATACCCAAACTTCACAAAATTCTATAAATGTAATCATCAAAAGTACAAAACATGTCCCCAAAATTGTCTTAATTGAGAAAGTCACTTAAAAGTTTGATAATTGATTTTGCAAAATATTAAAATGTCACTCAAAGTTTTATAATCGAGTTAGAAATTTTGTATATATTTTATTTTTAATTGAATATAATTATCCAATTATGATTTAGTTAGTAATTACTTTTCTAATGTGTGTACCCAAGTCCAAATACATTAACTATATTTGTGAACCAAATTTAATGAGCTTCAGGAATTGATTATTTCTTCCTAATAAATCGTATTTCTTATATTTATATCCTCATTATTAAGCTTTAACATTTATTTTAACAAATAACATTAAATTAAAACTAGATTATTTAACGAAAGTTGTAATTACGAAAAATGATGATAATGTTCACAATTATCTCAGTTCAATTTATTTTTGTAAGAGTATATAATCTTTATGTTATCAATTTTTTTAAAAAAATATTAAATTAGTTTTCATTGTAATAAATTAAGTTATTATATATATTTTCAATTATTCTAAATAATTGATATGATTTAGGTCATAAGACTACCTGTAATGGCTGACAAGAGCGTATGGAAATACATTCTTATCCGCCCCCATATCCACCACATCGACGTCCATGGTTACATGTGCGTTGATTCCTCCAGGGGGAAATACGCTCCGCGAACAAGGGCTTGTCCGCCTCTTGTCTGCGGAGAAGAAATTTTTATTTATTTTTATTAATTTAAAATATTTTAGTTTAATATATATATAATAAAATATTAGTTGTATTAATTATTAATTTATTTTTATAATTTAAATATGTAATTTAGTAAATAAATATTTAATAATTTATTACTTTTATTTTGATATAATAAATACATAACTTTATGTGAAATTCGATCGTTTCGAAATGACGATATTAAAAACGTGTATGAATCAATAAAAAGAAATAAAATCGAAATAATGAAATATAATATATACAATGATCAAATTAATATTAAACGTCGATATTATCGAAATTAAAACTATTAAAATTAAAACATAATATTTATTGATAAATTGAATAGTAAATAAATAAATTTGATGAGATAGAAAGATAAAATGAAATTTGGAGAGAGAAGATGATGTGGACGAAAGAGAAATAAATAATGATATAGATGAGTGAGAATTTTTAGAAGTACAAAGAGAATATGATGTGGATGTGAGAGAATGATGATGTGTAGAGATATTTATACGGTGGAAATGGTTTTGAGCGCGGACAATGTTACAGATAGCCTATTAGAATGAATTACTTGAGTCGATTTGGTTATGAGTTTGAGTTTTTTTGTGGTTTTAGTTTGAATTTAAATTAATTTTTTTAATTTGATTTAGGTTTGAATTTTTCGTAATCCAATTGAATACATCTTATTGTCACCTCTATATGTTATTTCGTTTAATAAACTTAATAAGATATTGAATTGATTTTATACAACCACATCATTGTAATTTTAAAACGACAACTCAAAAGATATGGTCTATGTCACAAGTTACTCTAGAAGGTTTGATGTAAGTTCGAGTTTGAGCTTGATTTTTTAATATTTTTAAGCTTGTATTGAATTTGAATAGTTAAGGAACTGAACCTTCAAATTTTAAATTTGTTGATGTTTGCAAATCAATAATTTTATAATAATTTTTTTTCCGATTGTTGGCCTTAATAATATAGTGTCAATATATACGGATTTCGGGATGTTTGGCTGTACACATCAATTCGAATCCGAACTCAGGTCGAATCTGAATCGAATTGAAGATCAAATCATTTAAATGTCTTGTATTATAGAACTGAAATCAAATTTAATGTTCAAATTAAGATATGGTGTTTAAAGTTGAAACTAAAAAACGTGGATTAGTGAGTTTTGTATAAATTAAAATAATTGAATGAAAAGACATAAATAAATTTTAATTATCCGTACAAATCAGCACGGCCCACGGCACGTGAAGTGGGTGCGAGTAGAGAGGGTGGTGCCAATGGGCGAGGTGCAGGTTTAGCGGTCCCCAACTTAGACTTACGATTCTTCAATGTTTAATGTCGCTTTCCCTTCCCCTTAATATAAATTACAATAATATTAAATCATTTACCTATCATATTATATCAAAATTCAAAATAACCTATAAGAAAAGGATTGATATCTAAGTATATAAGATAACTGAATCATATTGTTATAGTTCCATTTTAGGGGGTACCAATAGTCGTCCGATTAGTTAAAGAACGAACTCAGTTTTAATTTATTTGTGGTGAGGAAACGATTGAATGGTGTAAATAAGGAAATAGACAAGACAATTTAGAGTGAAAAACTCCGGGAAATAGGGAAAAAACTAATTGACTAATAACAGGAAAAACTCTTAGTCGATTTATTTATCAAACAGTATTTCATTACAAAATATACGAGAGGCTTATGAAAATAACGAGGAGAAAGAAAACGATAAGAATTCCGACAGAGTAACATCCTATTCTTATGCGTCCAAAAGGTCATCTTTATTCCGTCGTTAAACCTTGTATTTATAGAGTTGAGGTCGTGTGTAATCCACGCCCTGTAACTGTATTTGACAAGTTTGTTGAAGGTTGTTGTCGCACGATGTAAAACGTGGCTGAGATCGAAGCGTAGTCTACGTGGCCCGACTCGAAGCGTGGTAGACGTGTGGGCTATGACCATTTGGACCGAATCGTGAGGTTACTTATCGAACACTCTTTATTTCGTCAAGTCCAGCTTCGGTCCTAAAACGTGGAACATCGGGTCAGTTATCTCAAATATGCTAAGCTGAGGACTTCGGGCCACGCGAGTTCGCCTTTTGTTACTTGGGTCGGTCCAATCGTAATTTGACATTACCCATTGCAGGGTACCCGATCCTAGAATTCTCATAACATATTATAAAAAATTACAATGAATTTACATACTCATTATATCATTTGTCAAAATTAGGAAAGTTGTTTTTTTGGTCTCTAAAATTTCATGATTTTAGCAAGCTTAGCCTCAAATTTTTAATTTAGCGTCCGTAGTTTTCATACTTTGTAACAAAACGGTAACTAGAATTTCCAAATTTAACAATTTAGGTTCGCGTGTGGTAATTAGTTCACAAAATTTGAGAATTAATTTTACTACATATATTAAACTTTTAAGATAAAGTTTGTCAAATTTTAAAAATATGAGAATTAATTTTACCAAAAAATCAAAATTTATAAACTAGTTTTGCCAAATTAATAAGCACTTGAGATTAAATTTGTCAAATTGGACTTTAAATAATACATGTAAGCATATTTGTCGGTAATAAACCCACTTCAAAATACACATTAAAAATGAGTAAAATAAGAACAATTAAAAGCCATGGAAACAAGACATGTCGATGAGCTGGATGATGGCCCACGTAGCCTTGTATAATAACATCGTAGACTCAAACATTATTTTTTTAACTATTTAATTTGCTTACCAGAAAAGCAGTTGCTGAATCGGAAATGGCCCCACTTCCATTATGAAATATTCAATTATTTCATTTATAAGATTAGTGATATATTTTATTCATTCACAATTTACATTCTTCATTTAACAATAAACCATATTAATTATTGTCAATTTTAATCTTATAGATTAACTTACCTCTATTGATTTTATACATTTTATTATATTTTTTAAATTTTAGTTATTGTAAGAAATTATGCACTGATAATTGATATTGATATGAGAAATTTATTATTTGATAACACATGTATTTTATAATTGTCACCGATTCGATAAAGGAAGCATATTGAGATGTTTTGATAATTGACTTGACATGTAAATTTTTATTTGAGCCGATTTACTTATTTAATAGATTCTTGTGTTTAATTTGGAGATTATTGATTAATAATTTATTAAATTTTATTATTGATGGATCGATAGAATTATAATTGGGTTGGATTACACACATATATAAACATTGTTAAAGTATTAAAAAAATGAGAGTTTTTGATAACCTAAGAAGGATGCCGCTATCCAATTGCTTTCCGCCCGAAAAACCTACGACTATAGTCACAGGATATGATATTTTTTCTATTGGTTTATACATCTTGTTCTCTTGTTGTAAATCTACAATACTTGATCTTTATAGTGGATTCCAAGACAATGATTGTGATGGTTTTTTATCATTTCTTTTATAGAAATGTTGTGTCTTTCTTTTTCTTTCTTTTTTTGTATTAACATTCATTGGACCTTATCCATAAAAGAGGATCTATATTTTGTTGTTTTTGATTTTTAGCGGCGATAAGAGTAATCAACTAAATTACAGAAATGGAAAAATTATAACCTAGAATGACTATCTAGTAAATTACATAAAATATGTAAAAACAGGAGATATAATTTCATCTATAAGATTAAATATGATAATAAAATTAAATTGCTAATTAATTTGTAATAGTTTTAGATTAAGAATAGTAATTTGTAAGTTCCTGTTTACTTTGTTAATGTTCTTTGGTTCATGAATATTTTGTTGATTTCTCACGACTTCTTCAAATCTTAGATTATTAATTTATTTGTGTTTTTGAATCATGTATCTTAGTGCTTGATTAAATAATCTAATATTTGGACTCGAAATCTATTTTACTAGTGGTTTCAATCGAAACATGAAGTATAGGGAAACCGAATAGAGAACAAATGTAATATGAAGTGGTGATGCTGGTGTTGTTTGGAATGGCAGTATACCGTCCGATGCGATGAACGTGTCGTAGTTGTATTCTATTTTAACCAAACTTCATTGATAATTGCGTTCGTGGGAACGCAGAAAACAGAGGTGAGTTCACAGTTGGTTTAACTCAACGACCACCAGAATGCATATTCCGAATTTAAATTTTACCCTAGGTAATTATAGTTTGAATTTTGTTTCCAATAATTTTGATCAATAACTTCGTATATTCTATCAATTACAAGTTTAAACTATAAAAATATATATAAAAATTTTAAAATATAGTTTTTGACGTAACGAATTTATTATAAAATAATATGAAATTTAATTTTTAAGTTATACACAATTATTTAAAAATAATGGCAAAAAAATCATTTTATGACATCACGATCACTACAGTGATGTTTCAAAAACAGATTTTATTAAATCACAATCAGTTAACTATACAGCACAATACAATCATATCACCTCACCGTTATTTATCAAATGATGTTTGAAAAATTGATATATTTGTTGGGCATTTGTGAGGGAGAATGAGCTATTGATTGGTAAAATTGAATTTGGGCCGGAATTCAAGGCTTTTGAGATCCATAAATGTAATCGAGACATTAGAAAATCAAATGAAATGCGTCAAAAATGTCGAATAACAAATATATTTTCTTATTTAGTCAAGGTAATAAAATACCATATCTCTAGTATTAACTAAGGTAAAAATGTATGTGCACCGTAATTTCTGACTTTCATATGTCATTTTTCGAAATTTAGTATAAAATAAATGATGATATAATCATTTTAATAACTCCATTAATTATTTATATTTATTAACGATATATTTTTAACTTTTCAAATGAAGGATATTTTTAACTTGATTATAATCATTTGTTTTATAATTTTTTAATGGATTACAAAGGAACTAAAATTGTCCTTAATTACTGAATGCCCACCTTCCACTCTAGGGTACAATCTGGATATTTTTTAAAAATACTTTTTTTGAAGTTCTTTTTAAAATTCATTTTAAAATTATATTTTTTATTTTTTTTAATTATGATAAATTCACTTTTATAATTAATTAAAGTTGTAGTTCTCTTTTTAATTATAATTAAACATGCATTGAAATAAAATTTGATTGCAAGACTCACGAAATTCTTAGTAAACTCATGAAATCAGTGACAGATTTTCAGTAAATTCATTGAACTTTCAGATATTTTACCACACCAGATCTCCATAAGCTGGATACATTATTCGGACCTCCAAGTTTTCACACCAAATAAAAATGAACCTTTCGGCATTTGGAAAGGGTTTCTCCATGCTCTTTAAGACCATCATTATCCTTGGCCGCCCAATTTGACTGGACAGCCAATGTGGCATTTCTTTTGTGCATGTGAGGAAAGAGAATGTCATGACCAAGTGTAGAGAGTGTCCTGGCCAAATTTAATTATATACTCTCATTCTACTATTTTTATTAAAAAAAATTAATTTTAAAATAATTATAAAATATAAGTATTTATAATATATTTATATAATGATTTTATCGATAATATTATTATTATAAGGTATCCAATGTGTAAAAAAATAATATTTAAAAATTACAAGTGTCCGGACATTGTTGTAGGAATGAGATGAAAGTTATTTATAAAATTAAAGAATGATGATGTGTACAGAGAGAAAGCTGATGTGGATGAGAGAATGAAGTTTTTGGGCGGATATGATTAAGGATGGCCTAAGAAACATACCCCTTAGGTGTCTTTTTGATTCACCTCGCATGGATTTGTATTTAATTTTCAAGAATTAAGATTAAAGTCTCGTTTCTACCTTTTCTTTTGGTAAAAATGACGGGCCACTACATATCAATTATTTTGAAAGATCACTAATGGGCTGGACTTAATCACTAATTTCCCATGAAAGATATAAAACATCTACGATCACTTGGGAATGAAGAAAAAGAAATCGATAACTAAAAATCATCACTGTTTTCATTAGGCACACATAATTTCGTAGGTTTTTGGAATGAGATTTTAAATTCAATAGATATTTAGTTATAATTAAAAATAGACTCACAACTTTGATTAATTATAAATGTGAATTTATCATAATTTAAAAAACTAAAAAATATAGTTTTGAAATGAATTTTAAAATGAGTTCAGTTTTGAAATGTAATTTTGAAAAAAGCTCGTCCAATCCGCAATGAGGTATTTTTAAAACATTTTTAAAGGGTATTTTAGGCATTTCAAATAATAAATTAATGTTTTTAAATGGTATTTTTGAGATCTCACAATTTTATTTTTTAAATATATCTTCTCTCTTTCGTGGTGACGGTATAAAGAGAGATTGAAACGAACGACAACGACATCACCACTGAACAACGATTCCTAATATATCTTAGATTTTCATTCACAATTAACAAATGTACATGATAAATAATGTCAAGACTTGATATATATCTATTCAATAATGTTTTTAGTTATTGACAATTATACGTTACACTATCAAAATGAATCTCAATAAATACAACAAAATTTTTGGAACCGAATGATAACGCCAAAGCTACAAAGATACATATACAAAAAATATAGTAGAAAAGATTATATGTCGCGTTTTCCAAATTAATCTCAATAAACAATAATGTACAAAGTTGTAGATATACATAAGTATCTTTATATTTGAGAACTTTAATTATTTTACAACATAAATTGTTACCATAGAGGTTCTATTATTAAAATTAAAATGATTCAAATAATAAAACATCAATTACTCATATCGCTTAATTTTGAATGAATTTGAATATATAATACATAGTTTTTAAAACATGTTCGATGGGAGAATCAGAAATCTCTTCTATTGGTCGAATTCGATAGTCGTATCGGTTCAAATCAATTTTTTTAAAAAATATATATTCATGATATTAATATTTTATTTAATAAAAAAAGAAATTTAAAATCTTACTTCATTTCAAATTTAATTATAAATAAGTCTAAAGTATGTTTTTTTCTATTTTATTAAATATTTGACTAAATATAAGCCATTTAGTCAAAATTTTGATCCAAGATCCAATTTTAGCTGAATCGGTTTTGACCAATTTTAGCATTTAGACTGAGATATAACCGGTTTTTTTGCTGACGTGATTCGCTTGTGAGATGAGATAATTTTTTGGAGTAGATTGAATCAGTGTTACCATTGGTTCACGGTAGAATCTAAACCAGTTTCAAAAATCATGCTCTTATTCCACAATAAAATATGTCTGATTTAAATACAATTATTACAATAATAAAATGAAATACTCGATCAAATATAATTTATAGTATAATAAAATAAAATGAAATACCCTAAATCATCCTCTTATACACAGTAGATTAATCTTCAATAAAATATAATTTATAATAAACATCAACTCAAAAATAAACATAATAAATCATATTAAGAAATATATAATAAATAAATTAATAATCAATCTAACAAAAAGCAATATGGCACGTTAAAAGACGTACAATCTACTTCCATAACTGTAGGCCCTTATAAGTCTAACAGGCCTCCTCTGGCCCAGCCCAACTCAACATGAGTTTTAGAATGTTCTCATGAAATCGGACAGAAAATTGTAATAAATTTATTTATAGAAAAACAATTGGTAAACCGATTATTTCTCACCCATATGAATCCGAACGTACGACATGATATTAGGCCGTAATAGGAAAAGATATTGGTATACGCTGGGTAAATGATTGGAAAAATACCGGTGTTTGATTGATTATATTTATTATGGTTTAATGTTTAGAATCTTAATTATTGTTAAATTTAAACTTTGAGAAGTACTAAAGGTATTAGAAATCCAATTTGTTAAATTTGTAAATTAATGGGATCACATACGCTTTTATTAAAGTTGAAGAACTTTAATTACCAAAATAAAAAACATATGGACAAAATTTGTTACACATTAAACATTGAGGGATAATTTTGTTATGATACGAAAAGTAAGAAGATTTATTTTGTTAACTCAAAACTAAGATCATAATTAACACAATTATAAAATTTTGACTAAGATCAAATTTACACGTCACTCATTTTGAAATAAATCACTATAATAATATATTTAAAAATCCAAACAAACCTAAGGTACATTGTCAACAATAAAATAACAGCAACTTTTGCACGATTTGCATAAACTAAGATTGAGAATTACATACAATTACAATATAGCAATATTACTACAATAAAAATCTAATGAGTAAGTGCAACAGCAGCTTGTTGCACGAGTGGTTGTGTAATATGCACAAAAAGCTCACTCTCACGTTCAATCTGCTCCCTACATTTATGTGCATTTTTCCCTTCTCCCATTTTCTTTACAAAACCCACAAATTTTCTCCAGTTTTCAGGCTGAAACAACTCAGGATTCATCCTCAGATAAGTAAATGCACACATCTCTCTCTCACTATTCAAACTAGCAGTCCTCAATATCTGATCATGAGCATATTCATCATATCTAGGAAGCGCATTTTCCCCTGCTAATGGAACATTAGCTTGTTCAGTAGCTAAACCCACTTGTCTCACAAGCTTCTCTGGAGCACAAAGTGCATCCTGAGGTTGTTCTTCATCTTTCATCTCAATGCATGTGAAGTTAAAAATAGCACCATGGCGTGCAAGCATTTGAGCTATAGGAAGATACCCATCTCTAAAACGGGTGTTGTAGTAACCTGCAGTGAGCTCAGGGGCATGTGATCTTGTTCCATAGTGCCAGTGAATTCCGGCAACTTTTACAGAGATTTTTGTGTTGTTGTTGTTAAATGTAGCTTTGGCTGATTGAAGAATTCTTTCACCGTGATCAAGAAGCATTTGTGAGTACCAAGATAAGAAGAATTCACCGTAAGGACAAGTCCATCCACCGCCTTCTTTTTTGAAGAAGTTTGTGTCTTCAGGCCAGTTGTTGTATTGCCCGGCGTCTGTTGGGCCGGTGTGTCCCCATTCTGGTTTTCCGATTGCTTCTGCTGCAGATTTTAAGCTATTTCGCATGTACTGCAGTATAAAAACACTATTAAGAACATTCATTTCGTTGTTGAAAGCAAGGATTGATAAGATACCCTGTCATAGCATTGAAAAGCGCCGATTCCGGGGAACTTCCAGGTTCCGTTTTGCTCTGGGTAAGATGGATAACGAAGCTCACCTGCAGGTCCCATTCCCACTTGAATTTCCTAGATATTTACAGTGGAAGATTCATTAACAGAGATAATAACGAAAGTGAGTCAGTGAAGAAGAAGGTTAGGAACTTGCAATGATGGTATCGCCGAGAAGATGAGAGAATGTATCTCTAAAAGAACGCATGAAATCAGAGTAGCATTGTACAGGAGTTCTTCCCTTGAGAACAGGAAGAGTATCACAACCAAGAGATAGATATTCGTAGTTTCTTCTTCCCCATTGATCTGTATAAGCAAGATCAGGGTCCTTGTCTATTTCTTCCACAACCCATTTTGGCAGGGGAATCCTGAAAACAAGCAATTCAGATGAAATTTTAGGGTAGTTGGAGAAGGGGGAAGAGGGATTAGAAGCGTACGTGCAGGAATCCCCAACATTTCCACCACATTGATGGAACGACATAACTGTCTGCACTTTGAGACCGTGTTTCTTGGCCATTTCGAGAAGCTCGGAGTACCCGGCCCAATTGTAATCGCCGGGATTTTCTCCTTCTACCAGCCCCCACCACACGTCCATCATGATCCCCTCCACGCCGGCGCTCTTGAGCGCTTGAAGACTCGCATTCATCGCTTTCTTCCTATTCACCGTGTGATTCCACGTAACGCTGTCTAACGGCATCATAACGAACACAGGAACCCCATTTCCACCTCCGTTGTCATGCGCCGTGCCACCGGTGGCATACTCCCAAGTATGCACATCCTCGGTAGATAACGACAGCGACATCAACGCCTGCGCCGCGACGGATAAATCCGGACGCACACCGGCGCGTGGACTTAAAGGTGGAGATGGCGAGATCCGGTCCATATCTTGCCCCAATTTCTGCACGGAAACACGCATATTCGAAGCAATAGGTTTCCAGACCGCGCTGACGGTGGCAGACGACGGTGCCTCCCCAGAAACGCCATCCGTACCTAAGGTAAGCGGGGCAACGGAAATTGCTCCGATCTGGTGAGACAAGCTCATCGCCATTATCTGTGAATAGTAAGAAAATCAAAAACGAAGACGGGGATTCAAAATCAAAGGAGGAAATATATCTTCAGTTCTATAACATTAATCGATAAATTTATAGAGCAAGGCAAGGATCATGGGAACCAGACACGCATCATCCAACACACGTGGCAAAACCTCAACGGATACAAATTGATTGCTGTGATTTACTGCATTCACGTGAAATGGCAACTTGACGGTCAGATCTGATTGCTACGAACGGCTGGGATGTAGTGGATTGCGAGTAAAAATGAAATGTAACATAAAGGTGTGGTGCTTGTTACATTGGCGTTTTGCGTACTCACATAACCACAAATTTATCATTATTTTAATTATAAATATTTATAGTTTTTTTAAATAGGAAAAATGTAGGGGTGTAGATAAAGGAAATAATTTCATTAAAAAATTGATCTTACAAGTTGATAAATCACGTTAATTGAAATGAGTGGATTACAATTGATCAATTCTACTTTATTTTACTAATATTTATGACTAAAGGGGTCTAATAAAATTTTTAAAAAAAATAATATTATTGTAGGGGAAAATCTTTCACATGATAAAAATTACTCAATCGTAATATTATAATATACTATAAATATCAAATTTGTAGTTTTACAACAAATAAACAAAATATATATTATATCTTTACTTTGTGTTGATATAAGCACAAAATATAAGATTATCTGCACCAATAAATAATTTAAACCAACAATTATAAGGACAAATATGTAATTCACAACAAACTTAGCAGTTAGCCCAAAATCTTAACAAGCAATTATCAAATCACTAGTGCAAAGCCACATTATCTTATCTAAAATGATTTTTTTCTATATAAAATAATATAAAATGGGATTGGGAAGATCAAATTATAAGAGTAATGAAACCTTGTGGCAAAGCCCATTTTTGTAAATTCATAGAAACCAACAACCAATATTGTGGTCTATCGGCGGAATCAATCATCCTTAAGCTGCAACAACTCCCTTCCGGCGGACCCTCTCTGAGATCTCATCTTTTCTCTTCTCCTCTTTAGTATTCCAATATTTCAGGGGGGAGAGACGGGAAATTGTATCCGATCCGGCCTGGGCATCACCCCTAAATCTGTGTTGAATTTGATTTTTCCATTTAGACTGATAATTCCGTTTAATTATGCGGTCATCGTCAATTTTTCCGAATAATACGTCCTCATCAGATTCAGCACCGCTGCATCTTTCCGCGAATTTCGATCAGCTTCTCCCTCCACCGGTAGCGTCAGCGGAGGAAAATGTTTCCAGGCTAAGGTATGATTTTGCTGGACATGCCTTTTTTGCATAAAGTTTATGCCTTGACCTTGAATTTAGTTGGTTCAAGTGATTATGTTAACTTGTGTTTCGCTGTGAATTACTATGTGGGGTTTTTAGTTGTGCGTTGTGGTTGGATTCAATCTTTACGTGTGTTTGAAGATGAACTTTGGTATCATTTGTTTTGGAAACGATAACTAGGAGAGTCTTGTGATATGTATATTTATTTGGCCACATCTTTGGTAATTCTTTTATCCTGTTTTGCTAATCTATTATGTCACAAAAATCTTACATGCAAGGTTTTTAGTTTGAAAATACTAAATTAAATTTTTCGATGCGTGAGTTTTCTTATTGGTATTGGTTATCTTCCTTGTTTAGTTGATAATGACTAATTAGAACTTCATCCCTAACTTTCATTCTGCATATTTTTCATTTCAGTTGTTGTCTGTATTTACACGTTAATTTGTCTAATTTTTCTTGTGCACGTATGAAAAACTGCAACAGTGTTGAAAAAGTGATACAAGATTGATCTATGTCATCTTAGAAATTAGATTTTGCTTATTTGCTACTCTTTCTGGATTTTCAATAAGAGGACAAGGTAACCATAAAAGTTGGGTTTGACTTGTTTAGTTTCATTTGCAGCAATGTTTTTAATCTGTTAGCTAAGAGAGAGTTATCTCCACAAACAAAGAGAGCTCCCAATAAATTCTGGAGAAAAGTGTCTGGTCGACATTTTGATTCGTCAAGATTGCGTTGTGAACTAGCTAAAGATGCCAGACAAGAACTTCGATCTTGGTAATCCTTTAATTCCATAATGAATGGAGTATCTCCTTCTAGAAGCTTGGTTGATATTTTAATTATTTTGCTGAACTACAGGGCTGAGGCAGAGTCATTACATCATTTTTCAGCAAAGTATTGCCCACTTCTGCCTCCACCAAGGTCAACCATTGCTGCGGCGTTTAGTCCTGATGGGAAGACTCTTGCTTCAACCCAGTTAGTATATCCTCTCTATGCAGTCAATTCTCTGCTTTCACTCTCACCTTTTTTTTTCCAACCCATCACCTCTAATGTGAAGTTTTGTGTAAACATCTTGGCTTGGAGAATGCACATTTGTCCTTTATTTTTGGTTTTTATTCTGATGTTGCTTACTGGCAGCGGAGATCATACGGTGAAGATAATTGACTGTCAAACTGGAAAATGCTTAAAGGTGCTCAGTGGTCATAGGAGGACACCTTGGGTGGTGAGAACAATCGGAAATTTTGATGGCAATTACTTTTTTACTGCTTTTGTTCTTAATTTAATTTGACCATAGGCTGGATTCTGGAAAACATTACTACCATGCATTTTCAATAAAGATGGTTGATTGAATAAATTTGTCATGGGACTTTTGCAGGTTAGGTTCCATCCACTTTATCCTGAAGTTCTTGCAAGTGGTAGTTTGGATCATGAAGTTCGGCTGTGGGACGCAAAAACTGCAGAATGCCTAGGATCACGGGATTTTTGTAATAATTTGATTTAGTGCTGTTTTGGGTTTTTATTTTGGTATTTCAGAATCTCTAATAATATTGTTTCTTGTAAAATTTTAACGCATGTAGATCGCCCAATAGCATCAATTGCCTTCCATGCCCTTGGCGAAATTCTAGCTGTAGCTTCAGGCCACAAGGTTAGGCTTCTAGAACAAGGCACTTTACTTGGGATCAGATTAGTTAACTGCTTGGTAATAATGCTTCTGTGGCAGCTTTATATATGGCACTATAACAGGAGGGGGGAGGCTTCCTCACCAGCAATCATATTGAAGACGCGACGTTCAATTCGTGCAGTCCATTTCCATCCCCATGCTGCACCCTTTCTTTTAACTGCAGAGGTAATCATCCTCCTAATTTTAATGATTTTATCAAATATTGTTCCTAACTCTTATTTTTCCCAGGTCAATGATCTTGATTCAACTGATCCTTCAATGACTCTAGCTACTTCGCCTGGTTATTTGCAATATCCTCCACCCACTATATACTTGGCTGATGCTAACTCTGCATATCGATCAAATTCATCAAATGAGTTGCCAATCATGTCTATACCATTTATAATTTGGCCTTCAATTGGCAGAGCTGATGCAACTTCGCTTTCTCAGCAAAACGATGCAGAAATGAGTTCTGCTGTTCCGCAACAGAGGGGCAATTCCTCAGGTTCTGTACGTCTTTTTACATATTCAACTCCATCTGGCCAGTATGAACTTGTACTATCTCCGATAAATTCTCCAGTACGAGAGGAGACACAAAATAATTCTCTGACAAGGGAAGTTAGCATTCGTTCTTCCCAACCTGCGGCTGAATCAATGGAGACTGAAGTACAAAATGAAGAGAGAAGCAATCAGTATTTTCCATTTGGAGACCTTGCATGTTGGGAGGTTCCATTTTTGCAGGGGTGGTTGATTGGTCAAAGTCAAGCTAGCCAACGTGCAACACAATCACATAATGAAGCACCTCCTGAAGGGTTAGCCTCCAATAGTTTGGTGGGGAATCCATCAGTTTATTCCTCTGTAACTCCTACTGCTAGCAGTTCCAGAGTAGCTGGAATATTTAGTTCGCAGAATAATTCACGCTCCCGTGCTAGACTGGTAACTGGATCCAATGAGATCACGGCTTTTAACACAGTCACACGTGAACAAATGAATCCTGAACCTTTTGTGAGCCAAGTGCAAACTGAGGTCGCTACGTCAATTGCTGCAGCAGCAGCTGCAGCTGCCGAGTTACCTTGCACTGTAAAGCTCAGAATATGGTCACATGATGTGAAGAATCCCTGCAAGCCTCTTGAATCAGAACGCTGTCGCCTAATGATTCCCCATGCTGTTCTATGCAGGTAGGACTAAGTCATTTTGTATTTTTATTGTACTCTTGATACTTAGCTCAGAGTATCAGACCAAGGGACAAGAGTAGGTATTAATGCTTCTTTAATGTAATGGAATGCTCCATATTTATTGCGAAATGTGCATCAAGTTAGTTTATGTTTTTCCATGATTGTTGAGGTGTATAATTTTTTTTGTTTTTTTACAGTGAAATGGGGGCTCATTTTTCCCCATGTGGAAGATATTTGGCAGTTTGTGTAGCATGTATTTTGCCAAACATGGATACTGATCCAGGACTACATGGTCGTCTTCATAATGATACTGCTGTTACCTCAACTTCCCCTACAAGACATCCTATTTCTGCCCATCAAGTTATGTATGAACTACGGGTTTATTCCCTCGAGGAGTCTACGTGAGTCCTAAATTAGCATTGGTTGCTCTATTGCATGTTTATTTTATTTTCTTGTCTTCATCATTTAGCTAATTATTGCCTTTTTAGATTTGGCTCTATTCTAGCCTCTAGAGCAATCAGAGCTGCTCATTGTTTGACTTCGATCCAGGTTAGTTGTTTCAATACCTATTTATGTTTTAAAACTGTCGATATTTTCCATGGAAGAATGATTTCACTCAACACTTCCTTCATAATAATTAATATTGAGAAGATACATGTACCAAATGAAATGAGGTATATTAAAACAGTTCACAATTTTTGGCGATGCTGATTTTTGTATCCTAAAAATAATGGTTTAAGCTGACAGATAATGAATGCCATCAACCAATAGTTTTTTTCTAGACAACTTTTTATTCTTTTGTGAGTGAAAATTGCATCTGGAGAATGAAAACCAACTTATGCATGCCTGGAGCTGGAGCCTGCCTGTTATTTCTTTGTGTTTATATGTTTACAAAGCTGCCTAGTTTGACCAGACTCGAATGCATCGCAATGCAGTTGAATTTACTTGTATCTGGTGGAAATTCTTAAAATTTTGCATCTTCAAAACTTTGTGTCCAGTTTTCTCCTACTTCCGAGCATCTATTATTAGCCTATGGACGACGACATAGTTCACTTCTTAGGAGCGTAGTGATTGATGGAGACACAGCTGTACCAATATACACAATTCTTGAGGTGATTTTTGCTCCATAAACATTGCATGTTTATGTTCTTTTCTTCTTAATTATTCAGTTGAATTTAAATTCTCTATGGCTCCAAGGTTATTGCAATTTTTTTCCTTTGTTTCAATTCTTTTTCCTTTATTGCAATCTTTTTTATTTATTGTGTATATTTTCCAGCCAAAATTGTAAGCATATTCAGTAGACTATGATGAATACATAAAAGTGGAGGCATTTGAATATTTTCCAATGCCTAAAAGCATGCATTTGTTTGATGAAATTGTGGTATTATTGCTTGTCCTATGCAGTACCTTATTTCTTTTCATGAGAGTAACTATGTTCATTGCTGATTTTACCTCTCTAATGAATTTACTTGCTTCTTATGCTTAGGCCGAAGTTCTCTTAGAGTTTCAGTAACATTTTGATGTTGAGATTTATAGTTACATGACTTGTGCCGTGCTGTTTGATATTGTTTTAGATCTACAGAGTTTCAGACATGGAACTTGTGAGAGTACTTCCAAATGCAGAAGATGAAGTTAACGTGGCTTGCTTTCATCCCCAAGTGGGTGGTGGTTTTGTATATGGAACAAAGGTGTGTGTGGGAGATTTTAATCTTATATCATCATCATCATCATTACGATACCAAATATCATTTTCAGGAAGGAAAACTGAGGATTCTTCAGTGTGATTTATCCGAAGGGTTCAATAATGAGGAGTCCAGTATAACTGATGACCCCATGTTTCAGGTACTTACACATAAAATGAAGTATCATATCACTTGGTGGCATACTAAAACTATGGATCATATTGGATTGGTCCAATTCTTAATCATGCAATTTCATAAGCTCTGAAACTCTAAATTTGTGTATGTGAATATAATAATATATCAACAACTTTCTCTGATCACCGTAGGTCCAGACATATGCTTTGGAAGGTTGATGATAATCATCAAGAAATCTCTGCTTTTTACTAGAGGTATGTATCGATTTGATTGCTCAAGTTTCATACTAGAACTATTGCAAGATAAGCCGATTTTCGATAACCATAAGTACCAGTGTGACTCCATTTAAATTTTGTTTTTCGACTCTGTTATTAGTTAGCAGTCCGAACTTGGTATGATTGGTGAGTATGTGTATTTGTTCAGGCAGCATCTGAAGCGCATAGGCCGCAGCGATAGATGGTTTTAATTGTTGGGGTAGAAAACTCTTGCAAATGCAAATGCAAATGCAAATGCAGATGCAGATGCTGATGCTGATGCAAATGCGATGAAAGGGTGGCTGATTTAGACATGATTTGATTTGGTGTGCCTTCGTTGTATTGCATTGTATATCATTTTCCTTGTACACACTTCTTGTGCTATAAATGGCACAGCCACCACGCTGCCTTGTAGTTTTTCTTTAAATATAGCATGTCCGTACTATACTCAATTCATTGATTTGTGTGGCATATTATTTTCCCACGCATAATACTTTGGTAGATGATGAGATAGGATTATGTGTGTTTACATGAGCTTATAATTATTTGATCGGTTGTCAACTAAACTTATAACCATAATTATAGATAAGGATTGTTTTTAATTTTAAATATTATACAAATAATTATTTCATTAGTATGATCTAATTTAAGGGCAGCAAGGGGAAGGATAATCAAATTAGCTGAAGACATAAAAATCCAACTCAAGGTGACCAATGTAACTTAGAACCTATTTTGTATTGTGTGGATTGAAAACTAAAAATTAGAAAATAAATAGGAGGGAGGATCAAACCAATATTTAGCCATTCAATTACTTGGTGTGTCATTCACCAGCTACATGCTGTTTCTTTTTTTGACGTTTCTGCGTTTTCCTTTCATCCCGCATACCTGAAAACACAGCAGATGTTCATGAAATCCCAAATACCCATAATGTAATAATTTCGAGGATAATAAGAAAACAGGAATCGTATTGTTCGGTGACGAGTATACGTTTTTTCAACTCCATCCTCTTCTTCCGTAAGTTATCCATGTTATTCTTCTTCTCAGCTATCTGCTTAAGATCCAAACATCCCTGAAGAACAAAAACCAGCATATTTCAGAAGCATGAATAAAATCAGTGGTAAATAATAGGCTTCCTGTACAAATATTTAGACAACATTCTAATATTCCAGAAATAGGTTATATCGTTTTTCAATTCAGTAGTATTCTGGAATTCAAGTAAGAATAGTATCGGTTGATCCGGGTGATGCGAATGAGCATCAAGTGTGTGATAAGTTCAGACAACTTATAACCGAAAAACCCGAGGAATTTGTAAGATTTCTATAGCAATAAATACCTCATTGCCTGCTCTCCGTAGTGCCTGAAGTGGTTCGACAAAATCTTGGCCTATTACCACAAATTTTCTCTTTTTATTTGGTCCTGAATGATGTGCATCTAACACTTTCTCTTTTGATAACTCTTCAAGGTGACAGTGAAGAAGAGGCGAGACTCCAGCCTAAAGTAGAACAGAATGCACGGCATCAAAATCATTGTGGAATTTTCTATTGAATTAAACTACTCAATATCATTCACTCAGTCCAGTGCAATCCCAGCAAGAATCAGCTTACAATAAATTTTACGTGAATAAATGTACTTACCCCAGCTAAATAGCGTTTGGAAAATGTCTTGGGTTGTAGTGGCTTTGAAAGAAGTGCATTGAGTTCCTGCAATTTTAAGTTGAAATATGTGATGGAAAGTGAAATAATTCATTATCAAGAGTAATTTGAGGAACAAACGAAGCGAACGAGCACTTCTATGACAAAAAACCTGCTGCAACTTATTCAACTGGTTTGATTTTGATTTATTTTGCCTGTATTTCTTTATTTTCTCATCCTCACTATCATCCTCATCCAAATCCAGTTCAAATGATTCAGCATTACGCTCTAGCCAACTTTTCTCAGCCTTTTCCTGTTAAAAATACAAATTGAGCAGGTGGAAATTTCATACAATCACTGATGAAGTCGACACATGAGAGCACAAATGATATATCAAGTTAACATTTAAATATTATAAAATGATCAAGTGGCCAAATTAGACAACAAAGTAAGCAAATAAAAACATAATTACAAAGTTTAGACACTCAAATGTACAATGAGATCTGTCATTTAAAAGGGATATGACGATATTTGGCAAGGAAATCATAAATGGAAGATGAAAACTGCAAAGATTGGTTACCTTGGAAGTTCTCCTCACAATTGTGTCAATTTGATGTGCAAGAGATGACCTTTTCATGATATCTTTGATGTACGACAGTTCAACAGGGAATCGCTGAAAACTTTCCTGTACAGCAATCATTATTGAAAATGCATCATCAAAAAAAGCGTGACAGATTCATGGTCAGCCCAAACTTGCTAGATGGAAGAGACAAAATGTTTAAAGATTTATAATCTTCTGGCTAGGAGACACAGTGGGGGAGAAAATTGATATAGAGAATTGAGGATAAACTGATCTATGGAATGATAATATCATATTAACTACACTAAATCAATGAAATAATTCTAATTTTCCATGAAAGAAAAGATCAAGAAGCCAAACATCCAATCGGATGGTTGATTTGATTATGAAAAATAAAGGCTAAAAAATAAGCAGCAACAAGAATTTCAAATAGTATTGGTCAAGAGGAGCCAGGAAATCCACTGCTTTATTCTCATCAACTTACACTGTACTTTTCATGATACTGAACAATTATTACTGCATTATAATCTATCTATTAGAAAAAAGAACAATAGCAACAAAGAATATTCCTACAGGCTATGTTACGAATCGAAATATCAATCTTCAAGTTCATTACAAATAAAGCAAGTAGGCTAATTATGTATACCAGTGAGCAAAACAGCCAGAGTTGAGAATCTGGGTTTGCTATTCTGTGTTAGATAAAGCATAGACACTAACCACAGGTCTGAAATTTAGAACATCTGTACCTCTAAACCTTAACTGCTATTGGTATCATGACAAAACGCTGTAAATAATTAGCATCTCATTAAACACAAACTACAATTGGATATACCTTTTCGAAGGATTTAGAGAGACATGCAAATTTTGAAACATCATTGGATGAAATTAAAGCAATGCTGCAACCATCAGAAGAAGCCCTAGCTGTTCTCCCGCACCTATGGACATATACCTTCAAATTACAATTTTAAAAATTAGAACTGGGAATGCTTATAAGGGAAAAAAATTCACTGGGAGAATTTTACTTCTGCTGAATGTGGAAGCTGATAGTGAACTACAGTTCGCACACCAGGAATATCAAGACCTCGTGCTGCTGCATCTGTAGCGATAAGTATGCTATCCTCAATTGCACGGAAACGGTCTACTGACTGCCAATGAGAAGGTGCACATGTAATTACAGCTGAAAAAATTTAAGAGCAGGGAATGCAACTCAAAACAAAACGAGCTCATGACAACAGAAACACATTTTGATATTTGAAAATGTATCTCAAAAATTTGCAATGAGTTTATTTTTTTGCCAAATAGCATACGCAACTTGCGTATATATAGATCATTGCATCAACAAGTTAAACAACTGTTGAGTACTTCAGATGAACAAGTCCACCGCTTAAAAATTGGTAATGACAAGACCAAGGTTCAATAGCACCAACAATTATTTATCAGAACGGGATCAAAAGTAATCGAAGATAAATGTGAATTAAAATTGTAGTTTAAGATGCAAGCATGAAACCTTTAAGCGTGCCCTCTGTTGCATTTCTGAGTGAAGATTCCATACATTTATGCCAAGAATTCGCAATATTGACGAAATACGGCGCAGAGCAGCAATGGAAGTACAAAAGACAATTGTGCGACCATGACCATGAACACTCAAAATATAATACAAATATCCATCCTTTTCGTCTTCCGTACACCTGCAACCACAAAGCATCAGATATTCTCACACCTGGAAGATTAAGAAAACATATAAAGATAAAACTTCAGGTTGTTCATGCACTCATGCATGGATACGTTTAAGCTTCATAATTTTTTATAACAAACTTGAAGGAGCAGAACTAAATAACCTACTCGATGATTGATTCCATGAGATTTTTCACCAAAACAGAGGCATTTGTAAGATCTACAATTGCAGTATCAGCTCTCATTCCTGCTCTTTGAGAGAGGCGTTCAATAGAGTTAAGCCCATCCTTTTCTACATTCATTTTCCCACGCTTTAGCTTCATACGAAAACCCGATGACAGTGAAAGAGTTGCTGAAAAAAGAAATGTCTGTCTTTTTTTCCTTTGAGTACTAGCAACAGTCACACAGTTCATATTTTGATCCTGTATCTCAGTTGATTCCTTGCCCACGGGGAGCATGTCAATTATGGAATGTAACTCATGGAAATGTCCTGTCTCAATCATACGGTCAGCTTCATCCAACACAAAAAATGACAGAGAATGCAGCTGCCCAAAAAATAAAGAAAAAATAAAATTAGATGTTCACAACCAAAATGCAAACATAGAGTGAATGAAAATGAACATAAACGAAAGAGATAAGTAAAAACATGTCAATAATTATATTCTTCAGCACTGCAGTAAAGTATTCCAGGAAGCGAATTCAAGGAAGATTCTCCCACACAACTGATCAAGGAAGATCATAAACTGATTACCTCAACAAGGTGTGTTTCACCACGAGACATAATTTCCCAAAGCCTCCCTGGGGTTGCGACAACTATTTCTGGCCGGGCTTTCAGGAGTCTTTCTTGCTTCTCTGTTGACATTCCACCAACAACGGGAACGACCCTAATATTGGTTCCAAGGGCTACAGCCTTCAGATGATCAGTAACCTTCAGCAGAAAAAAAATCAGTGTTTTAAAAGATATACAATTCTATAGCAAGTACTGACATGCTGATCTAGTGACTTACAATTAAATGAGCTAATTTCCGAACTATCTAAAAAGGAAGCACTATTAATAAAGAGAACCTGAAGAGCCAGCTCTCTAGTAGGGGTGATAATTAGAGCACGCAGAACTCCCCGTGGAGCAATCCTTTCATTGGCCTCTCCTTTATCAATCAGGAGCCTCTCTACCTTCTCTCTTTCTTCTAGAAGACGCTGGAAAATAGGCAATCCAAAAGCAAGTGTCTTACCAGATCCTGTCTCTGCAGCACCAATGACATCCTGTCACCCGAATTGTATGTCATTACTCAAAATTTTCAATGTTATGCTGATTACCATGACAATTACCCACCTTCCCTTGATGAGCAGCAGCAGGAATACATGCTTTCTGCACTGCCGTGGGCTCCTTGAACTTGAGCCTATATATTGATTTCATAATCAACGGATGAAGCCTCAGTTCATTCCACGCATAAAAATCCTCTTCCGAATATGGCATCTCATCAGCATTACCCTGACCAGTTCCATCATTTTCTGATGTGCATGAACTCAATGTATAAGCTTCGGAAAATTGATATACACAGTAACACCAATTGGGGTTTTCGAACAATGAAATGTGTACAAACCAGAAGTTAGCTGTGATTGATTTATTGCCTCAGCACTCTTAAGAAGATTTTTCTTTCTAGTCCTTTTGTTCTTCTTTTTCAACTTATTCTGTTTGAGTTGATCCTCATCATCATCTTTGGATTCATCTTTATTCTTACCAATATATCCACCAAGGGACTCGTCATCAGAACTATCATCACAACCACTTTTATTAGAAGCAATTTTCTTTGACTTTGGCTTTATCATAAGGTTTTCCCCCTCACTGATAACATTGATCTTGGGAATTTTCAACCCGAATTCTGCTTCATCAATCTCTTCAAGTGACAGAAAACCTGAATTGCAGGAAAACAATAATATTCAATAGCAAAAATGTATATCATCAATTTTTCTCCACATTTTTCTGTTTCCACAATTGCACAATACAAAAAAACACTTATCAAATTAACACGCGATACAAGCAACGAATCATTGTATTATAACATGAATCGTAGTGTATTCGTGCACCCTATTGATAAGAAGTGAAATCTTTAAAGATGAAGTACCTCCTTGTAGGTCGTTGGAGCCAATGAAAAGAGAGAGATCATCGTCCGCAGCGTCAGTTCCAGAAATGGCGGGGTTCCAAGAGAGTGAACTAATCTGCTCCAGTTTATTCTCCGATTCAGAACGCGGTCTCTTCCTCGAATTCCTGCCGATGTTCCTCTTCCCGTCGGCCGCCATGGTTGAGAGGAGGGTGACGATATAAGTTTGGCAAATTCTGGTTCGTGAATCAATAAGCCCTAAATTCAGTCTCACTTTTAATTTGGACGGAAACGTTCTTTACGAATTGTCATATTTAATTGTCATTAGAGTTTTAGATACACAGTTAAATCGTCATTGATTATATACTTGGCATGACTCTTCAATTTTTTACATTCATTCGTGTCGTATAGAGTCAGATTCTTCGACTCGCTCCAACTCTTGACACTTAACATAAAACGACGTCGTTTTGATTTCTTCCTTAATTAGATTTTTTCTTCATCGAAAATGTATCTTATGTACTTTCATGATTTTCTTATGTTGTCGATCTACTTGTGAATTTTTCGTGCGAGCGATGATGGACTGAAAAGTGGTTGTTTTTTGAGAGATTGTACAACCGACGAACGATATTCATTTTTTATAAGTTAAATCTTCTTATATAATAAATTGATAAATAGTTGTAGTTTTAAACTTGGAGTTTATGCAACTTCATACAAATTATAACAATTACTTTTTTTAACTTTCTTTTATTTAATAATTCGAATCTAATCGAAAATCCGACTCTTATACTCTTGTCGAGTCGTGTTGAGTCGCACGGAATCGGTCGGATGAGTCCGTGCCGCATAGGTTAGATATGTTGCATGTTTGAAATTTGAGAATTTCACATACTGCTTGCATGTTAAGTGTATGGGTGCATGGATTCACGCATCCACACATATTTTTAAAAAAATAAAGATTAATTAAATTGTGACAAGTAGTTGTTTTGTGGGTATGGAAAAGAATTGTAAGAATTTAATACATAAACCTTAAATTATTTAAAAACTCATTAATTTTTATAGGTTTATATATTTTGAAAATTTCAAATATTTATATTAATTATTTTATTATCTTGAATTTGACCCCTCCTAAGGATACTTCTAAAATTCTCATACATGTGCAACGTAGTTAGTTAGTCACCAATCACCATTTTCATTATTATTTTGTAGAGTATATTTATGGATTAAATTTACATAAATATTATTTACACATATTCAATTTGACACTCTTTAAGTTACATCATCTTATTTTTATTATATTTATTTCGAGATTAAAATTAAATAATATTACTTATTAATTATTAAATCAAAAAATAAAATATACAAATCTAATTTAAGACAATAAAATTTGGATAAAAAATATTCGAATCGATTATCTAATCAACGCACAACCCTACTATCCAAGGCTAGCTTATCAAGTAACGATTTTTCTTTCCATTGTGAGTCACAAAGATGACCTACAAGAGCAACTACACATTCCTTGATAACAATCAATATACACCGATATTTGATGTACTAATCGGTATATAAAGGATCTGTTGCTATAAAAACATTGGTTACATCTAGAAACTCGCATGACTAAGAAAGAATGAGACGTGTTCCAAAATTTAGTAATCATAAAAATACTGATACATAATACATGGTCAGTATACCTGACCCAATAAAGATAACCCCAAATAGTGCTTGTAATAATCTTGCTACTTGACATGAGTTAAGTGCGTGGGTAAGGAAACATTGATCTGTAAACTGAAGGATACGCAGTAGATGAAGTTTTACTACACTGAGGCATGTTCTTCCTCATCAGGCAGTCCGAATATTCGGAGATTTCTGTCCATTGATCCCACTGCTATGTACTTTGCATCGGGTCCGAATTTCAAGCATGTGGCTTTACCTGTAACAATCGATGAGGAGAGTGCGGAGGGAGGTAAATTGTAAAACGTTTTGAACCATATTACCTGTGCCGGATAGTTCCGGTAGTGTTTTGATGCAGTTCCACTCTGCTTTCACACTCGCAACTTGATAAACTCTGCATTGGATTTCAGTAACGTGTAAGAGAATTTGTGACAAAGGGAAGGAAGACGAGTGATGTACCTGATGTCGGATCCTCCTAGAGCTAGATAACTTCCACTATGATCGAATTCCACTGCAAGATAATGCAAATGTTATATGAATCATTCAGTGGTAAAAAGCTCAGCACATAGTTAGCCAGAAATAAATGTATAAAGAAGTCAACAAGGACTCCAGCTCCAGCACTTAGAAACCCCACGGTAAAACAAAGTTTTAAAATAACTGTGTTACCTGATAGCGTGGGCGTATTTTCTTCGTAGGGTGAAAAACTTCGGAAGTTTTTTAATTTACGGAGATCCCAAAGCTTAACACCATCTTGGGCTGCTGTCTGAAAAACAAAAATAAAATGTAAGCAAACTATGGGACTTAAGTCTTGTGGGGCAATGTTCACTGTAAATATGCATGGAACGAATACCGCTAGGAAGTAGCCATTCTCTGAAAATGAAATGGCTGTTACAGCCCCAATATGTCCATCAAACCTTGCAACATTTGCCTGCAGATTACATAGTGAGTTAAAAGAACATTAGAATTGGGACGAAATAAGATCAAGCAAATAAACTGATGGAGACAAAATAAACTTTACCTGACTTTTCACATCCCAAACCTTAACAACAGCATCTGATGAGCCAGTACCTAGGATAAGGCCATCGGGATGAAAAGAAGCAGATGTGTAACCTCCAGAAGATCTTGAAGGGTCTTCTACCTGAAAGAAGTACGAAACAGTCATACCAGATATGAAAGGGAAGAAGGTACAGAAACATTAAAATAATCAAGAATTTTAAGCCAATGGCACGAGTATGACCTGACTGAGGCATAACCCAGAGGCAAGTTCATAAAAGCACCATGAGCCATCTACAGAAGCAGTGGCAAAGTAGTTTTTTGTGGCATGGATTGTGACTGCTTGTACCTGGTACAAGAAAAAACATCAAATATGATGTAGTAAAGTACAATTTCTAATATCCATGAAATAAGATACAAAATGTGCATCAATGTGCAGAATCAGAGTTCAAAGAGTTCTGGAGTGTTCCAGCTTGTATTTTCAATTTG